>JARQOD010000002.1:175620020-175704958 GCA_033576555.1 Oophaga sylvatica
CCATTGACCACCACTGGAGGAGGAGGTAGAGGTGATGTATGACTGGTGCCACGTACCTCTTAAGTAATGACTTGTGGAACACATTGTGGATTTTAAACGTAGGAGGGAGGTCCAGACGAAATGCCACAGGATTAATTATGGAACTGATCCTGTACGGCCCGATGAATCTGGGGCCCAGCTTCCAGGAGGGAACTTTAAGTTTTATATTCCTGGTAGACAACCATACCAGATCGTTCACATTAAGATCTGGACCAGAAACTCTCCTCCTATCAGCCATACGTTTATAACGGTTCCCCATAGCACTCAGATTATTCAATACACCTCTCCACACTGAAGCAAGTGACGACGAGAAACGCTCCTCCTCAGGAACCCCAGAAGGGACCCCCCCATTGAATGTACAAAACTGGGGATGAAAACCATATGCCCCAAAAAACGGGGACTTACCAGTGGACTCGCTCCGCCTGTTGTTAAGAGCGAACTCTGCCAGAGGCAAGAAAGAAGACCAGTCCTCCTGGTTCTCTGAGACAAAACACCGAAGATAAGTCTCTAGGCTTTGATTCAGACGCTCTGTCTGACCATTGGTCTGCGGATGAAAAGCCGAGGAAAATGACAATTGCATCCCCCGACGTAAACAAAATGCCCTCCAAAACTTGGACACAAACTGAGACCCCCTATCTGACACCACATCAGAAGGCAACCCATGAAGTCTCACAATCTCCCCAATGAACACCTGCGCCAGAGTTTTAGCATTAGGGAGGGCAGGAAGAGCAATGAAATGTGCCATCTTACTGAACCTGTCAACAACCACCAGTATGACAGTCTTCCCTGACGACTGAGGAAGGTCCGTGATGAAGTCCATAGACAAATGAGTCCATGGACGCTCCGGAAGTTTCAAGGGTAAGAGGGTCCCAGACGGACGGGTATGAGGGGTCTTAGAGCGAGCACAAACCCCACAGGACGCGACAAAAGTTAAAACATCTTTATTAACGTTAGGCCACCAAAACCGGCGAGAAAGGAGATCTAAAGTAGCCTTACTCCCTGGATGTCCTGCTAAAGCAGAATTATGATGTGCCTCAATAACCTTTTGTCTCAACTGATTTGGGACAAACAGTCTCCCTGGAGGTCCTGCAGGGGCGTCCCCCTGAGCCTCTAACACCTCCTCCTCAAGCTCAGAACATACAGCCGACACTACCACCCCTCCTGAAGGATAGGAATCGGGTCATCCATTTTCCCGGCCCCTGGGTAAACTGCGAGACAAGGCATCCGCCTTAACATTCTTAGATCCAGGGCGATAAGTGACAACAAAATTAAACCTGGTAAAAAACAACGACCATCGAGCTTGTCTGGAATTCAGACGCTTAGCAGATTCCAAATACAGCAGGTTCTTGTGATCAGTAATGACGGTGACCGGGTGGACTGCCCCCTCCAAAAAGTGACGCCATTCTTCAAAAGCCAACTTAATGGCCAAAAGTTCCCTATTGCCGATATCATAATTCCTTTCGGCGGACGACAATTTTTTAGAAAAGAAAGCGCACGGATGCCATTTACCAGGGGACGGACCCTGGGACAATATTGCACCCACCCCTACGTCAGACGCGTCCACCTCCACAACGAACGGCTGTGATGCATCTGGTTGGATGAGAACGGGTGCCGAAGCAAAACATTTTTTCAAAGAGGAAAAAGCTTGGCAAGCTTTGTCCGACCATTTAGAAAAATCCGTCCCTTTTCTTGTCATGTCAGTGAGAGGTTTGACAACAGATGAGAAATTACAAATAAATTTCCGGTAGTAGTTAGCAAACCCCAGAAAACGCTGCAGAGCCTTAAGATCCTCTGGCTGATCCCATTCAAGCACTGCTCTCACCTTTTCAGGGTCCATACGGAAACCGGAGGCTGACACCAAGAAACCCAAAAACTGAAGTTCCTGTACGGCGAATAACACCTTTTCCAGTTTGGCGTATAGTTTATTGTCTCGCAAGATCTGCAACACCTGTCTCACATGCTCCTGGTGAGACCCAAGATCTGGTGAGTAAATTAAAATGTCATCCAAATATACGACCACAAACAGCCCCACCAGATGACGAAAAATGTCATTAACAAAATGTTGGAACACTGCTGGTGCAGTAGTCAGACCAAAAGGCATGACAAGGTTCTCATAATGTCCCTCCGGCGTGTTAAACGCCGTTTTCCACTCATCCCCCTCTTTTATCCTAATCAGATTATACGCCCCCCTGAGATCCAATTTAGAGAACCATTTGGCGCCAACAATTTGATTGAAGAGATCAGGAATCAGAGGGAGTGGATACGGATCTCGAACAGTAATCCGATTAAGTTCGCGGAAATCCAAGCAAGGGCGTAGGCCTCCATCTTTTTTCTTCACAAAGAAGAACCCCGCGGCCACTGGGGAAGATGAAGGTCTAATATGCCCTTTGGCCAGACTCTCCGAAATATAATCTTTCATAGCCTGCCTCTCAGGACCAGAAAGGTTATATAACCTAGCTTTAGGTAACTTAGCATCAGGAAGTAAATTAATAGAGCAGTCATACACGCGATGAGGAGGCAACTCCTGACACCCCTCCTCAGAGAACACATCCCCAAAGTCCTCCAAAAAAGGAGGCAAAGTACTAGGCACGACCGCACTGATGACTGTGTTCATGCAGTTACTTTTGCAAAACTCCCCCCATTGGCTTATATCTCTGGACTGCCAATTAATCACAGGGTTATGTTTAACCAACCAAGGAAGTCCCAACACAATAGGAGTAGGTAGACCCTCCAACACATAACAAGATAATAGTTCCCTATGTATTGCCCCTACCCGAAGGTCAATGTTATGAACCTCATGAACAAAGCTACCTTGGCCGAGAGGCCTGGCGTCAATGGAGAATATAGGGATCGGTTTGACCAATACACTCAGATGCATACCTTGAGCCTGAGCAAACTGAGCGTCAACCAGATTAGCCCCGGACCCACTATCAAGAAGAACAGAAAATCTCTCCACTCTCGTACCAACCACCACCTCCACTGGTACAAGGAACTGAGAAGAACTAGCGGACGAAATACATACTCCCAGGTTGTCGTCCACCACACAACCTGGGATTAACAGTTTTCCGGCGACTTTTTGCTCAACAAGGCACGGGATGGACATCCCCCAACAAAATGTCCCTCTTTCCCGCAGAAGAAACACCTTCTAGTCCTGCGGCGTACCGCCAATCCCCTCCTACGAAATGATGTCCCTCCCAACTGCATAGGCTCCTCCGAACAGACAAGGGGAACCTCAACATAAGGGACTTTAGTAGTAGGTGGAGTAACAACAGGGGGCGGAGTTACCTCGCACCTCTCCCGGAGCCGTCTATCAGTACGGATAGCTAGGGCCATAGCAGCCTCCAGTGATGGAGGAGAATCATACTGAGCCAAAACGTCCTTTAATTTGTCAGAAAGCCCATGACAAAACTGGCTTCTAAGAGCTGGGTCATTCCACTGAGTATCTGTGGCCCATCTACGGAACTCAGAAGCAAATTCCTCCGCCGGACGATCTCCCTGCTGTATCTTACGTAATTTTGTCTCAGCAAGAGAGACCCGATCTGGGTCATCATATACCAAACCCAGGGCAGTAAAAAATCGATCTACTGACTGTAGAGCCGGGGATCCCGGAGGAAGGGAGAAGGCCCAGGATTGAGGGTCCCCTTGTAGGAGCGAGATAACAATTCCCACTCTCTGCTCTTCACTCCCTGATGATCGAGGCCGAAGCCGAAAATACAATTTACATGCTTCCCTGAAGGTAAAAAATTTGTCTCGCCCACCAGTGAACCTGTCCGGGAGAGCTACTTTAGGTTCAAATCTGGTTTGCTCCGAGGGAGACAAAACTTTGGACTTAATGTCCGTCAGCTCCATGGATAATCCCTGCAACTGCAGAGCCAGCTGGGCTACTGGATCCATGGCAACTGGGAATAATTTTATGGGCCAGTGAAAATGTCACGCGGTCTTATGATATGTGTACGATGTCAGTAAACTATTCTTAAAAGAACAACACTCTATACAACATATAGATTAGCAACATCAGCATGTAAATATAGAATAGATTTACCTGACACGATATCCGTTGAACTCAGGGTTAATCTTGAGGACTTGATACACTGTCACAGGAAAGAGGAGGACCGGGGGTCTAACCTGACCCTAAACTGGGGTCCTAACTAATCCCTCACCTTGGAGGTACTGATAATGGTTCAGAGGTCCAAGTCTCCAGCCTAACCCTGTCTCCTATCAGTCCCTGAACCCTGTAATCAGTCCTAAGAAGGATACTGATTACCACCAAAGGAATATGGGCTGATCTCTGCTAAATACACAGATTAGACATATTAGACAGACTGGAGAAAACACAGACTTGCATACACACTCAAACACAGAAGGAACATAAATGATCTGGGATATTAAACTCTAAGCAAGGTGAGCTTAAAACAACTAAGGAGCTCTTTAACTTAAGTCTATACCGATACAATCCTATCTGTGGTCTGCATGAAGAATTTCACTGGCAACTCCCAACACAGACAACCAGAGATTTAAAGGAAACCAATCAACAAATAATTAATTGCAGCCGGGAGAAACTGCACCCAGTCCCAGAACTGAGCACAGACAGAATTAACTCCCTAACTGCCAAACACAAAGAAACAGCAACTCAGCTATGAGAAGTCAGAATGTGCAACCGCGACGATCTTCGTGGCAATGCACACATGACAAGTTTCTCCTCTTTGAGTGACAGCTCTGGTGACTAGAGCTGTAGTATTAATAGAACTATAAATTCTAGCACAAGTTTTGCTATAAATGGCTTGTGTTATCTCTGTATATATATATAGAGATAACTTCGTTTCTGAACAAGCACACAGGCCTGGGCAGAGAGAGCAAAGAGCCTTGATTAGGAGACCTTCTGTGAAAGCTGCGGGCTAGTGATTTATAATTACATTTCTTCAGAAGGTAAGAGGGAAAGGTTGGACAGGGAGGGAAGTGAGTAGCTACTTGCTGTATAAAAATCAATAGACTACAGAGCGAGGTGGCTGGTATGTTAGGAGTTAACCCCTCTCCCGAAATGTAACTACTATGTACTATTGGCCAAGTACTAGAGGCTGGGCTCCATGGAAAAAAGTTGTAAATTATAAAAGATAAAATCTCTCTTTGCAGGAGAATGAAGGCAAATATAAAAAGAAAGGCAATTGCAAATTTGTTTATTTTCATTCTTTCTAATTAAAGCAATTTAAATATATAAATTCTTGGTGTGACCACAGAATTAAAGAATGTGTTTGTCATCATAATCATTTCTCTTACCATCCTACATTTCCATGGTTAATAATGTCTACAAGTAACTATGTGAACAAGCTTCAAATATAACTTGAAAGCAAAAAGACCTCCAAGCTTCAGAGGGATAAAAAGGACTACAATAATAGTGTACTAAAGAATACCAAGTTGATGTAGGTGACTGCAAGACATCACCCCACAATGTTGTCTACACATAACACAAGCAATATAGAAAAACCAAAGGTGGTATGGTGTTACTCCAGAAAAATTTCAAAACCCAACACCAAATATGTTACAGCTTGACTTAGACCAAGTCTCTCCATCAACTACTGAGAGGAAGGAGAGGAAGGGGGTCTTACGATAATGATTACAGCACACAGCATTGAATTTGGTCAGGGTGAACATTGGAGCCCTCAACCGTGATCCCCTGTTGAACCCTTACATTTATTAGAGGGGGAAACGTGTCAGGAATGAGAGGGAATCTACTAACGATAAGTACCACAGCCATATGGGATTTTTCTTTTATGGCTACTGACTAATGGTTATGTACCCACTGAATTGATGGTTTTTGGAGATCACATGAGATTGTATGGGCATTGTGCAATACTCTATAAAACATTGTTTCTGCCAAGCTGCAATCAGGAAAAGCTGTGATATCACTTTATTATTGGTGGTTTCTCAGTAGCAGAAGTATCTATACTATAGAATACAATGGATTATTTTTGCTGATTAGCTGCAACCAGAAAGGTTGTAGTATCACTATTGTGATATAGATTCTGCTTTATTCATCGGTGGCTTATACTAGCAAAAGCACCTAGTTTTGGGATGGCATGGGCAGTGTGCAGTAGTTTACTGTGCATTTTTTCTCTGCAGCCAAGAATGGCAGAAGTATCATTTGATGTGACCATATACTTTACCCCCATTGTTTCAATTTTTAGAGGGTTATCGATATGTCTATGAATCTGGGCTGCACATGTCCTCGAACATAGAGTATTTACTACAAGATATTTATCTTTTTACCAGACCTTGAGTCTGTAATTCTTGGTACTTCCCTGAATTGATGTGTTGTATGTGTGTGTTTTTGTGTAATTCTAGTGTGTAGTATGTGGAGGATGCAATAGGTTTTTCTAGAGCTACCAAAGCTGAGCTGGGGCACCATCACTTCTACAACCAGAGGGCAATTCTACAGGGCTTCTCTAGGGAGACATTAGTCCCTGTTAAGTTAAGTTATTATACTGTTTTTTACCCCCACTTGTTTGAAGATTTTTGCATATTTTTTGCACCTTTTGGATATTTTAAATAAACTAATAAAAGTCAATTTTTAAAGGTCTATTTTTTCTTTTTTGGTGTTCAATAAATATTGAGACTTTACTATTTTCTAAAAGGTTTTTCCCTCAAAATCATGAAAGATACTTTACAGATGACTAAACCAACAAAGCAATACCCTCTTGCTTCCATCTCAGAATTGGTAAGTCTCATATATCAATGCGTGATACCACCACACTACCCTTTCAGCACCATTGGGAAACTGTACTAGGGGATCACTCTATCTTGACCAATGATGCATTACTGGCCCTTGACACTGCAGAAGTAGTTCCTTGACTGAAGAACATCCCTTTTTTGGTCAATTTAAGAGGGTGGAATAAAATGATTAGATGAGAAGACCTTCAACCAACAAACTAATACTTTGGCTGAACGATTTAAAGCGAAAAACTATCTGGCTATCCTTATTCGGGGGGGTCAATGAAATAGCCTCAACATACTGTAAGCTTTTCAGGGGATATAGCTCTGGGATCGCCCTCTGGGTAGACAGAGTGGCACGGAAACAGTTCATTCACAGCAGTACTGGTGCAACTGGCCGCAACCAGTTTTATTTAAAGTCCACAGCAAACAGATAAAAACAAATCATAAACAGAAGACCTGCCACTTACTACACATAGATAGATTTCCCTATCTATCCGGGTCCCGACTCTAACAGCCGGGGCCAAAACAACACATATGTTCAGCATTTACCAGCATGTAGGTTCACAGAGTCTCCTCCTTGTGTCTGAAGGCACCTTCAACGTCCAGACTTGAGAGAGCTCCCCTCCTATTCAGCAGCTATCCGCATGGATTCTCACAGAGACTACTCCTGTGTCCGGGGTACATCGAGCACCCAGACTGAGATAGCTCAAACTCCTGGAGACACCTTCTGTGCCTGGACCCCTCCTGTGTCCAGACTAAGCGAGCTCCTCCATACTCCTGGAGACACCTTCTGTGCCTGGACCCCTCCTGTGTCCAGACTAAGCGAGCTCTCTGACTGTGTTCGCAGACACCTACTTCTGGTCTCCTAATTAACACCTGAGTAGTTTCAGGCCTGAGCTGCAAGTGTGTAATGAATGTAAGGTGTAGTGACCTTTCTCTACCACTAGGTTTACAAAGCCACACATTTCCCTTATACCATACAGCACAGTACCTAGGTGAAATGTACACCCCATTCGACACATATTCCTTCACTGTCTCACATATCCCCCCCCTCTTCTCCAGACCGGAGGGCTGGTCATCCAGACCGGAGGGCTGGTCAACAATCCAAAAGAGACAGTGAACTCTGGACCAGTCATGGCCTTCATCAGCTTCATCTTCACTACTGTCATCTGTATCTTCACCTGAGCCATAGCCAACATCAGCTTTCTCTTCATCTGAAGCATCCGCACTACCCTGTACCCTCCCAGGCCTATGCTCTCTGCGGGCCTCGGGTATCCTGCACGGTTTCATCTTGACCTTAGTGCCGGACTCAGTTTCGGTATAGTGCCTCCTCAGAGAAGTACGACCAGGCACGTCAGAACACCTCTGCTGATTCTTCTTCTTAAATATCGGTTGACTCATAAAGTCTATTTCACAGACCTTAAGCTCCTCTGCTATGGTCTCTGACCATTTTAAGCTACACTGTTCAAATGATTGGGACTGTAGAAGGAGCAGAACGCTTTTCTTTTGCAGTACACATAATTCATCCGCTAAGTCTCCAGCTGAATTGTAATGTTCTACCGTGACAACAGCATTCTTATATAGAGCCTTAGACTTATTGAGCAGCATTTGCTCTTGCAACGAAGAAATTCCCTGTATTCTTCCTTTTACTTCATTGACTTTCTCACGAAGATGCTCATGGCTTTCATCACACTCCTTCATCACAGTTTGGAGTTTTTTCTGAGAAGTAATCAATTCATCTGGTACCTGTTGGACGTCCTTTATGTCTTCGGCCCCTTCTTCAGGCTCTTCTGGTAGAACATGTTCAGAAGCCCTACCGTCAGTCTTACATTCTACCTCTTCAGTCACATCATTATGGTCTCCAATATCTCCATTTATTCCAGCTCTCAAGTTCTCCTTGATAGCTGCATCTGTATACTCAGAACCCGCCGGATTCTTCTCTTCCACCACGTTCTGCATCTCATCTGAGCTCCCGTGTGTCTGCAGCGGCAACGGAGTGACACACCGCTTTTCCCATTTGTTGGGACGTGGCTCCGATGTAGACTCCATGAAAGTGCGCTTGAGCTCACCAATGCCAGCCTGATGTCTCAAAATCTCATCTTGTGATTTATCCAGATCCTTGGTATCACTCGGGAACACTGCTGGGGCTCCGGGCGCCGAACTTCCAGCCTGAGCTTCACGAGTTGCAGCTACTGATCCGGACCGTAACCTGTCCACGCCGCTGTCTTCGGCAAAAACAGATTCCTGGACAGAGTCAGCCCCCATATCTTCAGTCTTGTTCCTCACAACTTCACTTGAGACCTCAGCTTCTGATGAGACATCTGGCTTGGTGACCACCACTTCCATGGCTTTTTTCACCTCTGCAGCATTACCTTCAGAGTCCTGGGCATGATGCAGCTCCATATCATACATTGATAACTTCTCATCTTCAACAGCATCCACTTGTGCTGTGTTCAGTTTCAGAGTCCTGCCTTTAAAGCTCAGCTCTCCTCCTTTCACCTTAGTCTTCGCCAGGGAACCGGCCAACTGTAAAACATCTTCAGATGCCATCTTCTGTCCGGCTGTAAGGTCAGCATCAGCTTTCTTCTCAGGACTCTCAACCTCCTCTGCTACCATGCCTTCCTCATTTGCACTGGTTGCTTTATGGTCATCAGATGATTCACTATCACTACCACTATCCCTGTCTGACCCCTTTTTCTCAGCCACATCTGGCTCACTTTCAGGGTTATACACTTCATTTTCATTCACATCCGGCTCACTGTCAGGGCTATACAATTCATTCTCATTCACATCCTGCTCACTTTCAGGGTTATACACTTCATTTTCATTCACATCCTGCTCACTGTCAGGGTTATACAATTCATTCTCATTCACATCTTGATCTGGAACCTTAGTTAACATGTCATCCACAACATTAACTTCACCATCTGGTCCCTCAAGTATGTGACTATGTGACAACCCCAGCACTATACTTCTATATAGCTCAGGTACTAGGAGCTGGCTCACGACCTCTCCCTGGACTTCAGTGTCCCTATACAACAGGTGAGTGTTTATGGCAACATGAGGTAACCTCTCCTCAGAGCCAGGCTCTTGGGAAACCTCATTTAGAACATTTATATTTTCCTGGGCCGTTTTAAGAGAGGGGTCTCGCCACTGCTCACTCTCAAAATTGTCACAGGACACAGGTAAGTCAGGGACACTCGGTTCCCGAGAACCACCATCCTCGTCTCCCAACATCACCTGCAAAGGAATTTCATCACTATCACAGGCATCATTATTATCAATATCATTATCATGATTATGATCAGTATCATCATCACTATCATGATCATCATCATTATCATTATCAGCATCAGCATCATTATCATGGTCATCATCATTATCATGATCATCATCATCATTATCATTATCATTATCATTATCATCATCATCATCATCATTATCACATAAGTTTAACGGCCCACTAGCATTGTGTTCCGCCCCTCGGGACTGCGCACCCTCAGTAGGAGCTTCATCACACTGTCCATCAGAAACACTTTTCCCCCAGAGATCCTTAGATCGGGGAAAGTCATTACCCAATATAACGGGTTGCACCAGGTTCTTCACTACCCCTACTTCACATGAAACCTCCCCGCGTTTGGGGATCAAGTCCACGGCAGTCTCTGGGTAGACTTTGGTGTCTCCATGGACGCACACCACACTCAGGTGCTTATCAGGGAAGAAGTCCCTATCAATCAGGCTGTCACATACAGAAGTCACTGGACTCTCTGAGTCCAAGAGGGCCTGTGCTGGGCAGTCATTTACAACCACCGGGGACCCCTGTGGTCCAGTCTCTTCGGCTGAGGTGGACACACACACAGGCTCTGCGCAGGGAGAGAGGGATCTGCCAACATCACAATACATAGGCTCCCCCTCTATTGGACAGTTGGCTGCAATTTCACGACATCTCCAACCCTGTCCATCACACTTTTCCACCCACATGTCCCCTCGGGCCCGAACCCGCTTATCAGCATACCCCATGTCCCCAACAGCTGGAACGCTCTTACCGCGAGAGTTCAGCATCCGGGAACTCTGAAGTGACGACCTCTCAGACGGCTGGTCACGGAGACAGTCTTTGCTGGCGAAGGCCTTCTCCATCAGGCTGACCAGACGATTGGCGTCCTGGTGGTCTCCTTGTCCGACCTCTGGCTGTACCTCAGGAGGACATGCTCGGGTGTAGCGGTCCACTATCACCTTTTCAACTCCATAATCAGGTTTGCTGACTGCAGACTCCCAACTACATCTCCAGTCATAAACTCCCCTGGCACGGGCTGTCACCGTAACACCCAGCCGGTAAGAATCTCCGCTTTCAGCTTGGCATAGTCTTGGCTGTCCTGCTCGCTCAGGTCAGCATAGGCCCTTTGGGGTTCTCCAATCAGATAGGGTGCGACCATCATGGCCCATTCAGATAGGTGCAGATTCTCCTTCTCTGCCAGTCCCTCAAACCTAGTGAGATATACCTCCACATCATCACGAGGTGTCATCTTTTTCAGGGACCGTCTTACCGCCTTCTTTACAGCGGACAATGCAGGTGCCTTCACAACATTACTCTGGGACGAGGTGCTGAGAGCTGCAATCTGCTCCAACAACCAGTTATTCTCCTGCTGCTGCTGCTGCTGGCACTGCAGTTGCATGCTCTGCTGGGCCTGTACCAGGTACTCAACGAGCTCCTCCATACTGCCGGACTTATCTGTCTCAACCACGGCAGTCTTATGTTGCACATTAACTTGCGCCATTTGTTCAAACAGCGCCTCCATGCTGTCATCCATGCTGTCAGACTTCTCTGTCTCAACAACGGCAGTCTTCACTCAAGACATACACACTCCACAGTCTTTTCCACAGAAAATTCAGCTTTGCTGTGCAGACACTTTTTTTTTTTTTTTTCTCTGCAAACTCTATTAGGGCCACTGTCTCTTTAAGACTGCTCCAACAGACTTTTCCTTTGCTGCTGCACACTCCACAGTCTTTTCCACAACAAGTTCAGCTTTGCTGTGCAGACACACTTTTTTTTCCTCTTTTGCAAACTCTATTAGGGCTACTGTCTCTTTAAGACTGTTCCAACAGACGTTTTTTGCTGACACTTTTTTTTTTTTTTTCTCTGCTGCTGCTTCAACAGACTTCACCTTTATTGCCGTCTCTCGCCACTGTGCTGCACGCACATTCCAGCACCAATTGTATCAGCCACTGTGCTGCCCCAGCATTCTCCGCCAATTGTAAGCTTTTCAGGGGATATAGCTCTGGGTTCGCCGTCTGGGTAGACAGAGTGGCACGGAAACAGTTCATTCACAGCAGTACTGGTGCAACTGGCCGCAACCAGTTTTATTTAAAGTCCACAGCAAACAGATAAAAACAAATCATAAACAGAAGACCTGGGCTTGTCTAGCCACTTACTACACATAGATAGATTTCCCTATCTATCCGGGTCCCGACTCTAACAGCCGGGGCCAAAACAACACATATGTTCAGCATTTACCAGCATGTAGGTTCACAGAGTCTCCTCCTTGTGTCTGAAGGCACCTTCAACGTCCAGACTTGAGAGAGCTCCCCTCCTATTCAGCAGCTATCCGCATGGATTCTCACAGAGACTACTCCTGTGTCCGGGGTACATCGAGCACCCAGACTGAGATAGCTCAAACTCCTGGAGACACCTTCTGTGCCTGGACCCCTCCTGTGTCCAGACTAAGCGAGCTCCTCCATACTCCTGGAGACACCTTCTGTGCCTGGACCCCTCCTGTGTCCAGACTAAGCGAGCTCTCTGACTGTGTTCGCAGACACCTACTTCTGGTCTCCTAATTAACACCTGAGTAGTTTCAGGCCTGAGCTGCAAGTGTGTAATGAATGTAAGGTGTAGTGACCTTTCTCTACCACTAGGTTTACAAAGCCACACATTTCCCTTATACCATACAGCACAGTACCTAGGTGAAATGTACACCCCATTCGACACATATTCCTTCACTGTCTCACAATACTCACAATCAGACTGTTTAAAACCTTCAACAAAGCTGAACATGCACAATAATAAGAGTCTCTGCTTTGTAATCACTTACAATAGAGGACATACTGATGTACGCAATGTCCTTTCTAAATGTGCAGTGATACATATCTGAGACTCCTTTTTCCACATAAGCCCAAGCTGACATTTAGACACTCAACTACATTAAAAAATCTTCTAGTCCCTAGTCATCTTAGGGCCCTAGGTGTATGCCTAATAAAAAGCTCTGGCCCATCCAGAATGGAGCTTTCAAATGTGGCAGAAAATGCTGTTTATGCTGTAACAGTACCACCCATAGTGTAGCCATGTTTTTCTTCACTTATCACAAGTAACTTTCCATATAACTCAACTCAATTCCTGAACTGTAGATCAGATTTTGTGGTTTATTTCTTGCATTGCTCATGTAGAATACCGTAGAGAGGACGTACTATTTGGCACTATTCGGGCACTAAGATGTTGCCTCAGCAAGCATAGATCCTTTGTGAACAATGTGTCCCAGTATTGTGCGCTTATGCAGGATTCAGATTACCCCCAATGAACAGATTGCCTAATTAGTACCCAATCCGTTTTTAAAACTTAGGTGAACTTAGAACTCATTTCCTCACCACCTGCTTTATACATGCTGTGCTATGCTATTCCCCTTTTTCTCTGTACCCTTCTTTACCATGCTATAAAATCCATTCTTTCCCAAGTACCCAACTTTCCCATACTCTATATCCTTCTTTCTCACAATACCCAGTTTTTTCTTGCTGGTTTTCCACTTTTCCTCAGGACTCAATTTTCCAATGTTCTGTTATTTCAAAACATCTCAATTTATTTAACATCATGTACGTGGTCCAGCTACAGTAAAACATTCATTACGTGCCTTCCCATGCTCTCGATAAGGGTGTTAAAGGGAATCCAATATTGGCCTCCAGTAAGGTCATAAAAAACCTTTTCAGCATTTTAAATACTTCTTTTTTATTCTGATTTTATATTCTGATTTCAATCTGGTGGACGAAGAGCTGCAACACGAGAATTCAGTAACAAGGTCAGAGTAAGGAAAAAAACATTTCAATTTAAAAAAATATATATTTATAGATAAAGTTTGTTGAGGCTAAGTGCACACGTTCAGGAATATTTGCGTTTTTTTCGCGTTTTTTCCGCGATTTTCCGCGGTAAAAACGCGAAAAAAACGCAATCATTAAGCATCCTATACATGTTAATTGATTCCGCATGTTTTGGCCACATGTTGCGTTTTTTTCCACGAAAAAAACGCTTCGCGGAAAAAATAGCAACATGTTCATTAATTTTGCGGAATGTAAGTGGTTCATGTGCGGTGGTACCCAGGGTCTGGAGGAGAGGAGACTCTCCTCCAGGCCCTGGGTACAATATCCCTGGTAAAACAACAATTAAAATAATAAATAATGATATTCTCACCTTCCGGCGGCCCCCGCAGCTTTCCCGCCTTCAGCGACGCTCCCGGCAACTCCCGGTCCCAAGAGTCCTTTGCGAGAATCACCCAGATGGCGTAGCGGTCTCGCATGATGCTACGTCATCGGGGTGATTTGCCGCAAAGCATCCTTGGGACCGGGAGTTGACGGGAGCGTAGCTGAAGGCGGGAAGGCTGCGGGGGCCGCCGGAAGGTGAGAATATCATTATTATTTTTTTATTATTTTTACATTAGATCGTTTTACTATTGATGCGGCATAGACGGCATCAATAGTAAAAAGTTGGTCACACGTGTCAAACGCTATGTGTGACTCGTGTGACCAACCTGTCAATCAGTTTTCCAAGCGATGCTACAGATCGCTAGGAAAATGCTAGCATTCTGCAAGCTAATTACGCTTGCAAAACGCTATTATTCTGGCGGGAATACGCATACAAAAAAAGTGCGTATTTCCCGCGGAAGAAGTGCGGGATTGCCGCGGAAATTTCCGCGGCAATTCCGCAACGTGTGAACTTAGCCTAAAGGTCTCCTCAGTATGGAGTTGTAACCGATGTGAGAGAATTAACAGTAGCAAGATGCAATTGTATCTTAATCATGAATTTGCTCAAATTGAGCAGAGGTTCCATGCCAGACTCCATAAAATGCAGTGAAAACATTAGACTCATAATATATCGTATATCCATATCTCCTGTAACTGTTTTTTTTGTGTCCCCATCTTACAGCACTGCCAATAAAGTAAAGAGATATTTGATTATTGACATGAGTGATAAATATGAGTAGATCCCTTGAAATTCAAATGTGCCAAATTTTCCTAAAGAATTTGATTTACGGTTAATAAATTAGAACAAATTCCAATACTGTAAAGCTTGTAATTGCTCTGAAAGTACACGTGGGTGAGTGAAGAAAGAGACTTCCTCACTAACTATAACAGCTTACACTCTACAGGAAAGAACGTTGCTGCCCATAAGAGCTTACTCTGCCGTATACAGAAGAGAGAGGATCCTGCTGATCATAAGGAGGTGAGAGAACGCGCAAGAGAGAGAAACAACCATAAAAGGTTTCACTCTATAGGCAAGAGAGAATGGACCCTGCTGACCATAAGAGCTTACACTCTACAGGAGAGAGAGTGCGAGAAGACCTTGATGACCACAGGAGGTTAAACTCTACAGGAGAGAGAGTGCGAAAAGACCTTGGTGCCCATAAGAATTTATACTCTACAGGAGAGAGTGCGAGAAGACCTTGATGCCCATAAGAGGTTATTCTCTAGAGGAGAGAGTGCGAGAAGACCTTGATGCCTATAAGAGGACATACTCTACAGGAGAGAGAGTGCGAGAAGACCTTGATGACCATAAGAGGTTATACTCTACAGGACAGAGTGCGAGAAAACCTTGATAATAATAATAGTAATAATAATAATTTTATTTCTATAGCGCCAACATATTCTGCAGCACTTTACATTATAGAAGGAACTTGTAAAGACCCCATTATGATGCCCATAAGAGGTTATACTCTACAAGAGAAAGTCTTAATCAGAGGCTCTGGAGATGGACAGCGGCTCTGTCATACAAACTGTGGTAATCACAGATCTTTGATGGCCCAAGTACTGACCACCACCATTGAACTGAGAATTGTTTCTCAAAATGTTTGATTTTGTGTAAAACAATAAATTTCAGTAAATTAAACTTAAAATCGGCTTATTGCTAGTGACTGACATACTATAAACCAGTAGGGATGAGCAGACCCGTGGATGTCCGGGTTAATTGGGTTTGGCCAAACCTGAGTCCAATGTTCAGTTCGACATCAGAACTTGACCCCAAACCGGATCCCACAAGAAGTCAATGGGGACCCACACATTGATGCCTTAAAATGACTGTAAAATGGTCATAGGAAGTGCTAGGGTTCTGAAAAAAGAAGCAAAATGGGGGTAAGAGAAGGACAACTGCCTTGTAAACAACTGCGGATAGGAAATGACTTAAAATAACATTGAATTAAAAAAATAATAATAATCTTGAACCAGGAGGCAGAAGTCCAAGTGGAGGAGGTTGAGGAGGAGGGGGCGTGGAAGTGTAGGTGGAAGAGAAGGATGAAGTTTGTGTTTTTTTTTTTGAAGGGTACTCTGTAAAACAGCATCATTCAGGGCACTCTGAAAACAGGCTCTGTGGGTGCACTCTGCATAAAGGCAGTGTAATAATTTGCTGGTTACTCTCTCTCTCTGTATACAGGCCATGTAATGCTCTGCACTTTTTAGGGATGCAAAGAATGTGGATAGACAAATTACTTAAAGGGGTTTTCTCACAAACAAAGTTAATTTTAATCAATACATCATGGAATAATAATTTCCACAATAGGATGTGTTTAGCAAAAAATGTTCCTGTGCTGAGATAATCTTATATGTGTGCCCCTGCTGTGTACTGTGTGATGGCTGCGTCTGACCGTACAGGAACATGTTCCGATCATACCACAGCTCCTGGGCAGGGAGGATGCAAAAGAGGATATAAAGATAGCACAGTATGGAATCACAGTTGAGTCTTTTTGTGAGATAAAGCAATTTCCTATGAAAAGGAAAAAATATGGGCTAAAAGCCCTAGTCAGCTCACCAACCACTCCTGAAGCACGGAACTTCGTCCAGACCAGTCGTTGCTTGACTGAATAAAAAAAAAAACAGTTGTTCCAGCATCTAAAATTTCCTTTATTTTCCAAAATTTAAAAAATCATGTTCAGTTGAATTCCTCATATGAAAGGTGGATATGCTCACAGGCACCAGCCATACAGCTGCACGTTTCGATCCCCTATGGAGCTTTGGCAATTTCCTGCCTGCTTTTAAAAAAATGTTTTACCTCAAGGAAAGAATTAATTGTGATCCTATGCTGTAATGTCTGTATAATTTTTTTGCTTCCTCTGCTGCCCAGGAGATATGGTATGATCAGACATTTTTGTGCATGGTCAGAAACAACCATCACGCAGTACATAGCGGGGGGTACAGTTATAAGATTATCTCTGCACAGGAACATTTTTTTAAGCACATCCAATTGCGGAAATTAATTTAGACAACCCCATTAAAATAAAATAGAATAAAAAAATAATAATAATCTTGACCCAGGAGGTGGAGGTCCAAGTTGAGGAGGAGGTTGAGGAGAAGGTGTAGGTAGCTATGGCAGTGTTAGTGGAAGAGGCAGTGGAGGATGTAACAAAAATGAGTCCAGCTCACCGTAATAGACATCAGTAGTATAGGGGCACCCCCTTTCGTCAAACTCAAATCTGACAGGTCGACACGCCCCCTATCATTTAATCCGTCTCCCTGTCAGCTTGATCCAGGTCGTCACGCCCTCTGGCTGAACTTTGCTCAGGCTGGGAAATCTGTGGCTGAACTTTGCTCAGGCTGTGAAATCTGGTCCACCCAGTAAATGTCTGTATTAGAATCCATCAGTAAATGTAAAGCTATTTTCTAGCAGAGGAGAGAAACTTTTAAGGACCCAGTAATTGTATAAGGAGTTCTAGTTAAATACAGACTTCTGTATATAACTAGTATATAAGGATTTTTAGTGAAATAAAGAGTGAATCTTGATTTTATACTGTTGTTAGAAGTCTAAATATTTTTCTATCTACTGGCTAACATGGTACAAAGATATACATCTTTACAGCACCATAGAGGTAATTTATCTATGTGTGTGTTTCACACAGGACAAGTTCTGTGATCCGTCTTTTGTGTGGGAAAAGTCAACAATTTTTATTAAGGTCTAAAATACATTATCATGGATAAAAATCCAAAAGAGTGGGATATACAGCATGCAGAAAAATAGCCAAATGCAGACAGGTATGAACTACATTCAAATCAATATATAATAGTGCACATCTCCATATCTTATATGTTATAACGATAATAGCAGTCTATGTAACTCACAATATCCCCCAATAGGCAGACATATATGCACTATATATAGGATTATAAGTATCTCAATGAAGCATGTATATCAATAAAGTAACTTCCCCATCAAGATGCTAATATAATGATGTTAGCATGCAAGTGCAGGGCTCACAATACATACTGTGCGTGCATATGAAGTCAATTAGCACATCCATATGAGGGGCTATATTAAAAAGCAGTTGTGTATAGTTGGCCAATCAAATATTAGTTATGCGTTAGCTATCAGTGTCAACCATAGCAGCTCTCAGAGTTTTACTGTATTAAAGGGTAGTTTTAACTCCATCCGTAGATGTAAAGCTATTTTCTAGCAGAGAGTGCCCTATTTGTGCACTGACATGAACTGTAAAGGGTTTGTATTAGAAGCACCCAGTAAATGTCTGTATTAGAATCCATCAGTAAATGTATGTAAAGCTCATTTCTAGCAGGCTTGTATAAATGTCCCCCAGTAAATGTGTAAAAGTTTGGAACTGATATGGCTGAATGTAAAGGTGATTTCTAACACTCTCTGTTAGAGATGTCTGGAACAACATTCAAATCAATATATAATAGTGCACATCTCCATATCTTATATGTTATAACAATAATAGCAGTCTATGTAACTCACAATACCCCCCACCCCCAATAGGCAGACATATATGCACTATATATAGGATTATAAGTATCTCAATGAAGCATGTATATCAATAAAGTAACTTCTCCATCACAGATGCTAATATAATGATGTTAGCATGCGAGTGCAGAGCTCACAATACATACTGGGCGGGCATATGAAGTCAATTAGCACATCCATATGAGGAACTATATTAAAAAAGCATCGCCATAGATGTGAGATCATACCTGAATGCTGCTTGGCACCCCTTGTGTATAGCCCTCATTTCTAACAGTGTTTTTCACAGATAGATCACTTCAAGAAAACTGTCCTTCATCCCTATAGTGTAGTTTAATGTATCAAGGTGTGTGTACAAGGTTTGGAATTGTCAGAATGAGTGAAGGTCGATGCTACGGTAATTCAGGCAAACAGTAAATAGTATTGCATTGTGTATAGTCAGTGGGATCTTTTAAAACCAACACATTTATGTGTATTCTGATAGCAGTGCCCATAGAATGAGTGAAGGTCGATGCTATTGTGACATGTTAGAAACCACATATACTAAATAGCCCATTCAGGCAAACAGTAAATAGTATTGCATTGTGTATAGTCAGTGGGATCTTTTAAAACCAACACATTTATGTGTATTCTGATAGCAGTGCCCATAAAACCGAAGGTCTCTAGCAAATATAATATGCACTAATGTGATTTTAAAACAATGGGTTTCTGAAGGGTCTTCCCACACTACCACTCTGTGGGAAGCTGTGTGGAAATGACAGGCATAAGAGATCATTCATATTAAAAACGTTTATTGCCAGAAATAATCATGATTTTACTGTAATAAATAAATACAGCTCAAAGACATTTCAAGCATTGAACTAATTGTGAAACCAAAACGATATTGAACTAATTGTGACACCAAAACGTTTACTGACAGGGAGTACATAGTGGGGAGAGACCTTTTGCAGTGGTGACCTGACTGTGAGACACCATATTTTTCAACATTTTTGCTCCTTCACAGATTTATTTTGCATTATATTTTTTTATTTTGCTTAAGGATCGTGTACAGAGGTGTTTTTATGTTTTAATACTGATAGACATATTGTGAACTGACATATAGGGTCCATGTGAGACACCATATTTTTCAACATTTTTGCTCCTTTACAGATTTATTTTGCATTATATATTTTTTTTTTATTTTGCTTAAGGATCATGTACAGAGGAGTTTTTATGGTTTAATACTGATAGACATACTGTGAACTGACATATAGGGTCCATGTGAGACACCATATTTTTCAACATTTTTGCTCCTTCAAAGATTTATTTTGCATTATATTTTTTTATTTTGCTTAAGGATCATGTACAGAGGAGTTTTTATGGTTTAATACTGCTAGACATATTGTGAACTGACATAGGGTCCATGTGAGACACCATATTTTTCAACATTTTTGCTCCTTCACAGATTTATTTTGCATTATATTTTTTATTTTTCAACATTTTTGCTCCTTCACAGATTTATTTTACATTATATTTTTTTATTTTGCTTAAGGATCATGTACAGAGGAGTTTTTATATTTTAATACTGATAGACATATTGTGAACTGACATATAGGGTCCATGTGAGACACCATATTTTTCAACATTTTTGCTCCTTCAAAGATTTATTTTGCATTATATTTTTTTTTTTGCTTAAGGATCATGTACAGAGGAGTTTTTATGGTTTAATACTGCTAGACATATTGTGAACTGACATAGGGTCCATGTGAGACACCATATTTTTCAACATTTTTGCTCCTTCACAGATTTATTTTGCATTATATTTTTTTATTTTGCTTAAGGATCGTGTACAGAGGAGTTTTTATGGTTTAATACTGCTAGACATATTGTGAACTGCCATATAGGGTCCATGTGAGACACCATATTTTTCAAATATTAGTTATGCGTACGCTACCACTATCATCCATAGCAGCTCTCATGATGCTAACTATTCTGATCAGCTTATCATATCAACCATGAAGCCTCTTTTAACCCCTTCACAATAATGTACAGAGGAGTTTTTATGTTTTAATACTGATAGACATATTGTGAACTGACATAGGGTCCATGTGAGACACCATATTTTTCAACATTTTTGCTCCTTCACAGATTTATTTTGCATTATTTTTTTATTTTGCTTAAGGATCGTGTACAGAGGAGTTTTTATGGTTTAATACTGCTAGACGTATTGTGAACGGCCATATAGGGTCCATGTGAGACACCATATTTTTCAAATATTAGTTATGCGTTCGCTACCACTATCAACCATAGCAGCTCTCATGATGCTAGCTATTCTGATCAGCTTATCATATCAACCATGAAGCCTCTTTTAACCCCTTCACAATAATGTACAGAGGAGTTTTTATGTTTTAATACTGATAGACATATTGTGAACTGACATATAGGGTCCATGTGAGACACCATATTTTTCAACATTTTTGCTCCTTTACAGATTTATTTTGCATTATATTTTTTATTTTTCAACATTTTTGCTCCTTCACAGATTTATTTTACATTATATTTTTTATTTTGCTTAAGGATCATGTACAGAGGAGTTTTTATATTTTAATACTGATAGACATATTGTGAACTGACATATGGGGACCATGTGAGACATGCCTGGACAAGTCCGGGCATGTCCGGGCATGCCTGGACAAGTCCTGGTCACGGGACAGCCGTGGAAAAAACAATAGTGAAATTCAAAAACTATGTGCTGGCCGTTAACACACGCATAGTCATCTAGAAAATATTGAGCGAGTTGCTTCACAAACCCTCTCAAGGCATGTTGAATGTTAACGTTCCCGCTATGAGCTACACACATGACCAACTGTATAGCCTGGGATGCGCAGCGTTCTTGTTGCACATGACTATTTTTAAAGACGCTAAGCCCCTCAGATATAAAAGACAGACCTGTTGGGACGTGTCCCGGCCTATTTTGGCACATGCCCACTCCTATGCATCGATATTGAGCATCGTTCAACAAAAATCAGGTACATAGTTTTAACCATAGCTGTGTTTCTGACTCTCATGCCATGCCAGAAAGGCCTATTTTGGCACTGGCCCGCACCTATGCAACGATTTTGATCAGCATTCAACAAAAAATTGCGTGCAAACTTTTTAGCATACCTGTACAAACTTTTTTAACATACCTGTGTTTCGGACCTGTACAAACTTTTTAACACCTGTGTTTCGGACTCTCATGTCGTACCAGAAGCACCCAGTGCCATGTACTCTAGCTCATAATATGTGAATGCTGACATTTCCATGGTCATTATAGTTGTGTAAATGCGCTGGGGGCTCGTGTATCGGCCCCTAGGGTGTAATGCGTGATCATTTTAATTATTTTTCAATTCATAACCACACGTTCTCAGGCAGACAGGTTTATTTCACAGAAGTTGACTGTACAGTTGCATAATTTTTGTTTAAAATCATACATTTGCATAATTTTGTTTAAAATCGCACAGTTCTGCGATAATGTCGGGTGTTGGACACGCACTTATCAGTCTTTCATACGTGTCGCAGAAAGATTTTAGCCTGTTCTGCGAGAGTTTATTATGCACGTACTGTGCAGACATGTCAAGAAACATTTTGGTGTGTTCACCAGTCCATACGGGTGTTGATGTGTAAGGCGATCGACCAGCATCCTTCTGCTTCTTACTTACACGACGGCGCGATACCGCGCGTTTCTTTGACGCTAATGCATCGGCTGAATTGGCAGCTGCTGCTTCCACGTTGCTATTTGCAGATTCTGTAGGTTGACACAGACGTATATTCTTAAGCCGACTACTCTCAGCATTCCCGGGGTGCTCGGTTGGCGCGTCGTTTTCTTCACGATCTGCGACACACCCGTGTGAAAGAGGCTCAGTTCTCACCTCCGTTCTGTTCTCAAATCCATAATTGCGCTGCTGCAAAACTCGCGAATGACGATCCTCCGTAACTAAAGAAAAGATACGTGGTGTAGTTAACCGCTAAGTGGGGGAGATATAGGAAGAGCTACATGAGCCACATGGCTCTGATTCAACGCGATATTTGTAAAGCTACTAGCACCGATTATCTGTGAAACCGATGCATGATTGTTTGTATAAGTACAGTATAGAGCGGCCTAGACATATATACTTACAAGTATGCCCCGGGTGCTGATCTACAGAGAATGCTGAATTAACAGACATCTCGCTGCTGGGGCGCCGCCGTATGGGGCTGTTTTCTCCCTCAAACTGCAACCTCACGGGCGATACTCTAGCAGCTGTAAATAAAATATAGCATACATGAATGCGCACAACACACTCACAAAGCTAACTTGACACAGGTAAATAAAACTAGTTACCGCAGAAATTTTTATCTGCGTGTATAACTACACTATAGAACTGCGTAGACATATATGCTTACAAGTATGAGACGTGTAGTGTAGTTCAGAGATTGGTGAATTAAACGGTGTGGAGGTGCTCGGACGTTTTCGTATGGGTGTGTTTTCTTTTTCAAGCTGCAGCCTCCTGCTCGTTAGTTTAACATCTGTAAATAAAATATAACTATTACTAGCCACAGAGATGATATCTACGCGTGCCACACGCACAAAGCTAAATTCGCAAAGCTATCGTAACGCGCGTAAATAAAATATACCCACTAGTTATCGGTGGGGTCACAGGGTACAGAGGATACAAACACACATATCACCCGGGTTTCAAGGACCCGCTACCTTTTCTATTCCAGAGCCGTGTGCTTAGCGAATCACCCCATCTTTTAGGAGCGTTGGGAGGATTATAGTCCGGTTCTACGAACTCGACATCTGAATCCTGGGGGTCCTCCACGATCTCAACATCGGAATCGCGATGCTCGAGCGGCTCAGTCGCCACAGGGTTACCAACCGTCCAGTCCGCTACAGCTGTATCTGTATGAGAAAATGTTTATATTATTAAAACATGTCTAGCTAACGACCCAGTCAGCTAAAATAAAATTAACTGTATGGATTTTAACGGCAGTCTATATTAATTATTAATATTAATAGTAGACGTTATAAATTTACAGCTTCCACGTTTACCCGTCTAGATACATAGGTTTAAAACATATGATATAGCTATAGGTTTCTTGCCTGTGACAGACTGGTGAGAGCTTGAAGCTCGTAGCCCGCTAGCAGAGTTGCCATCCTCTAACAGGTTCTGCGTAATGAACCGGTTCTCGTAGGAGTAGTCTGAATGGACTCCCTCTTCTTAAATAAGAATGAAATATATCGTTTATATATACAAAGCGCAGACTCAGACAGCCCGACACAATACGACGTACACTATATACGGTGTAAAATTTACCCGATTGTTCTGGTGAAAGCAAAGCAGAATATTGAACGCGAGAATATCTGGACTCCATCTTGAATAAAAAGGGTCCGCTATTAAATTAAAGCAAATAAAGATCAAGTATGAAAACACGACTAAGCTGTTCATGCAAATACTACACAAACTTAAATATAATTGAAACAAACGTGGATATTCACGAGACATAAAAATACGCACTTTAGCTCTAAAGATCAACTATGAAAACACACTTAACCTATTCATGCAAATACTACACAAACTTAAATATAATTGAAACAAACGTGGATATTCACGAGACATAAAAATATGCACTTTAGCTCTAAAGATCAACTATGAAAACACGCTTAACCTATTCATGCAAATACTACACAAACTTAAATATAGCTGAAACAAAAGACATAAAAATACGCACTTTAGCTCTAAAGACCAACTATGAAAACACGGATAAGTTATTCATGCAATTACTACACAGACTTAAATATAATTGAAACGAAATCCGTAAAAATACTCACTATAGTCCTGTTCAGATCGGGGTTGTGGTCTGTGAGTTGTGAACAAGTGCGAACTGTATTGCTTGTGAGCTGCCTGTATTTATTAGGGGCTAACAGAGAGAACACGCCCTCTATCACTGCCCCCCCCCATGCTAGATAGAAAAAAAATCTATTAATGTTTTACA
The DNA here is from genome assembly GCA_033576555.1 of Oophaga sylvatica. NCBI lineage: Eukaryota > Metazoa > Chordata > Amphibia > Anura > Dendrobatidae > Oophaga > Oophaga sylvatica. The sequence goes on from JARQOD010000002.1 coordinate 175,644,757, forward strand.
GAGACATCATGTCTGCTAAGCACCTTGAAACAATATTTCACACCCGAAGCGTCACCATCATGTAATAGTTATATTTTATTTACAGATGTTAAACTAACGAGCAGGAGGCTGCAGCTTGAAAAAGAAAACACACCCATACGAAAACGTCCGAGCACCTCCACACCGTTTAATTCACCAATCTCTGAACTACACTACACGTCTCATACTTGTAAGCATATATGTCTACGCAGTTCTATAGTGTAGTTATACACGCAGATAAAAATTTCTGCGGTAACTAGTTTTATTTACCTGTGTCAAGTTAGCTTTGTGAGTGTGTTGTGCGCATTCATGTATGCTATATTTTATTTACAGCTGCTAGAGTATCGCCCGTGAGGTTGCAGTTTGAGGGAGAAAACAGCCCCATACGGCGGCGCCCCAGCAGCGAGATGTCTGTTAATTCAGCATTCTCTGTAGATCAGCACCCGGGGCATACTTGTAAGTATATATGTCTAGGCCGCTCTATACTGTACTTATACAAACAATCATGCATCGGTTTCACAGATAATCGGTGCTAGTAGCTTTACAAATATCGCGTTGAATCAGAGCCATGTGGCTCATGTAGCTCTTCCTATATCTCCCCCACTTAGCGGTTAACTACACCACGTATCTTTTCTTTAGTTACGGAGGATCGTCATTCGCGAGTTTTGCAGCAGCGCAATTATGGATTTGAGAACAGAACGGAGGTGAGAACTGAGCCTCTTTCACACGGGTGTGTCGCAGATCGTGAAGAAAACGACGCGCCAACCGAGCACCCCGGGAATGCTGAGAGTAGTCGGCTTAAGAATATACGTCTGTGTCAACCTACAGAATCTGCAAATAGCAACGTGGAAGCAGCAGCTGCCAATTCAGCCGATGCATTAGCGTCAAAGAAACGCGCGGTATCGCGCCGTCGTGTAAGTAAGAAGCAGAAGGATGCTGGTCGATCGCCTTACACATCAACACCCGTATGGACTGGTGAACACACCAAAATGTTTCTTGACATGTCTGCACAGTACGTGCATAATAAACTCTCGCAGAACAGGCTAAAATCTTTCTGCGACACGTATGAAAGACTGATAAGTGCGTGTCCAACACCCGACATTATCGCAGAACTGTGCGATTTTAAACAAAATTATGCAAATGTATGATTTTAAACAAAAATTATGCAACTGTACAGTCAACTTCTGTGAAATAAACCTGTCTGCCTGAGAACGTGTGGTTATGAATTGAAAAATAATTAAAATGATCACGCATTACACCCTAGGGGCCGATACACGAGCCCCCAGCGCATTTACACAACTATAATGACCATGGAAATGTCAGCATTCACATATTATGAGCTAGAGTACATGGCACTGGGTGCTTCTGGTACGACATGAGAGTCCGAAACACAGGTGTTAAAAAGTTTGTACAGGTCCGAAACACAGGTATGTTAAAAAAGTTTGTACAGGTATGCTAAAAAGTTTGCACGCAATTTTTTGTTGAATGCTGATCAAAATCGTTGCATAGGTGCGGGCCAGTGCCAAAATAGGCCTTTCTGGCATGGCATGAGAGTCAGAAACACAGCTATGGTTAAAACTATGTACCTGATTTTTGTTGAACGATGCTCAATATCGATGCATAGGAGTGGGCATGTGCCAAAATAGGCCGGGACACGTCCCAACAGGTCTGTCTTTTATATCTGAGGGGCTTAGCGTCTTTAAAAATAGTCATGTGCAACAAGAACGCTGCGCATCCCAGGCTATACAGTTGGTCATGTGTGTAGCTCATAGCGGGAACGTTAACATTCAACATGCCTTGAGAGGGTTTGTGAAGCAACTCGCTCAATATTTTCTAGATGACTATGCGTGTGTTAACGGCCAGCACATAGTTTTTGAATTTCACTATTGTTTTTTCCACGGCTGTCCCGTGACCAGGACTTGTCCAGGCATGCCCGGACATGCCCGGACTTGTCCAGGCATGTCTCACATGGTCCCTATATGTCAGTTCACAATATGTCTATCAGTATTAAAATATAAAAACTCCTCTGTACATGATCCTTAAGCAAAATAAAAAATATAATGTAAAATAAATCTGTGAAGGAGCAAAAATGTTGAAAAATAAAAAATATAATGCAAAATAAATCTGTAAAGGAGCAAAAATGTTGAAAAATATGGTGTCTCACATGGACCCTATATGTCAGTTCACAATATGTCTATCAGTATTAAAACATAAAAACTCCTCTGTACATTATTGTGAAGGGGTTAAAAGAGGCTTCATGGTTGATATGATAAGCTGATCAGAATAGCTAGCATCATGAGAGCTGCTATGGTTGATAGTGGTAGCGAACGCATAACTAATATTTGAAAAATATGGTGTCTCACATGGACCCTATATGGCCGTTCACAATACGTCTAGCAGTATTAAACCATAAAAACTCCTCTGTACACGATCCTTAAGCAAAATAAAAAAATATAATGCAAAATAAATCTGTGAAGGAGCAAAAATGTTGAAAAATATGGTGTCTCACATGGACCCTATGTCAGTTCACAATATGTCTATCAGTATTAAAACATAAAAACTCCTCTGTACATTATTGTGAAGGGGTTAAAAGAGGCTTCATGGTTGATATGATAAGCTGATCAGAATAGTTAGCATCATGAGAGCTGCTATGGATGATAGTGGTAGCGTACGCATAACTAATATTTGAAAAATATGGTGTCTCACATGGACCCTATATGGCAGTTCACAATATGTCTAGCAGTATTAAACCATAAAAACTCCTCTGTACACGATCCTTAAGCAAAATAAAAAAATATAATGCAAAATAAATCTGTGAAGGAGCAAAAATGTTGAAAAATATGGTGTCTCACATGGACCCTATGTCAGTTCACAATATGTCTAGCAGTATTAAACCATAAAAACTCCTCTGTACATGATCCTTAAGCAAAATAAAAAAAATATAATGCAAAATAAATCTTTGAAGGAGCAAAAATGTTGAAAAATATGGTGTCTCACATGGACCCTATATGTCAGTTCACAATATGTCTATCAGTATTAAAATATAAAAACTCCTCTGTACATGATCCTTAAGCAAAATAAAAAAATATAATGTAAAATAAATCTGTGAAGGAGCAAAAATGTTGAAAAATAAAAAATATAATGCAAAATAAATCTGTGAAGGAGCAAAAATGTTGAAAAATATGGTGTCTCACATGGACCCTATGTCAGTTCACAATATGTCTAGCAGTATTAAACCATAAAAAACTCCTCTGTACATGATCCTTAAGCAAAATAAAAAAATATAATGCAAAATAAATCTTTGAAGGAGCAAAAATGTTGAAAAATATGGTGTCTCACATGGACCCTATATGTCAGTTCACAGTATGTCTATCAGTATTAAACCATAAAAACTCCTCTGTACATGATCCTTAAGCAAAATAAAAAAAAAATATATAATGCAAAATAAATCTGTAAAGGAGCAAAAATGTTGAAAAATATGGTGTCTCACATGGACCCTATATGTCAGTTCACAATATGTCTATCAGTATTAAAACATAAAAACACCTCTGTACACGATCCTTAAGCAAAATAAAAAAATATAATGCAAAATAAATCTGTGAAGGAGCAAAAATGTTGAAAAATATGGTGTCTCACAGTCAGGTCACCACTGCAAAAGGTCTCTCCCCACTATGTACTCCCTGTCAGTAAACGTTTTGGTGTCACAATTAGTTCAATATCGTTTTGGTTTCACAATTAGTTCAATGCTTGAAATGTCTTTGAGCTGTATTTATTTATTACAGTAAAATCATGATTATTTTCTGGCAATAAACGTTTTTAATATGAATGATCTCTTATGCCTGTCATTTCCACACAGCTTCCCACAGAGTGGTAGTGTGGGAAGACCCTTCAGAAACCCATTGTTTTAAAATCACATTAGTGCATATTATATTTGCTAGAGACCTTCGGTTTTATGGGCACTGCTATCAGAATACACATAAATGTGTTGGTTTTAAAAGATCCCACTGACTATACACAATGCAATACTATTTACTGTTTGCCTGAATGGGCTATTTAGTATATGTGGTTTCTAACATGTCACAATAGCATCGACCTTCACTCATTCTATGGGCACTGCTATCAGAATACACATAAATGTGTTGGTTTTAAAAGATCCCACTGACTATACACAATGCAATACTATTTACTGTTTGCCTGAATTACCGTAGCATCGACCTTCACTCATTCTGACAATTCCAAACCTTGTACACACACCTTGATACATTAAACTACACTATAGGGATGAAGGACAGTTTTCTTGAAGTGATCTATCTGTGAAAAACACTGTTAGAAATGAGGGCTATACACAAGGGGTGCCAAGCAGCATTCAGGTATGATCTCACATCTATGGCGATGCTTTTTTAATATAGTTCCTCATATGGATGTGCTAATTGACTTCATATGCCCGCCCAGTATGTATTGTGAGCTCTGCACTCGCATGCTAACATCATTATATTAGCATCTGTGATGGAGAAGTTACTTTATTGATATACATGCTTCATTGAGATACTTATAATCCTATATATAGTGCATATATGTCTGCCTATTGGGGGTGGGGGGGTATTGTGAGTTACATAGACTGCTATTATTGTTATAACATATAAGATATGGAGATGTGCACTATTATATATTGATTTGAATGTTGTTCCAGACATCTCTAACAGAGAGTGTTAGAAATCACCTTTACATTCAGCCATATCAGTTCCAAACTTTTACACATTTACTGGGGGACATTTATACAAGCCTGCTAGAAATGAGCTTTACATACATTTACTGATGGATTCTAATACAGACATTTACTGGGTGCTTCTAATACAAACCCTTTACAGTTCATGTCAGTGCACAAATAGGGCACTCTCTGCTAGAAAATAGCTTTACATCTACGGATGGAGTTAAAACTACCCTTTAATACAGTAAAACTCTGAGAGCTGCTATGGTTGACACTGATAGCTAACGCATAACTAATATTTGATTGGCCAACTATACACAACTGCTTTTTAATATAGCCCCTCATATGGATGTGCTAATTGACTTCATATGCACGCACAGTATGTATTGTGAGCCCTGCACTTGCATGCTAACATCATTATATTAGCATCTTGATGGGGAAGTTACTTTATTGATATACATGCTTCATTGAGATACTTATAATCCTATATATAGTGCATATATGTCTGCCTATTGGGGGATATTGTGAGTTACATAGACTGCTATTATCGTTATAACATATAAGATATGGAGATGTGCACTATTATATATTGATTTGAATGTAGTTCATACCTGTCTGCATTTGGCTATTTTTCTGCATGCTGTATATCCCACTCTTTTGGATTTTTATCCATGATAATGTATTTTAGACCTTAATAAAAATTGTTGACTTTTCCCACACAAAAGACGGATCACAGAACTTGTCCTGTGTGAAACACACACATAGATAAATTACCTCTATGGTGCTGTAAAGATGTATATCTTTGTACCATGTTAGCCAGTAGATAGAAAAATATTTAGACTTCTAACAACAGTATAAAATCAAGATTCACTCTTTATTTCACTAAAAATCCTTATATACTAGTTATATACAGAAGTCTGTATTTAACTAGAACTCCTTATACAATTACTGGGTCCTTAAAAGTTTCTCTCCTCTGCTAGAAAATAGCTTTACATTTACTGATGGATTCTAATACAGACATTTACTGGGTGGACCAGATTTCACAGCCTGAGCAAAGTTCAGCCACAGATTTCCCAGCCTGAGCAAAGTTCAGCCAGAGGGCGTGACGACCTGGATCAAGCTGACAGGGAGACGGATTAAATGATAGGGGGCGTGTCGACCTGTCAGATTTGAGTTTGACGAAAGGGGGTGCCCCTATACTACTGACATCTTTAGGTGTTCGGCACACAAGAAACGCTGTGTAATGGTGTGGAGCAATCATAAAACAGAAGAAAATCCAGCTCAATGATCTTGTGAACAATCTTCTTTATTCACTGAAAGTGCTCAGTAGAGGATAAAACAGCATCAGTGATGTAAGTTACATGATATGCGACATAGACGTGTTTTAGGCGACTGCGCACCCTTAATCATAATCATGATTAAGGGTGCGCAGTCGCCTGAAACACATCTATGTTGCATATCATGTAACTTACAGTGGATATGGAAAGTATTCAGACCCCTTTGAATTTTTCACTCTTTATTTCATTTGCAGCCATTTGGTAAATTCAAAAAAGTTCATTTTTTTCTCATTAATGTACACTCTGCACCCCATCTTGACTGAAAAACACCAGAAATGTAGAAATTTTTGCAAATTTATTGAATAAGAAAAACTGAAATATCACATTGTCATAAGTATTCAGACCCTTTTCTCAGTATTGAGCAAAAGCACCCTTTTGAGCTAGTACAGGTATGAGTCTTTTTGGGAATGATGCAACAAGTTTTTCACACCTGGATTTGGGGATCCTCTGCTATTCTTCCTTGAGATACTCTCCAGTTCCGTCAAGTTTGATGGTGAATGTTGGTGAACAGCCATTTTCAGGTCTCTCCACAGATGCTCAATTGGGTTTAGGTCAGGACTCTGGCTGGGCATGTCAAGAATGGTCACAGAGTTGTTCTGAAGCTACTTCTTTGTTATTTTAGCTGTGTGTGGGTCATTGTCTTGTTGGAAGGTGAACCTTTGGCCAAGTCATAGGTCCAGAGCACTATGGAAGAGGTTTTCATCCAGGATATCTCTGTACTTGGCCACATTCATGTTTCCTTAAATTGCAACCAGACGTCCTGTCCCTGCAGCTGAAAAACACCCCCATAGCATGATGCTGCCACCACCATGTTTCACTGTTGGGATTGTATTGTGCAGGTTATGAGCAGTGCCTGATTTTCTCCACACGTACCGCTTAGAATTATTACCAAAAAGTTATATCTTCATCTCACTAGACCAGAGAATCTTATTTCTCATAGTCTGGGAATCATTCATGTGTTTTTTAGCAAACTCTATGTGGGCTTTCATATGTCTTGCTCTGAAAAGAGGCTTCTTTTGGGCCACTCTGCCATAAAGGCCTGACTGGTGGAGGGTTGCAATGATAGTTGACTTTGTGGAACTTTCTTCCATCTGCCTACTGCATCTGTCAAGCTCAGCCACAGTGATCTTGGGGTTCTTCTTTACCTTTCTCACCAAGCTCTTCTCCATGATTGCTCAGTTTGGCTGGACGGCCATGTCTAAGAAGACTTTTGGTGATCCCAAACTTCTTCCATTTAAGGATTATGGAGGCCACTGTGCTCTTAGGAACCTTGCGTACAGCAGAAATTCTATTGTAACCTTGGCCAGATGTGTGCATTGCCACAATTCTGTCTCTAAGCTCCTTGGCCAGTTCCTTTTGTCTCATGATTCTCTTTTGGTCAGACATGCACTGTGAGCTGTGAGGTTTTATATAGACAGGTGTGTGCCTTTACAAATCAAGTCCTATCAGTTTAATTAAACACAGCTGGACTTCAATGAAGGAGTAGAACCATTTCAAGGAAGATCACAAGGAAATGGACAGCATGTGACTTAAATATGAGTGTCTGAGAAATGGGTCTGAATACTTATGACCCTGTGATATTTCAGCTTTTCTTTTTTAATAAATTTGCAAAAATTTCAGCATTTCTGTTTTTTTCAGTCAAGATGGGTTGCAGAGTGTACATTAATGAGAAAAAAGGGAACTTTTTTGAATTTACCAAATGGCTGCAATGAAACAAAGAGTGATAAATTTAAAGGGGTCTGAATACTTTCTGTACCCACTGTACATCACTGATGCTGTTTTATCCTCTACTGAGCACTTTCATTGAATTAAGAAAAAGTTTGTTCACAAGTTCGTTGAGCTGGATTTTCTTCTGTTTTGTGGTGGAGGATGTAGCCAACACATTTTTTTTTTATTTGGGGGGGCCCAAAACATTGGAAATGGCAAATCGAATGAACAATCTGTGGTGGAATATAACAATGGATGTGTGCGTCGGTGTACTTCTCTAGTCAGCAAAAGATGCAAACAAGTAATGTGGGATCCATGCCTGGTTTATTTTATTGAATGTGAGATTGAAAACATTATAAAGGTAAATGCGACTATGTGTGAAGACAGTCCCTACCTTGCTACACACATGTTTAACAGTACATTTGCCGCAGGGCTGGCCAGCACCTCAAAGGCGTAATGGTCAAGCTCAGGCCAAGTGTTCAGTTTGGAGAAGTTACCGTATATACTCAAGTATAAGTCAAGTTTTTCAGCACTTTTTGTGTGAAAACGCCCCACTTGGCTTATACTTGAGTGAGGTGTCCAGAAGATGGAGGGGGAGCGGCAGCGGAGGAGCAGTGGGTCACAGGAGGCAGGAGCTGGCTGCTGCAGCTAAAGCCTGTGCCCGCTGCTAAAGAGAAATGAATATTCACTGTTCTGGCAATGAATATTAATTTCTCTATAATAGGACACACAGTGTCAGCCTCAGCCCCCAGTTCCTGCAGCTGCCGGGCGGTCACGTCTGCCTGCTACCTAAGAGAAATGAATATTACCCTCTCTCCACTCCCATGGGTGTGGAGAGAGGGGAATTTTCATTTCTCTTAAGAAGCAGCACACGTGGCAGCCCGGTTGCTGACACTGTGCATGCTACTTAATACTCACTGCCATCCACGCTCATAGTTCTGGCGTGGGGAGCGGTGAGTATTCTGGCAGCTGTGCTCTGCTTGTGAGAGTAGCATGGCGTCCCTGCCATTCACTGCTTACAAGCATAAAGAAGCTGCTACCAATGGAACAAGATGTTGCAAGGGAGCACAGGAAGGTAAGTGTAATATTTTTTTTGTTATAGGGCCATACAAGGATAGGGATGGGGCCATGTATGCAAGGATAAGGATGGGGCTATACATACAAGGATAGGGATGGAGCCATGTATACTAAGATAGGGATGGGGCTAATCATACCTTGATAGGGATAAGGAGCCATGCATATAAGGATAGAGATGAGGAGCCATGCACACAAGGATAGGGATGAGGAGCCATGCAGACAAGGATAAGGACGGGGAGCCATGCAAACAAGGAAAGGGATGAGGAGCAATGCATACCAGGATAGGGATGAGAGGACAATGCATATCTGGATAGGAATGAGGAGCCATGCATACCAGGATAGGGATGAGGAGCCATGCATACCAGGATAGGAATGAGGAGACATGCTGACAAGGAAAGGGATGAGGAGCCATGCATACCAGGATGGGGATGGGAGGCTGTGCATACTAGGAATGTATAACAGGTTTAACCCCTTAATGTCCACTGACATGCACAGTCCGTCATGGCAAGGTGCCAGTTCCGGCACCAGGACGGACTATGCATGTCATGCCTTTGATCTACCACTGCGTCTAAACACGCAGTGGTAGATCAGTGTCGACAGCTGTCACAGACAGCTGACAGGCACGGCAAGCGGTGCGGGGACCTTTGCCGTTGGTCCCCGCACTCACAGCGCTGTGATTGGTCAGTCAATCTGACTGACCAAACACAGCAGCGATCGCGCAGGAGAAGCTGAAATTTCAGCTTCTCCAGCGCGATCAGTGCAGGAGCCGGCGCTGCAGTGGCCAGGCTTCCTGCACTGACAGCCAGGAGCGGAGCCCCCACCGCCCCTGGCTGTTAACCCCCTGACTGCTGCGATCTAGCGCGATCGCAGAGCTCAGGGGGGGAGGCAGAGGGTCGGGAGCTCCCTCTGCCTCAGATCGGCACCCTGCACTGTATTTGCAGGGCCCGATCTCTGCCTTGATGACCCGGGGTTGTCATGACAACCTCCGGGTCATTTAGCTACAGGAAGCTGCTGTGATCATGTCACAGCAGCTTTCCCCATAGGTACAATGCATTGCAATGCTGGAGCATTGCAATGCATTGTAACTGCAATCAAAAAAAAAAAAAGTGAAAGTCCCATAAAGGGACAAGTTGAAAAAAATCATTTTTTTAAAAAAATTGTAAAAAAAATATTAAAAAATAATTTAAAAAAAATCCCCTAAAAAATACACATTTTTATGTAATAAAAAAAAATAAAAAACAAAAAAATACACATGTTAGGTATCGCCATGTCCGTAAAAATCCCATCTATAAAAGCGTAACCCTAGTTAACCCCTTCAGTGAAAGCCGTAAAAAAAAAACACAAAAAAGTAGTAAATTATACTTTTTCCAAGCGGTATCATCATACCGCTTGGAAAAAGTGCAATAACACGCGATCAAAAAGTCAGATATAAATAATCATGGTACCGCTGAAAACGACATCTTGTCCCGCAAAAAACAAGCCGCTATATAGCATCATCAGCGAAAAAATAAAAAAGTTATAGCTCGCGGAATAAACTGATGCAAAAATAATTATTTTTTCTATAAAATTCTTTATTGTGTAAAAAACGCCAAAACATAAAAAAAATATAAATGAGGTATCGCTGTAATCGTAGTGACCCGAAGAATAAAGCTGCTTTATCAATTTTACCACACGCGGAACGGGGAAAAAAAATAAAAAAAAAACAATTCCTGAATTGCTGGTTTTTGTTCATTCTCCTTCCACAAAAATTGGAATAGGAAGCGATCAAAAAACGTTATGTGCCCGAATATGGTACCAATAAATACGTCAGCTCGTCCCGCAAAAAATAAGCCCACAGATAACTCTGTCGGCCGAAATATGGAAAAATTATAGCTCTCAAAATACGGCGATGCAAAAAATTCTTTACAAAAAATTATTCCAAAAAAAAGCATCTTTTAGTGTGTGACAGAAGCTAAACATGAAAAAAGGGTGTAAATCTGGTATCGCTGTAATCGCACCGATCCGAGGAATAAAGTCGCCTAATCACTAATACCGCACGAGGAACGGTGTAAAAAAGAAAAACAATTCTTCACCTTTTGTAGATTTGTTCATTGTGCCTCCCAAAGATCGCAGTAAGGCGATCACAGTGGTTCCCCCCCACATATGGGGTATCAGCGTACTCAGGACAAAATGCACAATAGCTTTTGGGGTCCTATTTCTCCTGTTACCCTTATAAAAATAAAAATTTGGGGGCAAAAAGGTCATTTTTGTGGAAAAAAATATGATTTTTTTTATTTTCACGGGTCTACGTTATAAACTTCTGTGAAGCCCTTGGGGGTTCAAAGTGCTGACCACACATCTAGATAAGTTCCTTGGGGGTCTAGTTTGCAAAATGGGGTCATTTGTGGGGGTTTCTACTGTTTAGGCACATCAGGGGCTCTCCAAGCGCGACATGACACCCGCAGACCATTCCATCAAAGTCTGCATTTAAAAACGGTGCTCCTTCCCTTCCGATCTCTGCCATGCGTCAAAATAGTGGTTCCCCCCCACATATGGGATATCAGCGTACTCAGGACAAATTGCACAATAGCTTTTGGGGTCCTATTTCTCCTGTTACCCTTATAAAAATAAAAATTTGGGGCAAAAAGATTATTTTTGTGGAAAAATATATGATTTTTTTATTTTCACGGCTCTACGTTATAAACTTCTGTGAAGCACTTGGGGGTTCAAAGTGCTCACCACACATCTAGAAAAGTTCCTTGGTGGGTCTAGTTTCCAAAATGGAGTCAATTGTGGGGGGTTTCTACTGTTTAGGCACATCAGGGGCTATCCAAACGTGACATGACACCCACAGACCATTCCATCAAAGTCTGCATTTGAAAAAGGCGCTCCTTCCCTTTCGAGCTCTGCCATGCGTCAAAATAGTGGTTTACCCCCACATATGGGGTATCAGCGTACTCAGGACAAATTGCACAATAACTTTTGGGGTCCTGTTACCCTTTGGAAAATAACAATTGGTGGTGGAAAGATCATTTTTGTGGAAAAGATATGATTTTTTAATTTTACTGCTCTACGTTATAACCTTCTGTGAAGCCCTTGGGGGTTCAAAGCTCTCACAACACATCTAGATAAGTTCCTTGGGGGGTCTAGTTTCCAAAATGGGGTCACTTGTGGGGGGTTTCCACTGTTTAGGCACACAGGGACTCTCCAAATACGACATGGCGTCCAATCTCAATTCCAGCCAAAAAAGTCAAATGGCGCTGCTTCCCTTCCGAGCTCTGCCATGCGCCCAAATAGTGGTTTACCCCCACCTATGGGGTATCAGCGTACTCAGGACTAATTGCACAATAAATTTTGGGGTCCTTTTATCCTTTGGAAAATAAAAATTGGGATGAAAAGATCATTTTTGTGGAAAAAATATGATTTTTTAATCTACGGCTCTACGTTATAACCTTCTGTGAAGCGCTTGGGGTTAAAAGCTCTCACAACACATTTAGATAAGTTCCTTGGGGGGTCTAGTTTCCAAAATGGGGTCACTTGTGGGGGGTTTCCACTGTTTAGGCACACAGGGACTCTCCAAATGCGACATGGCGTCCAATCTCAATTCCAGCCAAAAAAGTCAAATGGCGCTGCTTCCCTTCCGAGCTCTGCCATGCGCCCAAATAGTGGTTTACCCCCACATATGGGGTATCAGCGTACTCAGGACTAATTGCCCAATAACTTTTGGGGTCCTTTTATCCTTTGGAAAATAAAAATTGGGATGAAAAGATCATTTTTGTGGAAAAAATATGATTTTTTAATTTTACGGCTCTACGTTATAACCTTCTGTGAAGCCCTTGGGGGTTAAAAGCTCTCACAACACATTTAGATGAGTTCCTTGAGGGGTCTAGTTTCCAAAATGGGGTCACTTGTGGGGGGTTTCCACTGTTTAGGCACACAGGGACTCTCCAAATGCGACATGGTGTCCAATCTCAATTCCAGCCAAAAAAGTCAAATGGCGCTGCTTCCCTTCCGAGCTCTGCCATGCGCCCAAATAGTGGTTTACCCCCACACATGGTATATCGGTGTACTCTTGAGAAATTGTACAACAAATATTGTGGTTCATTTTCTCCTGATACCCTTGACAAAATTTAAAAAAATTGTGTCGAAAGAAAAATTTTGGGAAAAAAAGTTAAATGTTCATTTTTCCTTCCACATTGCTTCAATTCTTGTGAAGTACCTAAAGGGTTAATAAACTTCCTGAATGTGGCTTTGAACACGTTGAGGGGTGCAGTTTTTAGAATGGTGTCACTTTTGGGTATTTTCTGTCATATTGACCCCTCAAATTCACTTCAAATGTGAGGTGGTCCCTAAAAAAAATGGTTTTGTAAATTTTGTTGGAAAAATGAGAAATTGCTGGTCAACTTTTAACACTTATAACTTCGTAACAAAAAAAATTTTGGTTCCAAAATTGTGCTGATGTAAAGTAGACATGTGGGAAATGTTATTTATTAACTAATTTTTGTGACATATCTCTCTGATTTAATGGCATAAAAATTAAATTTTGAAAATTGCAAAATTTTCAAAATTTTTGCCATATTTACGTTTTTTTCACAAAAAAACGCAAGTTATATTGAAGAAATTTTACCACTATCATGAAGTACAATATGTCACGAGAAAACAATCTCAGAATCGCCAAGATCCGTAGAAGCGTTCCAGAGTTATAACCTCATAAAGAGACAGTGGTCAGAATTGTAAAAATTGGCCTGGTCTTTAACCTACAAAATGGCTTGGTCATTAAGGGGTTAAACTCGAGTCAATAAGTTTTACCAGCTTTTTGTGGTAAAATTAGGTGCCTCAACTTATACTCGGGTAGGCTGATACTCAAGTAAATACGGTAAATTGGGCAGACTCATCACTGAGCACATGGAGACGTGTGGACATGCACCCTTCCATCATGTTGTTGAAACATGGCAGCCTACTAATGCAGACCATATCAGATGGTGGTGCCGGATGTTGTGTCGTGGTGAGGAAGATTTTCCACATTTTCTGCTCCAGAAGTGCCCACATCCTAAGAGCTTGTTGATTGACTGTGCTGCAGCCCTTCAACAAACTTTATTCAGCACCAAGCTCGAACAGAATGGACTTTGGGTAAAAAGTCTGTTTTTCAGAGTATGGTACTATACTCTACAGTTCGGGTTTGCTCATCCCTGTACACTAGTCAACTGCTGCAGGTACTACTTTCATAAGTTCTATGTCTGCAGTAATATTTAAGTGTAATAAAATTCTACAGTAGTTTCTGCATTGTGCAGAGATGAATGTTAATACTTGCTATACAACCTGGAACACCAACATACATTTTTTAATTAATAGTAGTTTTACAACTTTATAAAATTGATGGTTTACTCACACCTTGGTTACAAGAATTCTTCCATTACTGTATTTAGGCATGATGTATATTATTTGCTCTATTATCAGCTTTAACACAGAGTATTCACATTTGTCAAAGCGATATGTAAAATATAACTTTAAATAGAATAGTTAGGGTTGATGTATTTTAAGTCTTTTACGCAACAATACACTTAAAGTACAATAGGTCAAAAGAATATAAAAGAAAAAAGAAATGTAATGCTGCCAGGAGACATCTGGGGAATAATTATTCATATTTACTAAGTGGAACTAAGCTGTAAGGCTCTAAAAAAAGCACATTAAATTGAATTGGCATCCACATCACTTTTAAATTACTATCACTTCATGAATATGGTCTTGTTTTAACTTTCTATTTTCAAGAATCAAGTAAACTTAAAGGAAACAAAAAGAAAACAACATACTTTATCAAAGGTCAGTACCCCATATTCATGTTGGGCATATTATATTGAAAATTACTCAAATATATACTTATTAAGTGTAGTTTAATGCAAATAAAGCATTACACTATTTGTACTAGGCATGAGCTGCAGCTCAGATATTCATCTAACACAATCCAAGAAGAATTCCAACTGACATTTCACATTAAGTGGTTTTATTTCTAATTAAGGTTGGTATAAATGAAGACCAGCAATATTGTTCAACTGTTCTTAGTGTATGTGATTATGCATGTTTAAACCTGTTGAACAGTTTAAAGGCCCGTCAAAGCTTCATCAACAGTTATATTATTAGAATGGCACTATATATAGGTTAAATGTTTATTTTGGGATGTTTTTCAACTTTAGTCTTTTGGGTTCAAAAAATAATATAATGAAAAACTGGAGAGACCAACTCAAATACTGACAGTGACATTTAAATAAATATTTGCATCAGCTCCCATGGTCCCCATCCTACCCCCATAACATGATTGTAAGGTGTCAATGGGCAGCCAGGGGCCTATGAAACCTCCACCACTTCCACTTTGGTGCTCCTTTGATTCCCAGCCTATAGTATTGCAGTATATAGCACAGGTTCCAGCTCACTGTGGGGACTAAATAATAAAGTATATGAATATTTAAACTGTATATTAAACAAAAATAAATAAATATGCCAGAATTGCTGTTTTTCTTTTGCCTCATTTCCTTAGAAATTATAAAAAAAATTTCCAAACTCCAAGTATAAACAAAAAGCAGTATCACTAAAAATGTCAACTCTGCGCACAAAAAAAACAAGCCTTGACACAGATCCATTGATGAAAAAATAAAAAAGTTATGAGCCTCAGAAAAAAACAGTTCAGGAGTGTTTTTAACCCCTTCCCGACCCATGACGCCTACGTTGGCGTCATGAAAACCTGTGCCATCCCGACCCATGACGCCAACGTAGGCTTCATGCTATAAATCATGTTCCTGCGGGTCGGGGGACCGGGGTCACTGAAAGGTCACCCGACCCGCAGTAACAGGACCCTTACTGCATCACCACAGGGGGTTTGGCTTAACCCCCACGTGGCCACGATCGCTCTGATTGGCTGTTAAAAGTGAAACAGCCAATCAGAGCGATTTGTAATATTTCACCAATGAAACTGGTGAAATATTACAATCCAGCAATGGCCGATGCTGCAATAGCATCTGCCATGGCTGGAGACCGTGATCAGACCCCCTGCACACCATGTCACGGCGGTGATCGGCCGCCGCCATCGAAAGATGGCAGCGATCGGTCACCGCCATCACTGTCTGCTCCCCTGCTCCTGCGATCCGCTGCCCCCACCTACCGATCCCTCCCCCTCACCTTCCGACGTCCCCTACTCACCTCTCCCGGTCCACCGATGTCCCTGGATCCGTCCCGGCGGCTGCCCGGGATTCTTCATGGGCGCCGCCATCTTGGAAAATGGCGGGCGCATGCGCAGTGCGCCCGCCGGCCGGCGCATGCGCAGTGCGCCCTCCATTGTACAAAAATGTATTTTGATCACTGTGATAAACTGTCACAGTGATCAAAATAAAAAAAAATTAAATGAACCCCCCCTGTCATAGGTAGGGACAAATAATAAAATAAAGAATTTTTTTTTTTCCTAGCGGATTTTGCTGCTGATCCACAGCTGATTTTGCTGCGCATCCGCGGCAGATATCGCTGCTGATCCGCGGCGGATTTCGCGGCTGATCCGCGGCGGATTTCGCTGCTGATCCGCGGCGGATTTCGCTGCTGATCCGCGGCGGATTTCGCTGCGGATCCGCGGCTGATTTTGCTGCTGATCCGCGGTGGATTTCGCTGCGGATCCGCGGCTGATTTCGCTGCTGATCCGCGGCTGATTTCGCTGCGGATTTCGCTGGGGATCCGCAGCGGATTTCACTGCGGATCCACGGTGGATATCGCTGCTGATCCGCGGCGGATTTCGCTGCTGATCCGCGACCGATTTCGCTGCTGATCCGCGGCTGATTTCAAAGCTGATCCGCGGCTGATTTCGCTGCTGATCCGCGGCGGATTTCAGTGCTGATCCGCGGCTGATTTCGCTGCGGATTTCGCTGCGGATCCACAGCGGCCGGATATCGCTGCTGATCCGCGGCGGATTTGCTGCTGATCGCGGCTGATTTGCTGCTGATCGCGGCTGATTTTTCGCTGATGCTGGATCCGCGGCGGATTTCGCTGCTGATCCGCGGCTGATTTCGCTGCTGATCCGCGGCTGATTTCGCTGCTGATCCGCGGCGGATTTGCTGCTGATCCGCGGCGGATTTTGCTGCTGATCTGCGACTGATTTTGCTGCAGATCCGCGGCTGATTATCTGCTGATTCATCTGCGCTAGCGGGTATAGCATAACTCGATCGCGTTTTGCTATACCGTTACCAGCTGGTCAACGCTACGTGTTGAACGGGCTGGTAAAACGCAATATGAACCCAGCCTTAGGGTTAGGGTTAGCATTAGGGTTAAGGTTAGAATTACGGTTAGGGTTGGAATTTGGGTTAGGGTCGGAATTAGGGTTAGGGTTGGAATTAGGGTTAGGGTTGGAATTAGGGTTAGGCTTGTAGTTAGGTTTATGGTTAGAGTTGGGATTAGGGTTAGGGTGTGTTGGGGTTAGGGTTATGATTAGGGTTTGTATTAGGGTTAGGTGTGTGTAGGGGTTAGGGTTGGGGTTAGGGGTGTGTTGGGGTTAGGGTTGGAGTTAGAATTGAGGGGTTTCCACTATTTAGGCACATCAGGGGGTCTCCATACGCGACATGGCGCCACCATTGATTCCTGCAAATTTTGCGTTCAAAAAGTCAAACAGTGCTCCCTTTATTCCAAGCCCCGACGTATGCCCAAACAGTGGTTTATCCCCACATATGAGGTATCAGCGTACTCGGGAAAAATTGCACAACAACTTTGGGGGTTCTAATTTCTCCTGTTAACATTGGGAAAAAAAATTGGGGACTAAAAATTATTTTTGTGGAAAAAAAATGATTTTATATTTTCACGGCTCTGCGTTATAAACTTCTGTGAAGGACTTGGAGATTCAAAGTGCTTATCACACATCTATAGGAGTTCCTTGGGGGATCTAGTTTCCAAAATGGGGTCACTTGTGGGGAGTTTCTACTGTTTAGGCACATCAGGGACTCTGCAAACGTAACATGACGCCCGAAGACCATTCCATCAAGTGGGCATTTCAAAACGTCACTACTTCCCATCCGAGCCCCGACATGTGCCCATACAGTAGTTTTCTCCCACATATGGGATATCAGCATACTCAGGACAAATTGGACAACAACTTTGGGGTCTAATTTCTCATGTTACCCTTGGGAAAATAAAAAAATTGGGGACTAAAAGATCCTGATTGTGGAAAAAATATGATTTTTTTATTTTCATGCCCGGGCATTATAAACTCCTGTGTAGCCCTTGGGGGTTCAAAGTGCTCACCACACATCTAGATAAGTTCTTTGTGGGGTCTAGTTTCCAAAATGGGGTCACTTGTGGGGAGTTTCTACTGTTTAGGCACATCAGGGGCTCTGCAAACGTAACAAGATGCCCGCAGACCATTCCATCAAGTCGGCATTTCAAAGCGTCACTACTAGTGTTGAGCGATACGATACTGCAAATATCGGGTATCGGCCGATATTAGCTGTATCGGCCTTTCGATTCTGAATGCCGATATTTTCGTCATATCGGATACCGGAATCGGGATTGTCACTGTCACTGTCTGTGTCCGTCGGTCGGGTCTGTCACTGTCAGTGTCCGTCGGTCGGGTCTGTCAGGAGTCAGCGGCACTTACCCGGCAGAAGATCTCCGGCGGTCACATCCCGGACTGCTTAATGGCCGCCATCCTCTTCTCCCCGGCGGTCACATGCAGTTTCTCGCGATAACTGCAGTGACTGCTGGGTAATCCCGGCCGTAAAGCAGTCAGTCCGATGACGTCACCGCCGGGGAAGCAGGTAATCAGCTGTGCTGCGCCGGGATGTCAGGCTCTGCCTGTCATTGCGATGTAGCAGAACTGGATCATCGTGGGACTGTCGTTACTATGGACTGCGTCGGACAGGTGGTATACTGTTGGTTTGTTTTTTTTCTTTTTTTACAGGAGATCGATGGCGTCGCAGGAATGAGAGTACAATAAAAGAAATGAAAACTGTGTTGTCTCTTTTATTTCATTAAAATACTTTTTTCTTGCTTTGTCTTTTTTTTACGCATTTAATAACTTTGGGATTAATAATGGATCGGTGTCTTATTGACGCCTCTCCATTATTAACCGGGCTTATTGTCACCGTGCAATCAACGGTGACATTAACCCCTTATTACCCCGCTTGCCACCGCTACAGGGCAAGTGGGAAGAGCCGGGTAAAGTGCCACAATTGGCACATCTTTTGATGCGCCAAATGTGGGGCTGCTGTAGCCTGGTATTATCAGGCTGTTGAGGGCCAAAATCCATGGGCCTTGACAGTCTTTTAATACCAGGCCGCAGCAGTCTGCAATTTACTTGGCTGGTTAACAAAAATAGGGGGACCCCTACGCCGTTTTTTTTTCGAGGGGATCCCCTATTTTTGTTAACCAGCCAAGCTAAGCAGACTGCTGTGGCCTGGTATTATCAGGCTTGCAAGGTCCATGGATATTGGATCCTTACCAGCCTGAAAAAACAGGCCTCAGCGGTCTGCTTCATCTGGCTGGTTAACAAAAATAGGGGGGACCCCACGCCAATTTTTTTCGAGGGGATCCCCTATTTTTGTTAATCAGCCAAGATATGCAGACTGCTGTGGCCTGGTATTATCAGGCTGGCAAGGTCCATGGATCTTGGCTCCTTAACAGCCTGAAAATCCAGGCCTCAGCAGTCTGCTTCATCTGGCTGGTTAACAAAAATAGGGGGGACCCCACGCCAATTTTTTTTGGAGGGGATCCCCTATTTTTGTTAACCAGTTCCCTCTGACGTCACTGATTGTGTCCCTGGCTGACCTGAAGTGAAAGTGGAAAGCAATCAATTAAGCTTTCCACTTCCCCTCCTGTCAGCCAGGAGAGGAACTCATTCATTTGGGGGTTTACTGTGAGGCTGCAGCATTAGCTGCGGTCCCTGCAGTAAACATTAACCCTTTCTGAAGGATTACACCGTGGGACCTGACTGTACATCGGATTGGTAAGAATAATTTTGCTTTATTATTTTATTTTTATTACAGGAAATGGTTTTAGCAGGAAAATAAAATATGGTCAAAAACTGTGTGATTATTTCATTAAACTTCTTTTTTATTAAAGTGTGTGTGTTTGATTTTTCTTTCATACAATAGGATTAATAATTGATAGTTGTCTAATTGACAGCTCTCAATTATTAACCTGGCTTAAAGTGACCTTTCAATTGCAAGGTCATTTTAACCCCTTATTAACCCATTCGCCACCGCTACAGGGCAATGGGAATAGACGGGCAAAGTGCCAGAAAGGGCAACTCTAATTAGAGATTTGCCCTTTCTGGGGTGTCTGGGGGCAGATGTTAGTAGCCGGGGGGCCAAAAATAATGGTCCCTCTCTGGGCTATTATTATCTGCCCCCACTCACTGGCTTTGTCTGTCTGGTTGCGAAAATAGGGCGGGAGCTCATGCATTTTTTTTCAGCAATTTTACACCTCATATATATATATATATACATGTCATTGAGTTTGTGACACATATATATATATATTTATAGTTCATACTCTTCTACATAGTATAATAGCCGCTAATTCAATTGCCGGCTTTTGTGAAAATGCAGAACCCGACATGAAATGACACTTGGTTTACATAGAGTTAACCATGTTTTTTCATGTAGTTTGATATCTGATTTGCACAAACAATTACATGAGTGTAAGTGTGCAAAATTTCACACCTGTAGGGGTTAATTAAAGGTGTAAATTCGTAGCAAAAAAGTCCGTTTTTTTTACAACGAATTTACACCTTTAATTAACCCCTACAGGTGTGAAATTTTGCACACATAGACTGATGTAATTGTTTGTGCAAATCAGATTGCAAACGACATGAAAAGACATGGTTAACCCTATGTACACAAAGTGTCATTTCATGTCGGGTGCTTCTGTCTTTTCACAGAAGCAGGCTTTACCCGGCAATAGAATCAGAGGATATTTTACTATGTAGAAGTGTATAAACTATACATATATGTATATATATATATGTCACAATGACATGTGTATATATATATATATATATATATATGTATTCTATGTGTGTATATTTAGTGTTTACAAGGAAATAAAGGTTTTTTTTAGTTGCAATATTTTGTTCCCATAAACTTACATTGGACTTCCGCTATCGGAATCGGATATCGGCGATATTTAGTGATATCGGCGATACCATTCCGATCCGATATTTTTAGATATCGTGCAGTATCGCTCAACACTAGTCACTACATCCCTTCTGAGCCCTGACGTGTGCCCAAACAGTGGTTCCCCCCCACATATGGGGTACTAGCGTACTCAGGACAAACTGGACAACAACTTTTGGGGTCCAATTTCTCCTGTAACCATTGTGAAAATAAAAAATAGTGGGCAAAAAAATCATTTTTTGAGAAAAAAAAATGATTTTTTATTTTCCACGGCTCTGCGTTATAAACTTCTGTGAAGCACCTGGGGGTTCAAAGTGCTCACTATGCATCTAGATAAGTTACTTAGGGCGTCTAGTTTCCAAAATGGGGTCACTTGTGGGGGAGCTCCAATGTTTAGTCACACAGGACTCTCCAAATGCGACATGGCAACCGCTAAATATTCCAGCATATTTTCCATTCAAAAAGTCAAATGGCGCTCCTTCCCTTCTGAGCCCTGCCGTGCGCCCAAACAGTGGTTTATGACCACATATGAGGTATCTGTGTACTCAGGAGAAATTGCCCAACAAATTTTAGGATCCAATTTATACTGTTGCCCATGTGAAAATGAAAAAAACTGAGGCTAAAAGAAAATTTTTGTGAAAAAAAAGTACTTTCTTTTTTTTACGGATCAATTTGTGAAGCACCTGGGGGTTCAAAGTGCTCACTATGCATCTAGATAAGTTCCTTAGGGGGTCTAGTTTCCAAAATGGGGTCACTTGTGGGGGAGCTCCAATGTTTAGGCACACAGGGACTCTCCAAATGCGACATGGCAACCGCTAAATATTCCAGCATATTTTCTATTCAAAAAGTCTAATGGCGCTCCTTCCCTTCTGAGCCCTGCCGTGCGCCCAAACAGTGGTTTATGACCACATATGAGGTATCTGTGTGCTCAGGAGAAATTGCCCAACAAATTTTAGGATCCAATTTATACTGTTGCCCATGTGAAAATGAAAAAAAATGAGGCTAAAAAAAAATTTTTGTGAAAAAAAAGTACTTTCTTTTTTTTACGGATCAATTTGTGAAGCACCTGGGGGTTCAAAGTGCTCAATATGCATCTAGATAAGTTCCTTAGGGGGTCTAGTTTCCAAATGGGGTCACTTGTGGGGGAGCTCCAATGTTTAGGCACACAGGGACTCTCCAAATGCGACATGGCAACTGCTAAATATTCCAGCATATTTTCTATTCAAAAAGTCAAATGGCGCTCCTTCCCTTCTGAGCCCTGCCGTGCGCCCAAACAGTGGTTTATGACCACATATGAGGTATCTGTGTACTTAGGAGAAATTGCCCAACAAATTTTAGGATCCAATTTATACTGTTGCCCATGTGAAAATGAAAAAAACTGAGGCTAAAAGAAAATTTTTGTGAAAAAAAAGTACTTTCTTTTTTTTACAGATCAATTTGTGAAGCACCTGGGGGTTCAAAGTGATCACTATGCATCTAGATAAGTTCCTTAGGGGGTCTAGTTTCCAAAATGGGGTCACTTGTGGGGAAGCTCCAATGTTTAGGCACACAGGGACTCTCCAAATGTGACATGGCAACCGCTAAATATTCCAGCATATTTTCCATTCAAAAAGTCAAATGGCGCTCCTTCCCTTCTGAGCCCTGCCGTGCGCCCATACAGTGGTTTATGACCACATATGAGGTATCTGTGTACTCAGGAGAAATTGCTCAACAAATTTTAGGATCCATTTTATCCTGATGCCCATGTAAAAATGAAAAAATTGATGCTAAAAGAAAATTTTTGTTGGAAAAATTAAAATGTCCATTTTTTCCTTCCACGTTGCTTTAGTTCCTGTGAAGCACCCGAAGGGTTAATAATCTTCTTGAATGTAGTTTTGAGTAGCTTGAGGGGTGCAGTTTTTATAAATGTGTCACTTTTGTGTATTTTCTGCCATATAGACCCCTCAAAGTGACTTCAAATGTGAGGTGGTCCCTAAAAAAAATGGTTTTGTAAATTTTGCTGTAAAAATGAGAAATCGCTGGTCAACTTTTAACCCTTATAACTTCCTAAGAAAAAAAATGTTGTTCCCAAAATTGTGCTGATGTAAAGTAGACATGTGGGAAATGTTATTTATTAACTATTTTGTGCCACATAACTCTCTGGTTTAACAGAATAAAAATTAAAAATTTGAAAATTGCAAAATTTTCAGAATTTTCACCAAATTTCCATTTTTTTCACAAATAAACGCAAAAATTATCGACCTAAATTTACCACTAACATGAAGCCCAATATGTCACGAAAAAACAATCTCAGAATCGCCAGGATCCGTTGAAGCGTTCCTGAGTTATTACCTCATAAAGGGACACTGGTCAGAATTGCAAAAAATGGCAAGGTCTTTAACCCCTTTATTCCATCAGACTTACTATTCCGTCCATGTGACCCTGGACCTAATTCCCATGGACGGAATAGTACGTCATGGGCGATCAGCTGCGCTCCCTGAGGGAGCGCAGCTGATCGCCGCCGGGAGTCAGCTGATTATCACAGCTGACACCCGTGACTGTGTGTCAGGAGCGGTCACGGACCGCTCCCGGCACATTAATCCTTGGCACAACCGCGATCAAACATGATCGCGGTGTACCCGGGCACAGGGGAGGATCGCGCAGGCAGGGGCTCCCTGCGCGCTCCCCTGAGACCCTCAGAGCAGCGCGATGTGTCGCGCTGTTCCGAGGGTCCGTCCTCCCTCCAGGTCCCCGGATCCAAGATGGCGCCGGGGTCCTGCAGGGAGGCGGCTTCCTCAGTGCCTGCAGAGAGCAGGCGCTGGGGAAGCCTGCAGCGATGCCAGAGCGATCGCTGGTGTGACAGAGTGCTGTGCACTCTGTCACACCAGCGATCTGATAAAATACTGTGATGTCCCACCCTGGGACAAAGTAAAAAAG
Organism: Oophaga sylvatica; assembly: GCA_033576555.1. Taxonomy (NCBI): domain Eukaryota; kingdom Metazoa; phylum Chordata; class Amphibia; order Anura; family Dendrobatidae; genus Oophaga; species Oophaga sylvatica. Next base: position 175,668,636 of record JARQOD010000002.1, read on the forward strand.
TAAAAAAAGTAAAAATAAAAAGTGTAAAAAAAAATCATAAAAAAAAAAAAAAATATTCCCCAATAAATTCATTTTTTCCTGTAAATAAAAAAAACAAAACAATAAAAGTACGCATATTTGGTATCGCCGCGTCTGTAACGACCCCCCCTATAAAACTGTCCCACTAGTTAACCCCTTTAGTGAACCCCTTAAAAAAAAAAAAAAACGAAGCAAAAAATCAATGCTTTATCATCATACCGCCGAACAAAAAGTGAAATAACACGCGATCAAAAAGACCGATATAAATAAATATGGTACCGCTGAAAACGTCATCTTGTTCCGCAAAAAACGAGTCATCACACAGCATCATGAGCGAAAAAATAAAAAAGTTATAGCTCGCAGAATAAAGCAATGCAAAAATAATGATTTTTTATATAAAATAGTTTTCATTCTATAAAAGCGCCAAAACTTAAAAAATGATAGAAATGAGGTATCGCCATAATCGTACTGACCCGAAGAATAAAACTGCTTTATCAATTTTACCACACGCGGAATGGTATAAACGCCTCCCCCAAAAGAAATTCATGAATTGCTGATTTTTGTTCATTCTTACCTCCCAAAAATCGAAATAAAAAGCGATCAAAAAAATGTCACGTGCTCAAAAATGGTACAAATAAAAACGTCAACTCGTCCCGCAAAAAATAAGACCTCACATGACTCTGTGGGTCAAAATATGCAAAAATTATAGCTCTCAAAATGTGGTGATGCAAAAAACTATTTTTTGCAATAAAAAGCGTCTTTTAGCGTGACAGCTGCCAATCACAAAAACCCGCTATAAATAGTAAATCAAACCCCCTTTATCACCCCCTTAGTTAGGGAAAAATAATAAAATTAAAAAAATGTATTTATTTCCATTTTCCCGTTAGGGTTAGGGTTGCGGCTAAAGTTAGGGTTAGGGTTGGCGCTAACGTTAGTATTAGGGTTAGGGTTGGCGCTAACGTTAGGATTAGGGTTGGGATTAGGGTTATGGGTGTGTTAGGGTTAGGTTTCTGGTTAGGGTTGGGACTAGGGTTATTGGTGTTTGGGGTTAGGGTTGGAGTTAGAATTGGGGGGTCTCTGCTGTTTAGGCACATCAGGGGCTCTCGAAATGTGACATGGCGTCTGATCTCAATTCCAGCCAATTCTGCGTTGAAAAAGTCAAATGGTGCTCCTTCACTTCTGAGCTCTGCCATGCGCCCAAACAGTAGTTTACCCCACATATGGGGTATCAGCGTACCCTGGACCCCAAGAGTTATTGTGCAATTTGGCCTATTTCTCCTGTTACCCTTGGGAAAATAAAAAACTGGGGGCGACAAAATCATTTTTGTAAAAAAAAAAAAAGGATTTTTTATTTTTACGGCTGTACGTTATAAACTTCTGTGAAGCACTTCGGGTTCAAAGTGCTCACCACACATCTAGATAAGTTCCTTGTGGGATCTATTTTCCAAAATGGGGTCACTTGTGGGGGGTTTCCACTGTTTAGGCGCATCAGGGGTTCTCCAAATGCGACATGACGCCCCCAGACCATTCCATCAAAGTCTGCAATCCAAAACGTCACTACTTCCCTTCCGAGCCCCGACGTGCGCCCATACAGTAGTTTACTCCCACATATTGGCTATCAGCGTACTCAGGACAAATTGGACAACAACTTTTGGGGTCCAATTTCTCCTGTTACCCTTGTGAAAATAAAATATTGGGGGCGAAAAAATCATTTTTGTAAAAAAAAAAAAGGATTTTTTATTTTTACGGCTGTACGTTATAAACTTCTGTGAAGCACTTCGGGTTCAAAGTGCTCACCACACATCTAGATAAGTTCCTTGTGGGGTCTATTTTCCAAAATGGGGTCACTTGTGGGGGGTTTCCACTGTTTAGGCGCATCAGGGGCTCTCCAAATTCGACATGACTCCCCCAGACCATTCCATCAAAGTCTGCAATCCAAAACGTCACTACTTCCCTTCCGAGCCCCGACGTGCGCCTATACAGTAGTTTACTCCCACATATTGGGTATCAGCGTACTCAGGACAAATTGGACAACAACTTTTGGGGTCCAATTTCTCCTGTTACCCTTGTGAAAATAAAATATTGGGGGCGAAAAAATCATTTTTGTAAAAAAAAAAAGGATTTTTTATTTTTACGGCTGTACGTTATAAACTTTTGTGAAGCACTTCGGGATTCAAAGTGCTCACCACACATCTAGATAAGTTCCTTGTGGGGTCTATTTTCCAAAATGGGGTCACTTGTGGGGGGTTTCGACTGTTTAGGCGCATCAGGGGCTCTCCAAATGCGACATGACTCCCCCAGACCATTCCATCAAAGTCTGCAATCCAAAACGTCACTACTTCCCTTCCGAGCCCCGACGTGCGCCCATACAGTAATTTACTCCCACATATTGGGTATCAGCATACTCAGGACAAATTGGAAAACAACTTTTGGGGTCCAATTTCTCCTGTTACCCTTGTGAAAATAAAATATTGGGGCTAAAAAATCATTTTTGTAAAAAAAAAAAGGATTTTTTATTTTTACGGCTGTACGTTATAAACTTCTGTGAAGCACTTCGGGGTTCAAAGTGCTCACCACACATCTAGATAAGTTCCTTGTGGGGTCTATTTTCCAAAATGGGGTCACTTGTGGGGGTTTCCACTGTTTAGGCGCATCAAGGGCTCTCCAAATGCGACATGACTCCCCCAGACCATTCCATCAAAGTCTGCAATCCAAAACGTCACTACTTCCCTTCCGAACCCCGACGTGCGCCCATACAGTAATTTACTCCCACATATTGGGCATCAGCATACTCAGGACAAATTGGAAAACAACTTTTGGGGTCCAATTTCTCCTGTTACCCTTGTGAAAATAAAATATTGGGGGCTAAAAAATCATTTTTGTAAAAAAAAAAAGAAATTTTTTATTTTACGGCTGTACGTTATAAACTTCTGTGAAGCACTCTGGGGTTCAAAGTGCTCACCACACATCTAGATAAGTTCCTTGAGGGGTCTAGTTTCCAAAATGGTGTATTTGTGGGGGGTTTCCACTGTTTAGGCAGATCAGGAGCTCTCCAAACACGACATGGCATCCAGCCAATTCTGCGTTAAAAAAGTCAAACTGCGCTCCTTCCCTTCCAAACTCTGCCATGCACTCAAACAGTGGTTTACCCCCACAGATGGGGTATCAGCGCACTCAGGACAAATTGCACAATAACTTTTGGAGTCTTGTTTCCCTTGGGAAAATAAAAATTGGGGTGAAAAGATTAATTTTGTGGAAAAAATATAATTTTTTAATTTTACGGCTCTACGTTATAAACTTGTGTGAAGCACTTGGGGGTTCAAATTGCTCACCAAAGATCTAGATAAGTTCCTTAGGGAGTCTAGTTTCCCAAATGGGGTCACTTGTGGGGGGTTTCCACTGTTTAGGCACATCAGGGCTCTCCAAATGCAACATGGCGTCCAATCTCAATTCCAGCCAATTTTGGTTGGAAAAAGTCAAATGGTGCTCCTTCCATTCCGAGCTCTGCCATGCGCCCAAACAGTGGTTCCCCCCCACATATGGGATATCAGCGTACTCAGGACAAATTGGACAACAAATTTTGTGGTCCAATTTCTCCTGTTTCCTATGGGAAAATAAAAAATTAGTGACTAAGATATAATTTTTGTGGGAAAAAAATAGGATTTTTTATTTTCATGCCCGGGCATTATAAACTTGTGTGAAGCACTTGGGGGTTCAAAGTGCTCACCAAAGATCTAGATAAGTTCCTTAGGGGGTCTAGCTTCCAAAATGGGGTCACTTGTGGGGGGTTTCCACTGTTTAGGCTCATCTGGGGCACTACAAACGGAACATGACCCCCATCAATGTTTGCATTCCAAAGCGTTACTGCTTCTTTTCCAAGCCCTGCCGTGCGCCCAAACAGTTTCTCCCCCCCCACATATGGGTATCAGCGTACTCAGGACAAATTGGACAACAACTTTTGGGGTCCAATTTCCTTGGGAAAAATCAAAAATTTGGGACTAAAAAAATCATTTTTGTGGAAAATTGTTTTTTTTTTTTTCACACCCAGGCATTATAAACTTTTGTGAAACACTTTGGGGTTCAAAGTGCTCACAACAGATCTAGATAAGTTCCTTAGGGGGTCTAGTTTCCAAAATGGTGTCACTTGTGGGGGTTTCCACTGTTTAGGCGTATCAGGGGCTCTCCAAACACGACATGGCGTCCAATCTCAACTCCAGCCAATTTTAGTTTGAAAAAGTCAAACGGCGCTCCTTCCCTTACGAGCTCTGCCGTGTGCCCAAACAGTGGTTTTCCCCCACATATGGGGTATTGGCGTACTCAGGAGAAATTGCACAACAACTTTATCTGTCCATTTTCTCCTTTTACCCTTGTGAAAATAAAAAAAAGTTTGTAAAAGATCATTTTTGTGGCTAAAAAGTTAAATATTCATTTTTTCCATCCACGTTGCTTCAGCTCCTGTGAAGCACCTGAAGGGTTAATAAACTTCTTGAATGTAGTTTTGAGTACCTTGAGGGGTGCAGTTTTTATAATGGTGTCACTTTTGGGTATTTTCTGCCATATAGACCCGTCAAAGTGACTTCAAATGTGAGGTGGTCCCTAAAAAAATGGCTTTGTAAATTTTGTTGTAAAAATGAGAAATCACTGGTCAACTTTTAACCCTTCTAATTTCCTAACAAAGAAAAATTTTGGTTCCAAAATTGTGCTGATGTAAAGTAGACATGTGGGAAATGTTATTTCTTAACTATTTTGTGTGACATATTTCTCTGTTTTAAGGGAAAAAAAATTCAAAGTTTGAAAATTGCAAAATTTTTAAAATTTTCACCATATTTGCGTTTTTTTCAAAAATAAACGCAAGGTATATCGAAGAAATTTTACCAAAAACATGAAGTACAATATGTCACGAGAAAACAATCTCAGAATCGCGAAGATCCGTTGAAGCGTTCCAGAGTTATAACCTCATAAAGAGACAGTGGTCAGAATTGTAAAAATTGGCCCGGTCATTAACGTGCAAACCACCCTTGGGGTTAAGGGGTTAAGGTCAAAATAGGCTGGGTCATGAAGGGGTTAATTTACTGTGAAAAAGACTTTATAAATACAGTCTCACTATCATAAACTGAAAAATCATATTGTCAGGTTAATTTTAACCCAGACTTAAAGACATAAAAACAATCTTTACACCCTCAAAAAATTGTCCTTTTTTAAATCATTCTACCTCACTTGGAAATATTATACATTGAAAAATTAATGGTGTCATTCAAAATTAAAACTTATCTTGCAAAAAAGTCCTCATACCTCATATGGCTGTCAATGGAGAAATAAAAAAAAGTTCTGTCTGTTGGTAGAAGGGGAGAAAAAAGAAAAACAGTAAAAATTGAAAATTGCGCCATTTCACACAAAGCAAAAGCAACATTGTCAGGCATGGCCATGCAGGCTTTTTTTCCTCAACTGGGTTTTTCCTCACCTGGAATTGGAGTGAGTAAAAATCGCAGCATGCTGCATATGGACGCTTAAACGACCGAGACTCACCAATGCAAGTCAATGAGTGTGAGAAAAAAATCTCACGTCATACGGACCATCCGTGTGCGGTGTGATTCTTATGCACCCATCTCATAGGAAACCCAACATTTCATCAGAATAAAGAGATACAAAAATGTTATTGAGATATATCATTACTTAAGTGTGTGTAGCTTACTATACATGTATTTAGCTAATAATTAAATAAAATAAAAAATGAAAGGGTCCTCTTATTTTTCTTAATCAGCTGAGGGAAAGTCGAAATCTGGGGTTTGTTGCTTGAAATGACATAGAAAATTACTGAATGTAAAAGCTAATATTAAAAAATGGATTGCATATGGATTGCATACACATGTCATGTGGATGCTAGGTGAGGAAAAAAATGCAGACTCGCAAAGCACTTGCATGGCATATGGATGCTATGCGAAAAAAAAAAAAGCATGACTCTCGCCTGACACTCTCCAGCTATTCTGGTTGAGAATCTCAGCTACTTTTTATATGCAGATGTGAGCATACCCTAATACTGTAATGCTGAAGAACATAGAAAATGGGAGTGGTAGTTTCAGTTGATGAATGATTATTCATCAGTCGATGAATAAAAAAAATTGAAATAATAGCTACTGTAGCTACTGGACCTGCAGAGTCATGGTGACTGTAAATTAATAAATCAATGATAAATTGCAGTACAGCAGCTTAAAGGAGTACTCCAAGGAAATAAAAACATTTTTGTACTTTCACTGCCCTCAAATCTATAAAAATGAGATATGCAGTGCACTTCCATTGTCTTTAAAACACTTGTAATTCAGTGTGACAGGAGCTGCTTTCACTGCTCACTAGTGTTGAGCATTCCGATACCGCAAGTATCGGGTATCGGCCGATATTCGCGTTATCGGAATTCCGATACTTAATTCCGATACTTTTTCAATATCATATACCGGAATCGGAAGTTCCCATAATTCTTTGAGAGGCAATGTGATGTTAGTCAGCCAATGATGAATCTTATGAAGTGTGGGCACATCCTGTAATGCTGCGGTCATCTTAACTAATGGCATGGCTGTGATTGGCTGCTGAAATGATGTCAGAATGCACTATAAAAGGCGCCGCAGCCATTTTAGCGTCACTGTGCTGTGAACTCAGTTAGGGACAGAACGCTACTCTGCTCACTCTGAGGGACAGTTAGATATTGCGATTTTGTGTACTACTGTGCTTGAGGCAGGCTAGTTTACCAACAGGTCCTGCCCACATCCTTCTTCCTAGTGAGGATTCAACATCATCAGCCGGCGTTCCTGATCTGGCCACGGAGGCCAGAGATCACCGGCTTTCATCAACGGATGTAAGTTTCGTCTGCGGGCCATAGGAGGCTGAAGTCGGACTTTCTACTGCAAGTGACCCATCGGGGTTGTCAGCAGGCCAGAGGAGGCTGAAATTTGACTTTCTATTGCAAGTGACCCATCGGGGTTGTCAGGTAAAACCTGTGCAAACAGGACTATTTTCTCCACAGTGCACCACTAATACTCATTCATCTGAGCTGTCACCGGCGGGACAGTGTCAATTTCTTCTGACCTTTCTGCATAAAAGGTTTTTTAGGATTTCTGCAGCGTTTTTCTGCTCCATCGTTAAAAGAGGACCTCTTTTACTTTTTCAGGGTTTGTCCATATTAATACCCATATGAATAAATACCTTATGCGTATTATGACTATTTAGTCCTTTGGTTTGGGGTTTACTACATAATAGACTACAGGCTTTTCTCATCACCTTTTTCTCACGGGTCTTAGTGCAATATTTATTTATTACTGTATTATTACATCTGCATCTCAAACTGTTCTACAGAGTGCGTCTGAATTTATGTATTGTTTTCCATTTGACACATGCATATTCCTATTTTTCTACAGATCCTTTTGTGTCTTGTAGTTTTTATGTGCGCAAACTATTTTTATTTTCAATTATAGAGGGCCATGTTATTGACTTTGCATTGACGTGTAAAAGATTTATGTTGTGCCACTGGCTATATGTATTCTAAAGGTGTACCCAGTCTCAACAGATCATTAGTCTGATTGTTCTTTGATTCTCCTAAATGTGAATTTGTCTGATTTGGTGTCAAACTTGACTTTGTCCCTATTTTTGTTTTGCCATGTGACCCAATGATTATACAAATCTATATAGGGTTTGGCATCATCAAAAGTAACAGAATATTAGCATGCATGCATATTTAGGATATAAAAGAGAAGTATCTTGTTGTGCCAGAGTGTTCCTAACTCCTGAATGGATATAAAACAATATGGTCTACGGATCAGGTAAAATCGAGGGTCCGCATGTCTATATTTTATACAATTTGAGTGGGCAAGGGTGGGATTTAGAGATTAGCCCATTCATGAAAGTTTTGGGAGCTGAGAACCTTCAGGAGTTGTTAACCATGCTTTGAGGTCGATTGAATGCCATGTCACTCAGGCAGCCAATCACTGCTGTCAAGCGCAATGGAAAGCAACACACGGTTGGTCCTGTGGCCAGCAGCACAGGAGGGGTAAGGGTAAAACATGAATATATTAGATTATGTTTTACTATTTGGAGCAAGTTTGAAGTTTTCTTTAAGGATTGGAAAACCACCTTCAGTTAGGAATCGGATCAATCAAACAGGGCACAATATGGAATAATGTGCGTTGTTATACACAGTAACTTACAAACGTGGTTCTCTCTGGCATCTATGTACATGGGCAAGTATTACTCTAATTTGGGTCTAATGTGTAGTTTATTGGGTGCAATATAGGCTCATTGTAGGACTGCAAACACACAATTTGGTTCTTTGCAGGTAGAATATGGTACTTATGCAAAGTATATGGCTGTGTGCAGGCACAGAATCGCACTGTCCTATGAAAACAAACTATGGGACTATTGTGGCATGGTATGGCGGTCTCTGGCCACTGTTTAGCATAATATAGTACTATATGGACATTGGACAACAACAACTTTTTAATGTGCTGGTATTGTTGTGGTTACAATTAAAGAAATATTCTCAATTTGTCTCTGGAGCAGGTCAGAGCTATGTTGCTCTTTACTTCTTTGTTTCTGATAGGATAGGCTGAGTTATAGTATTAGTAGAACTATAAAGTTCTGCTGTAACACATTCAGCTATTAGTGATTTATTTTATAATGTACACTGCTATCACTGTATTTACGGTACATATAGAGATAATGGCACTTGAACAAGCACATAGCTCAGGATAGTCAGAGCTGTGATTAGGAGAACTGCTCTTGGAGAAGCTAGTGCTATAGATTGGTGATTTTGCAAGTAGAGATGGGCGAACCCGAACAGTAAAGTTCGGCATCCAGACCGAACACCTATGACCTATGACCCGACATGAAATGACACTTGGTGTACATAGGGTTAACCATGTCTTTTCATGTCCTTTGCTATCTAATTTGCACAAACAATTAAATCAGACTATGTGTGCAAAATTTCACACCTGTAGGGGTTAATTAAAGGTGTAAATTCGTAGCAAAAAGTCCGGTTTTTTTACAACGAATTTACACCTTTAATTAACCCCTACAGGTGTGAAATTTTGCACACATAGACTGATTTAATTGTTTGTGCAAATCAGATAGCAAACGACATGAAAAGACATGGTTAACCCTATGTACACCAAGTGTCATTTCATGTCGGGTGCTTCTGTCTTTTCACTGAAGCCGGCTTTACCGGGCAATTGAATCAGAGGATATTTTACTATGTAGAAGTGTATAAACTATACATATATGTATATATATATGTCACAATGACATGTATATATATATATATATGTATTCTATGTGTGTATATTTAGTGTTTACAAGGAAAGAATGGGTTTTTTTTAGTTGCGATATTTTGTTCCCATAGACTTACATGGGACTTCCGGTATCGGTATCGGGTATCGCCGATATTTTAGTGATATCGGCGATACCATTCCGATTCCGATACTTTAGGATATCGGAAAGTATCGCTCAACTCTACTGCTCACCCCTCCCATCTGGGACAATATGTACTTCTCGGACTGGCTGTTACTCACAGCTAAGCTCCCCGCTGAGAAGCTTCCTGCAGTGAGTAACAGCCAGTCCGAGAAGTGACTGCCAGGGCTTAGGCACGTGTAAGCGCATGGGGGCAAGGACCCATCTAGGAACGATAGGGAGTGCAGGGATCTGACTCAGGTTTATGCTAGGATGTGACCCTGCTTCCATCTTCCTATCGCCAGGGCCTTCCTTGTACATATTCCCTGGTGTTCCTCTCGTGCTTGCATCACATGCTGAGCGTCCTCTCTTGCTTCCAGCGTGACAATGGTACAACTAATGAAATTCAATATAGTGCTGGAAGATGCACCCCTAGAACAGAAAACACTCAGCGAGCTACTGTGGAAGAGCTGATGGTGAACCTGAGTATGACAAATGCTCATCATGGGCCAGGATCAAAGCTGCAAGGACGTCTTGGTTCTGATATCACTTGTTCATTACCTCACACATTACCTCAGTGGTGCGGACAGGGAGCCCCGACAGCGTTTCAAGTGTGGCTTTCTCAAGGGGCGTTAGCGTGTCGGGGCTCCCTGTCTGCACCACTGAGGTAATGTGCCTGCACTCTCACACTCTCGCATTCATCATGAACTTTTTGCTTCTAATTTCCACTGTGTTTTTATTTATATATTCTACCGTCTAAGCACATATTGTATATCTTCAGATACATGATGACTGCAGCTCTGCAATTTATATACTCTTGTGTTTGAAATTTCTTTTCATACATTATCCATTGGGCTTTTTTTAAACCATTCTAGGAGATTTTCTACCCCTAATATACCTTCATGCCCACTTATGTATTTATTCAGAAACTTTGAATTCATATACGTGATGTGGTTCATTGGCTTTTTGCCGTCTTGGTGTGGCTATTTATTTGTACACAGTGTCCCCTCTGTCATACTTTGACTAATGTTTTATATTATAGATCTTTTTAATTGAATTCTAATAAAGATTAAGCAATTTTAGACACAGCTTCTTTTTGTTATGTTTGATGTTCTTTTGTGCAACAGAATCAGTCTTTACTAGGCATTTCTATTTTGGAATTATGCTCTAAAATGCAGTACAATCAGTGATAAAGTCATCTTGATACGACTACAAGGAACACCAATTCATGTCACACTTATACAAGTCTACTCATCAACAATAGATGCCAAGGAGGAGGACCTTGACCCATTCTATAATCAAGTTCAAGCGCAATGATAACCGAAGAAGAAATGGTGTAGCTTTTATTCTCAATCTAATATTAAGTTGCTTTCATGCAGGTGTTTTCACATTCTGGGTTGGTTTGTCCTAGCACATCTTGGGATTGGCTATTTATACTCAACTTGAACTGGCTTACTTTGCTGGCTATATTCCAAGTTAAATGGTGTTTGAGATCAGCTTCCCAGCTAGGGTTTATATTCCTAACTAATCTCTGTTGCTTTTCCTACTGTTTGCTTGTGCGTCTTCCTCCCTAGTACACTTTCCTTTCATTTACTTTTGAGATCTGAGAGGTTTTTTCACCTATTCCGTTTTCTTATTTGGTTCTTAATATTTTCTTCCATCTTTCCTGTGTGGCCGTGTAAATGCGATTTGCACATATGCCGTGTAAGTGTATACCGTTAAAACATATTATTTTGAGAATAGCAAACCTAAAGTGGTTACCAATTTTTTTTTTCACTCCTAGTTAAGAAGCCATTACTTCTTCAATTTCAAAACAGTTAATCTGTTCCTGCACCCTAAATAAACAGATAGTCTTTGGACTGCTTATAAAAAAAATTATCACTTCTTTATTTACAAAGCACAAAGCTACTGATAAAACCTAGGAAGGGATATTTTTTGTGCTCCTTGTGAAAAGCACAGCTTGTTCAGTAGGCATCATCTGTGTTTAAACACAAGTAAGGCAGATACCTGCCCCCAAAAAGGATACTTTATGGACCATTGTTACCATTTACCATATATACTCGTGTATAAGCCGAGATTTTCAGCACCTTTTTTTGTGCTGAAAATGCCCCCTCGGCTTATACACGAGTCATAGGGAAGAAACCAGCGGGGGAGGGGATGCGGCGGCAGGAGCCGGTGGCTGAGACATCATACTCACCCTCCCCGTGCCATCGCTGAACGTCCCTGCAATCCTGCGTTCTCCCCGGCTTCCTGCAGTTCTCCAGCGCTGAGCGGTGACGTAATATTAAGGTCATGTAATATGAACGCGACACCACTCCCATGGGAGTGGCCTCCATATTCATGGCCTTAATGAACGGTATTACGTCACCGCTCAGCGCTGGAGAGCTGCAGGAAGCCGTGGAGAACGTAGGATTGCCGGCCGGGACGTTCAGCGATGGCACGGGGAGGGTGAGTATGATGGAGGAGGATGGGGGGAGCATGGAGGAGGAGAATGAGCAGGACGGGGGGAGGACTGAGAGCACGGAGCAGAACGGGGGGAGGACGGAGAGCACGGAGCAGAACGGGGGGAGGACGGAGAGCACGGAGCAGAACGGTGGAGGACGGAGAGCACGGAGCAGAACGGGGGGAGGACGGAGGGCACGGAGCAGGACGGGGGTGGGCACAGAGGAGAATGGGGGAGTGCAGAGCTGGATGGGGGAGCACGGAGCAGGACGGGGAGGATGGAAAGCACGAAGCAGGACAGGATAATGGAGCAGGAGGAGGGGAGCACAGAGGAGAATGGGGGCACACAGAGCTGGATGGGGGAGCACAGAGCAGGATGGCAACTTATACACCCGGTTTATACGCGATTCAATAAGTTTTCCAAGTTTTTTGTGGCAAAATTAGGGGGTCGGCTTATACACGGGTCGGCTTATACATGAGTATATACGGTAAGTTGGTAAAACAATCTGTTAGTGCAGTGTGTTGTTAAATAGTCTGTTGGTTATCACAAGAGACAATCAGTTTTCCTCCAGTCACATTGACATTTGTAAGGCTGTGTTTACATTTAATAGGGGTACAATACAGTCTTGGAAGAAATCAGAAAGTAACACATCTTTTATGGGAAATTATAGGCTTAACAGCACATGAGATTAGAAAAAATCAAATTTGAAGCTGGTAAATTCGAATTTCAAAATATTAGATTATCTCTAGTTAACTCCTTCATGACTGAAGGTATTTTCGGTTTTGCGTGTTCGTTTTTTGCTCCCCTTCTTCTCAGAGCCATAACTTTTTTATTTTTCCGTCAGTATGGCTGTGTGAGGACTTGCATTTTGTGGGACAAGTTGCACATTTGAACGACATCAATGGTTTTACCATGTCGTGTACTAGAAAACAGGAAAAAAATTCCAAATACAGTGAAATTGCTAAAATTGTGCAATCCCACACTTGTCTTTTGTTTGGCTTTTTTACTTGGTTCACTAAATGCTAAAACTGACCTGCCAATATGATTCTCCAGGTCATTATGAGTTCATAGACACCAAAACATCTAGGTTCTATTTTATCTAAGTGATGAAAAAAATTCCAAACTTAGTTAAAAAAAAAATGCGCCATTTTTCGTGATATCGGGTTGGGTGAGGGCTTATTTTTTGCGTGCTGAGCTTACTTTTTTATTGATACCATTTTGGTGCAGATACAATCTTTTGATCGGCCATTATTGCATTTTAATGCAATGTTGCATCAACCAAAAAAATTTAATTTTGGCGTTTTGACTTTTTTCTCACTACGCTGTTTAGCGATCAGGTTACTCCCTTTTTTAATGATATATCAGGCGTTTCTGAAAGCGGCGATACCAAATATGCATATGTTTGATTTTTTTATTGTTTTATTTTGAACAGGGCGAAAGGAAAGGTGATTTGATCTTTTATATTTTTTTATTAGTTTTATGTTTTTAAAAACTTTTTTTTACATTTGGCATGCTTCAATAGTCTCCATGGGTGACTAGAAGCTGCCATAACCTGATCGGCTCTACTACATAGAGGCGATGATCAGATCGCCTCTATGTAGTAGAATTACTCACTTTGTATGAGCGCCGACCACGAGGTGGTGATCACAGCAAGCCAGCAGTGACAACCATAGAGGTCTCCAGGAGACCTCTGGTTGTCATGCCAACCCACCCGTGATCACATGACGGGGATCACCGGTGGGAGGGATTCCGGCCCATTGGACAGAAGCATGAGTTAAATGCCACTGTCAGCGTTTGACAGCGGCATTTAACGGGTTAATAGCCACGGGTGGATCATGATTCAACCCGCGGCTATTCCGGGTACATGTCAGCTGTTTTCAACAGCTGACATATCCCATGACATATGTGGGCTCACCGCTGGAGCCCACATCAAAGGGAAGGAGTAAATTTACGCCCGTCGTAAAGGGGTTAACATATTTATTGTTGTAATTTATTGCTATCAGCGTCAGGTGCACCATATTATGGTAACCCATTTTAGCAATTACAAAAGAAAGATTACATCCTATAAAAGTTATGAGAAATAGATACAAGAGGTCAGGGAATTAAGTATACAAATTTAGCTAAGTCACATAAAGGTCACACTGCAATATTGATTAAGGTGCTCTTCAGAACAAGTCCATTGTCAGAAGAGGTAAGTGTTCTTTTGTGTCTCACATAGTGAGCTGGATCTACAAAGTCTATACTCTGGATGAAAAAATCTTAAAGCAGATGATTAGGAGGCACTGGTTTGGCCAGGTGGTACATGAGCTGGAATAGTGAAGCTGAACAGATGTAGCAGCTGAGCAGTTGAACTGGAGTAGTGGACACTTGGATGTAACAGAGATTAACAGAAGAACCAGAACATTGAAGGTTTGAATGAAACAAGGCTGAACAGTAGAACAGGGGTTGTGGAGATTTGGCTATAGCAGAGGTGAGTAGTGAAACTAATGAAGTGGAGAATTGAATAAAATAAAGCTGAGTAAAAGAACAGGAGTAGTGAAGGCTTAGATGTAGCAGAGATTAACAAAGGAACCAAAATATTAAATGCTTGAATCTAGCAGACATCAACAACCGAACTTAAGTATCAAAGACTTGGACAGAGCTCAGTATTAGAATTGGTGTAGTGGAGACTCTGACACAGCAAAGTTGAGCAGCTGAAGTAATAGAGCAGAGTAAAATACTGGCAGGTATCCCAATTATCTGAATACTCAGGCGGCATCCCCATGTGAGCCAAATATGAATTACCTAATGGCATAACATAAATGGAGTGCATCAGGTTGTCAAAAAGATAGGTCCAGCTGATGGAGAGGAGTGATGCAGTGCTCGGCATTGGAATTGACACAGTAAAGTTTAAAGAATGTATTTAGGGATGTGAAAGAGCTCATCAGGAGACAGGAAATGCACAAAAGACATCTTATGTTTCAGAGTGTGAAGTGACTAAAATTTTAGAGAAACGGTTATCACAGACAGAGCTGAGGTTACCATTGGAGAGGTTTTAGACTGTTTGTTGGGAGACAACAAATAAAGGTGTCACGGTATAGTTTTAACTTAGTTGCTTTAAATATTAATGACATATCAAAAGTATTTATCATCAATGTTCGATTAACAAACAATAGTGTTCTTGATGGTCGATGGGTTGACAATAACAGGTCAAATACAATTCCAATAATCATAATAAAATGGAATTCACAGGAGCTGCCGGGTCGCAGTGTTATCTTAGCACCTTTAAAACTCTATTGTGGCAACCAACAGGGATTACATCTATTGGATTTCAACTCACTGGAAAAATCCTTTAATTGTATTAAATAATTTAACTCAACTGTAGTTTTTGTAGCTTCTAGTACACAGTTGACAAGTATTCTAATTTAGTCTAATGTATGAAATTATGCACATTGCTTTTATAAGAAAACCAGTAGAAAATATGTTGTAAGGGAAAAATCCATCCATTTATATACTTCTCCTGAAGGAAAAATAGCATTTTCCAATGTAAGAATCTAGATAAATTAGTGTACTAAATTTACAATGGTCATTTCCTTGGACACAGTTATAAAAGATCGTCCGGCTCATAAAAATTGTTATACTTAAAGAATTAAACATACCTCTTAATTAAGATATTAGATTCAATTATAATATTGTAGTTCAGAAATTACAGTACTATGCATACATTTTAAGCAAGTGTGGAAAAAATTCTGCAAATTAGGAATGCTTTAACAAATAGAAGTGTTAACAGTTTATTTTTCTCAATTAAAATTCAAAGTGAATGAACAAAAGAGGAATCTAAATCAAATCATTATTTGGTATGATCAACCGTTAATTTCAAACCAGCATCAATTCTTCTAGGTACCCTTGCATAAAGTAAGGTATTTTGGAGGGTTATATTCAGATGTATGGGTAACCAATTTTTAACCAATTTTTATACAAAGTTTGAAACACAGTTATTAAATGATCAAGATACATCTGTGCTGAAGGCATGAAACTGGGCAAAAAAAAAATCAAACTCTGCTTCAAATGTGAGGAGTAAAAGTTAGTTACACAGCACATTACATATATGATTGCAAAATAGAGCATCACAACAAGATAAAAGGTGTAATACAGTAATAGCAAGGTATCTCACAGGCAAAGATTTAAAAGCAGTCTGGGGTTTCAAGCACTTTTGAAACATGCAAAGTTGAGGACCGTAGATGCAGGATCGTAGAAACAGACGGTCAGTATATGAAAGACACATCATGATTAGAGTTGAGTGAAACAGGTCGGTCAGATTCATAAGTCGCCGACTTTCGCCAAAGTATGGTTTCGCCGAGCGAAACCCGATCATAGCGTTAAATCGGCCATGCGTTCGGCAAAACGAGCGCCAAAATCGTTTTTCCCATAATGCTTGCAGGCGCCTTTTTTCAGCCAATGAGCAAGGACGTACACTGTGGGCAATGAGATGACATGGGCAGCGTCCAGCTCCACCTTAGAGAAGGGCATTGCAGTGATTGGCTTGCTTTGGGGGGCATCATAGTGTCTTTAAAAGCCCTGAACGCCGACCTCCATTTTACTTCTGCCGATCTTAACAGTAGGGAGAGGTTGCTTGCTGTTTATCAGTAGGGAGAGAGAAGTTCTTATGTGCTTGTGCTGATAGCAATTGTGCTGTACAGTTAGTGTGCAGTGACAGGGGAGGATTTTCTTGTGTGCAGCAGCGCTGGTTATTAGGCTGCCTGATAGCTTCATTGCTGTGTGTACACTGCTGTGCAGACTGCTTTTAACACAGCACTAATACTTTTATTCTTTTTTTCTGCACATTTACCAACCGTTCATTTTTTCCCACACCGTATAGAGCTGTACGCTCCTCACACACTACCGTGTACTGGCTGGTATCACGGACAAATACATGCATTGCTGACTATCTGTGTGTGACTCTGGAAATATATACGGAGATTTCAATTTTCCCCTATGCTGTATACAGCTGTACGCTTCTGAGACAGTACCGTTTTTCTGCTTTTTGTATTCTGGTCAAATCTGTACTGAGTGAGCGTATGTGTGTGACTCCGGAAATATATACGGAGATTTAAATTTTCCCCTATGCTGTATACAGCTGTACGCTTCTAAGACAGTACTGTTTTTCTGCTTTTTGTATTCTGGCCAAATCCATACTGAGTGAGCGTCTGTGTGTGACTCTGGAAATATATACAGAGATTTCAATTTTCCCTACACTGTATACAGCTGTACGCTTCTGAGACAGTATGGTTTTTCTGCTTTTTGTATTACGGTCAAATCCATACTGAGAGAGCGTCTGTGTGTGACTCCAGAAATATATACAGAGATTTAAATTTTCCCCTACGCTGTATACAGCTGTATGCTTCTGATACAATACCGTTTTTCTGCTTTTTGTTTTACGGTCTAATCCATGCTGAGTGAGCGTCTGTGTGTGACTCCGGAAATATATACGGAGATTTCAAATTTCCCCTACACTGTTTACAGCGGTATACTTCTGATACAGTACCATATATCTGCAGGTATTTTTGGTATATTTACCCAAAAATGAGAAAGTATGGTGGAAGAGGCCACGGACGTGGGTAGGGGGGGCCATCTGGTACTGATGGTGGTGGTAGTGCATCTGCTGGTAGTGCCAAAAGCACAATAGCACCTAAGCCAGGAGGTGTTGAGCCTGCGTCATCGTCTGGCTCCAGAAGGTCTAGAAGGCTCCCTTTTCTCGGAGTAGGTAAACCGCTTTTAAAGCCGGAGCATCAGGAACAGGTTTTGGCTTACATTGCCGAAACAGCCTCCAGCTCTATCGCCTCCTCTTCTGAAGTTTCAAAAACTGCAAGCACTGAGTCGTCAGTGCAGGCTCCTGGTCAGGAACGACACCTTTCCTTGTGTCCTTCACCCCCAACAAAAGTGAAGGATGCAGCAGGCCACACTTCAGAATACTCCCTGGAGCTCTTTTCACATACCATGCCTGGGTTATCAAGTGAAATCCTGAATTCCCCAGTCCAAGATGAATATGACATGGAGTGCACTGATGCACAGCCACTGCTATATGATTCTTCTGGTACATTCACCCAGAGCACTACATTGCCCTCGCAGTCTACTGAGCCAGATTCTGACCTGATGAAACTCAGGTACCCCTTCCCGCATACTCTACCACCTTACACGGTGACATAGAGGAAGGTGCAGATGAAATTGAAGAGGAGGTGATGGATGACCCAGTTATTGACCCGGATTGGCATCCATTGGGGGAAGAGGGTGTCGCTGGCAATAGCTCAGAAGAGGAGGAGGATCCGCAGCAGGCATCGACATCGCAGCTGCGGTAATCTGGCAGGCCCGTAGCAGTCCAAAAACGTGTTAAAAAAACAAAAAGAGTTGCAGGACAGTTTGGCCAGATGGTCAAATTAGCACAGCGTGCAAGCCCAGAAAATTTATCCCATAGTAGGAAGAGTGCAGTATGGCACTTTTTTGACCAAAATCCTATTGATGAGGCAAAGGTTATCTGTAAGAAATGCGGAAGGACCTTTAGCCAAGGGAAAAATCTCCGAAATTTGAATACCAGTTGCATGCTTAGACATTTAAACACCATACACTTGCAAGCGTGGACGGACTACAAAACCTCAGGTAGCACATGTGCACCTGCTCCGACTGAAGATAGCCAGCAACGCTACATCGCTTGCCCCACTGTAAGCCCACTGGTTAGCACACCACCAGCAAGAAATGTTGAGCTGTCGTCACAAGGCCAAAATAGTCAGGGGGGTCACAATGTTTTTCCAACGAAAGACTGAATCTAGTCCATCAACACCACCACCACCATCACCATCACCAACCCCCTCTCAGTCCGCCATGTCCACCGCTAGTTCCCCCATATGCAGCTCTCAAGTCCAGCTCACCCTAGCAGACACTCTGAGTAGGACAAGAAAGTACTCATCCTCTCATCCGCGTACACTGGCTTTGAACGCCTACATTGCCAAACTGATCTTTTTAGAGATGATGCCCTTCCGTTTGGTTGAAAGCGCAGCGTTCCGAGAACTCATGGCCTTCGCTGTCCCACGCTATGACCTACCGAGTCGTCACTTCTTTGCTAGAAAAGCCATCTCTGCCCTCCACCTGCATGTGAAAGACCGCATTGTCCATGCACTCAAACAATCGGTGAGGGGAAAGGTGCACCTCACAACAGATGCTTGGGCCAGTAGGCATTGCCAGGGCCGTTATGTGTCCATCACTGCGCACTGGGTTAATGTGGTGGATGCAGGGTCCACAGGGGACATCGGTGGTAGGACAGTGCTGACTAGCTCACGGTACAGGCAACAGTTGGCTGTAGGCATTCGACCCTCCTCCTCCAGAAGTGAAAGCTCTTTGACAGAGCGCAGTCGCATGAGCACTCCATCCGCAGATGCCAGTGTTGCACACAAGGTGTCCCATTATCGAGCAGCTAGTGGTATATGTCAGCAGGCTTTTTAAAGATGATGTCTTTGCGCGACAACAGACACACCGCAAACGTACTGGTCGACTACTGAGTCATGGCTGGGCAGTCTACATCTTAAGCCAGGCAAGGTAGTCAGTGATAACGGCCGTAATTTTGTGGCAGCCATAGCCCTGGAAAAACTCAGTCACTAACCTTGCCTGGCTCACACCTTTAACTTTATGATGCAGTGCTTCATAAATAATTATCCGGAGTTACCAGCCCTGCTCCATAAGGTGCGAAGACTGTGCTCGCACATCCGTCGCTCGCCCATAGACTCGCCATATGCAGAGGCTGCAGCGATCGCTCCAGCTCCCCAAGCACTGCCTAATCTTAGACGTTGCAACAAGGTGGAACTCCACCATGCACATGGTTGAGAGACTGTACAAACAGAGGCAGGCTGTAATGCATTTGTGGGAGAATACACGGGCAGGCAGTTTGAGGGCAGACATCGAGTTTTTGGGTGTGCAGTGTTAAAAGCTGAAAGACCTCTGTAAAGTCCTTCAGTGTTTTGAGGAATGCACACGGCTGGTAAGCGCAGATGACGGCATCATAAGCATGAGCATCCTACTTATGCGTCTGCTCACGCAAACTTTGACGCACATTAAGGATCAGGCGTCTGCAGCAGAGGAGGAAGAGGAGGAGGAGGAGGGAAGCCTTGATGACAGTCAGCCATTGTCTGCTCAGGGAACTGTCCTGGACGAAATGGAGGAAGAGGAGGAGGATGAGGGGGATGATTATTTTGGGGAGGAGGATGCTTCTCAGGGGGCAAGAGAAAATGTTGGCTTGCCAAGGTCAGGTACAGGGTTTGTGAGTGACTGGAGGGATGTGGATTTGGCAGAAAGTGCTCCTCCACCCACCACTGGCAGTGCATCATTGACACCTGGAACATTGGCCACATGTGTGATTATGTCTTGCGGATCCTAAAAAGGGACCCCCACATTGCCAAAATTATGAAGGATGACGACTACTGGTTGGCCAGCATCCTCGATCCACGCTATAAAGGCAAATTACCGAACATCATGCCACAGGAGAACCTAGAGCTTATATTGGCGAACAAACAAGCAACTCTGGTAAACCGTTTGTTAGAAGCATTCCCAGCACACAGCAGCGGTGCAGGCTCTACCACGAGCTGTACTGGGCAACATGGAAGAGGTGTTCGTGGTGCACACAGCCGAAGTGGCATTGGAGAAAGGGGTTTCATGACCATGTTGTGGACTGATTTCTCGAGTACCGCTCACACGACTGGTAATACTGAATCGATTGCAACAGACAGGAGACAGCAGTTGTCAACTATGGTTCAAAATTACCTCTCCTCCCCTATCGATGTTCTCCCTCACAGTTCATTCCACTTTGACTACTGGGCCTGTAAACTGGACACCTGGCCTGAATTGGCACAATATGCCTTACAGTTGCTCGCTTGCCCTGCTGGTAGAGTGCTATCAGAAAGAGTCTTCAGTGCTGCTGGATCAATCCTGACAGAAATAAGGACCCGGCTGTCGACCCAAAATATTGGTGATCTCACCTTCATTAAAATTAAACATGCCTGGGTTTCAAAGGATTTTGTACCACCTTCCCCTGATGACACATAGGTTGCCAGCAAAATGGCTCGCTTTGTCCTCCTCTTCCTCCGACTTCTCCAATTCCTCCATTTGCAGTTGCTGAACGTCCAGCCTACACCTCAACATATGCCAGTTTTTCCACCTCCCTAACTGGGCTGTACCCCCCAGGGCCGGCATCACCACCTGGTGCACCCGGGTCAGTGCCGGGGCCCTGAACAGGTGGGGGGCCCACTCGCCATAAGAGATATCGGCGTACTATGAGGGGCCCTGTGCCAGTGCCAGCGCCCACGAGTGGGCCCCCCAGCTTGCTCAGGGCCCCAGCACTTGCAATACTTACCTCCCCCTGCTCCACCGCTGTGACGTCTTCCGCGTTTCCTGACAGTGACATTCAGGTCAGAGAGCGCGATGATGTCACGTCTGTGCGCCCTCTGCCTGAACAGTCACGGCGACGCTGAGGAGTCCAGAGTAGAGCAGTGCCCAGCGAGGAGAGGTATTTCTTTTTTTAATGTTTGGAGCAATATATGGGGAGCATTATACACTGGAGAATTATATATGGCACCCATCATACACTTGAGCATCATAGATGGGGCACATTGTACACTGGAGCATTATATATGGGGCACATCATACACTGGAGCATTATAAATGGGGCCCATCATACACTGGCGCATCATATACGGGGCCCATTATACACTGGAGCATCATATGGGGTCCATTATATATGGAGCATTATAAAGGCCCATCATACACTGGAGCATCATCCATGGGGCACATCTATACTGGAGCATTATATGGGGCCCATTATATATGGAGCATTATATAGGCCCATCATACACTGGAGCATCATCCATGGGGCCCATCATATACTGGAGCATCATATGGGGCCCATTATATATGGCGCATCATATGATGCACATTAAAGTCATGGAAAAAAGTTTTGAGAATGACACAAATATTAATTTTTACAAAGTCTACTGCTTCAATTTTTCTATTGGCAATTTGCATATAATCCAGAATGTTATAAAGAGTGATCAGCTTAACAGCAATTACTTGCAAAGTCAATATTTGGCTAGAAAATTAACTTTATCCCCCAAAACACATTTCAACATCATTGCAGCTCTGCCTTAAAAGGACCAGCTAACCTCTTTTCAGTGATTGCTCCATTAACACAGGTG
Organism: Oophaga sylvatica; assembly: GCA_033576555.1. Lineage (NCBI taxonomy): Eukaryota > Metazoa > Chordata > Amphibia > Anura > Dendrobatidae > Oophaga > Oophaga sylvatica. Next base: position 175,690,737 of record JARQOD010000002.1, read on the forward strand.
TGGGTGTTGATGAGGACATGGATGGAGATCAATCTGTCATGATTAAGTAAGAATGACACCACTGGACACTTTAAAAGGAGGCTGGTGCTTGGCATCATTGTTTCTCTTCTGTTAACCATGGTTATCTCTAAGGAAACACGTGCAGTCATCATTGCAATGCACAAAAATGGCCTAACACGGGAAGAGTATCGCAGCTAGAAAGATTGCACCTCAGTCAACAATCTATCGCATCATCAAGAACTTCAAGGAGAGAGGTTCCATTGTTGCCAAAAAGGCTCCAGGGCGCCCAAGAAAGACTAGCAAGCGCCTGGACCGTCTCTTAAAAGTGTTTCAGCTGTGGGATCAGGCTACCAGCAGTGCAGAGCTTGCTCAGGAAAGGCAGCAGGCAGGTGTAAGTGCATCTGCATGCACTGTGAGTCGGAGACTCTTGGAGCAAGGCCTGGTCTAAAGGAGGGCAGCAAAGAAGCCACTTCTCTCCAGAAAAAACATCATGGACATACTGATATTCTGCAAAAGGTACAGGCAGTGGACTGCTGAGGACTGGGGTAAAGTTATTTTCTCTGATGAATCCCCTTTTCGATTGTTTGGGACATCAGGAAAATGCCTCATTCGGAGAAGACTAGGTGAGCGCTACCACCAGTCTTGTCTCATGCCAACTGTTAAGCATCCTGAAACCATTCATGTGTGGAGTTGCTTCTCAGCCAAGGGAATCGACTCTCTCACAGTCTTGCCTAAAAACACAGCCATGAATAAAGAATGGTACCAGAATGTCCTCCAAGAGCAACTTCTCCCAACCCTTCAAGAGCAGTTTGGCGATCAACAATGCCTTTTCCAGCATGATGGAGCACCTTGCCATAAAGCAAAGGTGATAACTAAATGGCTCAGGGAACAAAACATAGAGATTTTGGGTCCATGGCCTGGAAACTCCCAGATCTTAATCCCACTGAGAACTTGTGGTCAATCATCAAGAGACGGGTGGACAAACAAAAACCTAAAAATTCTGACAAAATGAAAGCATTGATTGTGCAAGAATGGACTGCTACCAGTCAGGATTTGGTCCAGAAGTTGATTGAGAGCATGCCAGGGAGAATTGCAGAGGTCCTGAAGAAGAAGGGTTAACACTGCAAATATTGACTTGCTGCATTAACTCATTCTAACTGTCAATATAAGCTTTTGTTACTCATATGTTTGCGATTATATTTCTGTCTGTGATAAAACCATCTGTCAAACACACATAAAAACCAGAGGGCAGCAGATCATGTGAAAATATAATATTTGTGTCATTCTCAAAACTTTTGGCCATGACTGTATATATGGAGCATCACATGGAGCCCATTATATTTGGAGCATTATATGGGGCTCATCATATACTAGAGCATCATATGGGGTTCATTATTTATGGGGCATCATATAGGGCCCTTTATATATGGAGCATCATATGGAGCACATATGGGGCCTTTTCTGTATGGAGCATTATATGGAGCCCATTCTGTATGGAGCAATATATGGGGTCCATCATATACTGTATGGAGCTTTATATGCGACTCATTATACTGTATGGAGCAATATGTGGGGCTCATTATACTCTATGGGGACCGTCCTATACTGTATCGCACATTATATGGGGACCATCATATACTGGAGCATTATGTTGGGCTCATCGTATACTGTAGGGAACATTATATGGGACAAATTATGTATGGAGCAATATATGGGGCTCATTATTTTGTATGGAGCAATATATGTGGCTCATTATTCTGTATGAAGCATTATATTGGGCCCATTATTCTGTGTGGATAGTGTTGAGCGATACGATACCGCAAGTATCGGGTATCGGCCGATATTAGCTCTATCGGACTTTCGATACTTAGTTCCGATATTTTCGTCTTATCGGATACCGGAATCGGATTTGTCACTGTCACTGTCAGTGTCCGTCGGTCGGGTCTGTCAGGAGTCAGCGGCACTTACCTGGCAGAAGATCTCCGGCGGTCACAGGCTGGACTGCTTGATGGCCGCCATCATCTTTCCCCGGCGGTCACATGCAGTTTCTCGCGATAACTGCAGTGACTGCTGGGTAATCCCGGCCGTAAAGCAGTCAGTCCGATGACGTCACCGCCGGGGAAGCAGGTAATCAGCTGTGCTGCGTCGAGATGACAGGCTCTGCCTGTCATTGCGATGTAGCAGAGCTGGATCGTCGTGGGACACTCGTTACTATGGACTGCGTCGGACAGGTGGTATACTGTTGGTTTGTTTTTTTTCTTTTTTTACAGGAGATCGATGGCGTCGCAGGAATGAGAGTATAATAAAAGAAATGAAACCTGTGTTGTCTCTTTTATTTCATTAAAATACTTTTTTCTTGCTGTGTCTTTTTTTTTATACATTTAAAAACTTTGGGATTAATAATGGATCGGTGTCTTATTGACACCTCTCCATTATTAACCGGGCTTATTCTCACCGTGCAATCAACGGTGACATTAACCCCTTATTACCCCACTTGCCACCGCTACAGGGCAGTGGGAAGAGCCGGGTAAAGTGCCACAATTGGCACATCTTTTGATGCGCCAAATGTGGGGCTGCTGTAGCCTGGTATTATCAGGCTGTTGAGGGCCAAAATCCATGGGCCTTGACAGTCTTTTAATACCAGGCCGCAGCAGTCTGCATTTTACTTGGCTGGTTAACAAAAATAGGGGGGACCCCACACCAAATTTTTTTTCGAGGGGATCCCCTATTTTTGTTAACCAGCCAAGATATGCAGACTGCTGTGGCCTGGTATTATCAGGCTGGCAAGCAGGGTCGGACTGAGGCACCGGGACACCGGAGAAACCTACGGTGGGCCCCAGCTCCTGCGTGGTGGGCCCTGATTTGAAAGGATAGGTCGCGGGGCAGAGGGGGCGGTGGCCCGGGGCCCGCGCTCTGAGGGGGCCCACCTGGAGCTACGATACAGTTAAATTCTGCGGCAGAGCAGGGAGAATCGCTCTCCCTGCTCTGCCGCCCGGAAGCTATGGGGCCTGAACAGGCGTTGGGGGGGCCCGGTGCCAGCAGTGGGTCCCCCACCCGTCATCGGAGGGTCAGCTGTATCGGCATCCAGCCGATAAAGCTGACCGCATGGAGAGAGAAGGAGCGAGCGCTCCTTCTCTCCATAATCCCCTCTCAGCGTATTACAGCGGGCACAATAACATCACCTGCCGGCGCCCGCTGTCAGACGCTGAGAGGGAGAACAGTGAGCAGCACAGGAGCCGGGAGGTGGGTTTTTTTTGATTTTTGTTTTAATGGGGGTGCAGTCGAGTCCTGGCTGGAGAAGTTGTCATGTCGGTGTGGGCCAGATGAAAAAGACATGAAAAGTGAACAATTCCATTAGAAAGAACATCAGCGGTAAGTCATTATCTGTACCTGTGCTATAATCTATATGTTCTGTAGGACTGGTATTATTTAACACAGACCATATGGCGGTAATATCAATATTGGTCTTTTTATATATAGATTATTTTGGCCAACAGCGCGGTCATTTGCTGAGGTTCTCTGATGATGGGCCCACTCAGAAGTTTTGCCCCCACTAAACCAAAACCCTAGCTACGCCTATGGCTCTCTCTCTAGTCTTTCTTTCTCGCTCTCTGTTCTTTCCTTCTCGCTCTCTATTCTTTTTCTCTCTGTTCTTTCTTTCTCTCTTTTCTTTCTTTCCTCTCTTTCTTTCTCTGTTTGTTCTTTCTCTCTCGCTGCTCTTTCTTTTTTTTCCTCAGTACCAGCCACTGTGCCCTCATTACCAGTCAGTGTGATCAGCAGTGCTAAATGGTTACGCTTGGGGCGAGGATATGGGTGTGATTAGCTGTGAAATGGGTGTTGTCGGGGTGTGGCCTAAAATTTTCAGCGGCGCGCAACACGCGCCGCAGCCTTTAATCCTCTTTCCTGTCTTCCAAATTTGGGAGGTATGCTGTATGACCTCCCTACAACTTCTGGCCATGCTCCTGATGAGCGCGACGGATGGTCTCGTGAGGGATCTCCTCCCACACCTGAACTAAAGCATCCACCAACTCCTGGACAGTCTGGTGCAACGTGGCATAGCCTAAGATTTTCTGCAGCATGCACAGCGTGCCACAGCCTTTGTCCCTCTTTCCCTTATTCAAAGGTTGGGAAGTATGATGTTGGGCCGCAAGAATATATTTTCTCTGGTGGGCCCAAGGTACTCCAGTCCGACGCTGCTGGCAAGGTCCATGTATGTTGGCTCCTTAACAGCCTTAAATACCATGCCTCAGCAGCAGGGGCGTACATATAAATCATGGGGCCCCATAGCAAAAGTCTGAATGTTCCCCACCCCCCCAAAAAAAAAACCCAGAGGCATTTGTAAATGTAAAGTGCCAGCACAGTGAGGGAAGTTGAGTCGCACAGAGACAGGGTTTTGGGGGTACTCGACACCGATCACGTCGACTTCTATGGGGGATGTCACGAGTAGCACAGCTTGGTCCGTGACCTGGTCGCTCACTGGAATGTGGGATATTTCCAGGGGATGATAGAATGTTTGTGTAGTTTGTCGTGACGCCACCTGTAGTACCTGGTCAGGGTGTCCAGCGCTGCTGTGCAGGTCCTCTGGCAGGGATGGTGTAGTGCAGCTAGGTGATAAGTCTTCTACAGGTAAGACGGTATCCTTCCAGGGCAGATAGATGTGAGATAGAGCAATGGTGCAGAGTGATGTAGCAGAGTGGAGTATGCGACGTAGTAAGAAAGCAGGAAAGGAAACAATTCTTACTACAAAGACATGCAGCATAAGGCTGCCTCAACCCCTCCCATCCAACTAGCTACACCCTGTTCTAACCAGCCTGAGCTAGACCATCCCATTGGGTCCGCCTACACTCAGCTGGCATAGTGTACTGTTGAATGCAGTGGTTGGAGTCAATGGGGTGTTTCCTCCTTACCTGAGAGTAAGTTGTCACACCGCTGGGTGCGATGCAACATCTCTGTGGCGACTGGACCCTCGGGTGCTTCTGTCTTTTCACAAATGCCGGCTTTACCCGGCAATTGAATCAGAGGCTATTTTACTATGTAGAAGTGAATAAACTATAAATATATGTACAGGTCCTTCTCAAAAAATTAGCATATAGTGCTAAATTTCATTATTTTCCATAATGTAATGATTAAAATTAAACTTTCATATATTTTAGATTCATTACACACCAACTGAAATTTTTCAGGTCTTTTATTGTTTTAATACTGATGATTTTGGCATACAGCTCATGAAAACCTAAAAATCCTGTCTCAAAAAATTAGCATATTTCATCCGTCCAATAAAATAAAAGTGTTTAAAACAAAATAAAAAAAAAACATCAAATAATAATGTTCAGTTATGCACTCAATACTTGGTCGGGAATCCTTTTGCAGAAATGACTGCTTCAATGCGGCGTGGCATGGAGGCAATCAGCCTGTGGCACTGCTGAGGTGTTATGGAGGCCCAGGATGCTTCGATAGCGGCCTTAAGCTCATCCAGAGTGTTGGGTCTTGCGTCTCTCAACTTTCTCTTCACAATATCCCACAGATTCTCTATGGGGTTCAGGTCAGGAGAGTTGGCAGGCCAATTGAGCACAGTAATACCATGGTCAGTAAACCATTTACCAGTGGTTTTGGCACTGTGAGCAGGTGCCAGGTCGTGCTGAAAAATGAAATCTTCATCTCCATAAAGCATTTCAGCCGATGGAAGCATGAAGTGCTCCAAAATCTCCTGATAGCTAGCTGCATTGACCCTGCCCTTGATGAAACACAGTGGACCAACACCAGCAGCTGACATGGCACCCCACACCATCACTGACTGTGGGTACTTGACACTGGACTTCAGGCATTTTGGCATTTCCTTCTCCCCAGTCTTCCTCCAGACTCTGGCACCTTGATTTCCGAATGACATGCAAAATTTGCTTTCATCAGAAAAAAGTACTTGGGACCACTTAGCAACAGTCCAGTGCTGCTTCTCTGTAGCCCAGTGCTGCTTCTCTGTTTCTGGTTCAAAAGTGGCTTTACCTGGGGAATGCGGCACCTGTAGCCCATTTCCTGCACACGTCTGTGCACGGTGGCTCTGGATGTTTCTACACCAGACTCAGTCCACTGCTTCCTCAGGTCCCCCAAGGTCCGGAATCGGTCCTTCTCCACAATCTTCCTCAGGGTCCGGTCACCTCTTCTCGTTGTACAGCGTTTTCTGCCACATTGTTTCCTTCCAACAGACTTCCCATTGAGGTGCCTTGATACAGCACTCTGGGAACAGCCTATTTGTTGAGAAATTTCTTTCTGGGTCTTACCCTCTTGCTTGAGGGTGTCAATGATGGCCTTCTGGACATCAGTCAGGTCGGCAGTCTTACCCATGATGGCGGTTTTGAGTATTGAACCAGGCAGGGAGTTTTTAAAAGCCTCAGGAATCTTTTGCATGTGTTTAGAGTTAATTAGTTGATTCAGAAGATTAGGGTAATAGCTCGTTTAGAGAACCTTTTCTTGATATGCTAATTTTTTGAGACATGATTTTTGGGTTTTCATGAGCTGTATGCCAAAATAATCAGTATTAAAACAATAAAAGACCTGAAAAATTTCAGTTGGTGTGTAATGAATCTAAAATATATGAAAGTTTAATTTTAATCATTACATTATGGAAAATAATGAAATTTAGCACTATATGCTAATTTTTTGAGAAGGACCTGTATATATATGTCACAATGACATGTATATATATATATATATATATATATATGTATTCTAAGTGTGTATATTTTGTGCTTACAAGGAAAGAAAGTGTTTTTTTAGTTGCGATATTTTGTTCCATAGACTTACATGGGACTTCCGGTATCGGAATCGGATATCGCCGATATTTAGTGATATCGGCGATACCATTCCGATCCGATATTTTTAGATATCGAGCAGTATCGCTCAACACTATGTGTGGAGCATCATATATGGGACTCATTATTCTGTATTGAGCAATATATTGGGCTCATTATTCTGTGCGGCACTCATAGCTGATTGACAATGACAACCACAGGGTTCTGCAGACCCCGGGTTGTCATGCCAGTCCATCAGCGCCCCACACTCATGTGACATGGTTGCCGATGGGCGGGATTAGGGAAGCTTTCGGCGTGGCCATGTTAAATGCCACTGTCGGAGATTGACAGTGACATTTAACATGTTAATAGTCGCGGGATCGCAATTCAACCCACGGCTGTGAGGGGCACATGAAAACAGCTGACGTGTGGGAAAATGTGCAGGTTTAGCAGTGGAGCCCGCATGGAATGCAAGGACATGACCTATGATTAGTGTTGAGCATTCCGATACCGCAAGTATCGGGTATCGGCCGATATTAGCTGTATCGGAATTACGATACTTAGTTCCGATATTTTTCCTATATCGTATACCGGAATCGGAAGTTCCCATAATTCTTTGAGAGGCAATGTGATTATAGTCAGCCAATGAGGAATCCTAAGAAGTGTGGGCACATCCTGTACTGCTGCGGTCATGTTAACTAATGGCATGGCTGTGATTGGATGCTGAAATGATGTCAGAATGCACTATAAAAGGCGCCGCCGCCATTTTAGCGTCACTGTGCTGTGAAATCAGTTAGGGAAAGAACGCTGCTCTGCTGACTCTGAGGGACAGTTAGAGATTGCGATTTAGTGTACTGTGCTTTAGGCAGGCTAGTTTACCACCGGCTGTGTAAAGCTTCCTTTTGCCTGCAGTGTTGTTTTAACAGCTCTGCAAGGTGTGTGTGAGTGCAGGTGACGCTGCAGTTTGCTCTGTATGCAACGCTGTCTGTAGGCATCTGCACGTGTCACTCACAGACTCTTTTTTTTTTTTTCTTCAGTGTAATTCTTGCTGCTCCATGTAATTGAAATAATAGTGTGACGTGCTTCCATCCGTATACAATACCTTGGTTGCAAACACTATAGAAGTCCACAATGGAGCCTTTCACAGCAAGTGAACAGTTGTGTTTCAGTGTTCACTGCAGTCTGTGATTTTTTTTTTTTTTTTTTTATTGCAGATCACGCTCCAGTTACTTCAACCAATGCTGCGTGTACTCTGCTGAGCGTCTGTCACTGGCTCATCCTTGTAATTTTTCAAAAATTGCTGCTGCTTTCTTCTATTTAAAATTTACAAAAATCTATTAGTGTGACGCTCTTCCATCAAAATACAATACATTGCTTGCAAACATAATATAAGTCCACAAAAAGGCCTTTCACAGCAAGTGAACAGTTGTGTTTCAGTGTTCACTCTAGTCTGAGCTTTAATTTTTTTGTAGGAGTGTAGATCCCGCTCCACTTACTTCAACCACCGCAGCGTGTACTCTGCTGAGTGTCTGTCACTGGCTCATCCTTGTAATTTTTCAAAAATTTCTGCTGCTTTCTTCTATTTTAAATTTACAAAAATCTATTAGTCTGACGCTCTTCCATCAAAATACAATACATTGCTTGCAAACATAACAGAAGTCCACAAAAAGGCCTTTCACAGCAAGTGAACAGTTGTGTTTCAGTGTTCACTCTAGTCTGAGCTTTAATTTTTTTGTAGGAGTGTAGATCCCGCTCCACTTACTTCAACCACCGCAGCGTGTACTCTGCTGAGTGTCTGTCACTGGCTCATCCTTGTAATTTTTCAAAAATTTCTGCTGCTTTCTTCTTTTAAATTTACAAAAATCTATTAGTGTGACGCTCTTCCATCAAAATACAATACATTGCTTGCAAACATAATAGAAGTCCACAAAAAGGCCTTTCACAGCAAGTGAACACTTGTGTTTCAGTGTTCACTCTAGTCTGAGCTTTAATTTTTTGTAGGAGTGTAGATCCCGCTCCACTTACTTCAACCACCGCAGCGTGTACTCTGCTGAGTGTCTGTCACTGTCTCATCCTTGTAATTTTTCAAAAATTGCTGCTGCTTTCTTCTATTTTAAATTTACAAAAATCTATTGGTGTGACGCTCTTCCATCAAAATACAATACATTGCTTGCAAACATAATAGAAGTCCACAAAAAGGCCTTTCACAGCAAGTGAACAGTTGTGTTTCAGTGTTCACTCTAGTCTGAGCTTTAATTTTTTTGTAGGAGTGTAGATCCCACTCCACTTACTTCAACCACCGCAGCGTGTACTCTGCTGAGTGTCTGTCACTGGCTCATCCTTGTAATTTTTCAAAAATTGCTGCTGCTTTATTCTATTTTAAATTTACAAAAATCTATTAGTGTGACGCTCTTCCAGAGGACAGCGTTTGTTGGCCAGTTGTGAGTCTGCAGCACATGGTTGATTTCATGCTGCAGTGCCTGAGAAACGACCGCCGCATCGGCCACATTCTCACCACGTCAGATTATTGGGTGTACACCCTCCTAGACCCTCGTTACCGGGACAACATACAAAGCCTCATCACACCGTTGAACCGGGACCGTAAAATGCTGGAGGACCAAGACACACTGTTAAAATCCATAATGTTCTCCATTCCAGCCGAGAGCGCTGCTGCTGCTACTGCTTTACAAAGCAGCTCTGTGCGTCGAGGCATTGTAGACACCTCTGCAACAAGAGGGAGCACAAGCAGCGCCTCTGCACAGGGCAAGAGCTGTATGTTACAAATGTGGCGAAGTTTTGTGACAGCGCCACCAAGGTGTACACCATAGTGATGGGAAATCTAGTTAATTTTGTTGATTAGTTCACCATGAACTAGTTCACTGAAATGATTAGTTCAAAAGATTAGTTCATTTAGTTCATTTAGTTCAGTTTTTCTCCACCCTATCCTGTGAGGAGCTGATAGGAAATGCATCATGTGACCTCTGAACTAAATGAACTAGATGAACTGCTGAACAAAATGTTCTATTGAGAATGACTCAGGACAGACTAGTTCAATCTGATGCCTCTGACTGAGCCCAGCAGTGCCACATAATGATTGTGTATGAGGGGGCTGAGAAGCAGTTCAGCATCCACCATTTTAAGAACAGAACAGGGGTCAGTGTTAAAGATTTTAGCAAGACTGATCTTCTAGGCTAGAGGCATGAACTACACACAGAAACACTCTCTCTTATACACACATATGAGCTGTGTCTGTGTACTGTGTGTGCAATTTCATTTTTTATTAATAATATTATTATTACTGTTATATTTGTATTTGATGTGTGGTATGCCTTGGAGGTGCTGGCTTGCCCTGCTGCCAGTGTATTATCTGAGCACGTCTTTAGTGCTGCAGGTGGTGTACTAACAGACCGTCGCATGCGACTATCCTCAGACAATGTAGACCGGCTTATTTTTCTGAAAATGAACAAGGCATGGATCTCACCTGAATTTGCCTGTCCGTTTTCAGATTAAATAACTGTTTGCCAACGTTTTCCAAGTCTCCTGTTATGTTCATCTTTCTACCACCTGAACTCTACTCCCTGGGCTACAACACTACCAGTCACAGGGGAATGATCATTTACAAAACAAAATGTTATCCCCAACAAATAGTAGCGCAACGACTCCAGTGCCCACTTTATCGCCAGGCACTCTCTCTCTACAATGATGTCTCTGTTTTTTGATGGAGTAAGTTTTCGACTCAGGAACTAATGGGATGCTCCTCCCCGTTAAGCTCCAGTCCTGAGACAACACGGCACCCATACCTACCTCTGACGCATCAGTCTGGACAATGAATTCTCTTTTGAACTCGGGTGTGTTCAAAACTGGTGACCCACACAGTGCCCCTTTTATTGCCCCTGTTGATGACCCCTTGCTGATTTATTAACCGGCTACACCAGATCCATGGGTATTCTCTCAAACTGGACCTCTAAAATTTTTAATGGCACCAAGGGACTCACTAAATGAGGCTGAGGACTGTGTACCTGGCGCATGCGACAAGAGTTACAATACCGTTTAACTTCTTGATAGACCCCCTGCCAGTAAAACCGTTGTATAATTCTGTGTAGGGTTTTCTTTTGGCACAAATGTCACCCTAGTACATGCGCATGCGCTAAGTCCATTACCAACCTCCGATATGACTGCGGTAGCAGCAATTGTTAAAAAATTTCAACATGTATTTTATAAACCTGATACAGCAAATCTTGGTTCAGCTCTAATTGTTGAAATACTGTAGCTGCCCCGGGGTGTTGGGTTCCCATTGACAACCAGTAAATTTTCACGGGCTAGACTCAACGTAGGGGCCACGGAGTTGCGCCTTAACAAATTTGTCACCTGTCACATTTAAGTATTACAATTCAGGTCCCAGTGTCAAATCTTCCATCTCCCCAACTAACACTTCGATAGGAGAGGGGTTTTCCTACTCCACCGAAGGCAAAGGTAATACTGCCCACTGTACACATGTGTTATGCATAGTGAGACTGATAGTAGCCAACAAAGTAGCAAACAAAGGCCACTTGTGATCGCCCTATCAGCGTAGGACCAATGCTACTCAAAAGATCTGCCATGATCCTGGACAAAATCTTGATATAATGGTCAATGAGTGAGAATGTACGATAGGATCCAGGCAGATGTGAATGTTTGTTTGGTTTTAGTAGCAACTTCATGTGTGACATGTTTGAATGGCTGGGCAACCCTCCTGTCTCCAATATATGATTGAAGGTGCGTACCAATGTGGACGGGATATCCTCACTCAATAATTTAAATAACTTGGCTGTAAACCCGTCAGGTCCTGGAGCTTTCCCGTATTTAAAGTAACTTATCGCCGCTGTCACTTCCGTCACCTCAATTTGTTTTTTTAAAAGGAGAAGCTGATAGTTTGTGATGGATGGTAACCGTATTCCATCTACAAAGGTGTTACCCTCCGCACTATCCGTATGTTCCACCTTATATAAGTCTGAGTAATATTCTTGTAGAATGGTGTTTATGGTTCGAGGGTCTGTGTTCATGATCCCATGTTTATTCGTTAACGCTGTAATATGTTGATGACGAATGTGATTTCCTTTCGCTAGTCGTGATAATAGTCTCCCTCATTTGCTACCATAACGATATACATCGGCTCTATAATTGTTATTACTGCTTGTCTCTCGTCGATATACCCATACGTGTAAGTCAGCCTTAGCCTGCTTACATCTATTTTTAACCTGTGTTGATGAACTTGTCTTGTTTGCCGTGTACCTATCGCGTAATATCCTGCTAGCCTGCGAGTAGTTTGTCGCGATCTTCTTTTTAGCGTTGTCTGATAACCTATTAGTTTCCCGCGCATTACTCCCTTCCCTGCTGCCCATAAAAGTTCCGGCCTATCCCTAGTATCTCCATTATCCCTTACATATTAAAAACACCATTGCTTCACGTGATGTTGAAACTTCTCATCCATTAACAAATAGGTCGGGAAGCGCCAAGTTTGGTTTGGCCCCATCTGCACCATATCTGGCAGGGTCACTGATACGGGTGCGTGGTCATATTTAGCTACGTTGTGCACATCTGCCTCTTCCACTCCCCTTAATAGCTCGTGTGCTAGCAATATATAATCTATTCTGGACCAAGAGTCATGTGGTGCCGAATAGAATGAATATTCACTGTCATCTGGGTTCAGGTGTGTCAAAATGTGTACAAAGTTACTCGTGTCTAGCAAGGGTTATTATAAACGTGTGTCATGTGATCGCACATTCATTCGCATCGACCTACAGTTCTTCACTGTTTAGATTCACCATATTTAAGTCACCACCGTGGGTGTGTTTTAATGCTCTCCTATCGGCCTGATATGCTTGGATACCTGGGATAAATTCAGGAACGTCTCCAAACTCCCTACTCACATGTCAGCGCAGGAACCGTAAGAGGGAACGTGCTTGTTTTGTTGCGCATAGGTGGAGTTTTATACAGTAAATGATTACTGCTGTCTTATTTTTTGCGTCCCAAGGGCAGAATAAGTCTGCGTAACGTTACATTTTACAGACACTCATATAATAGACACACGCTACCCTAACCGTGACACAAGGAAGGTATTGTTGCCGGATAAAGCCGCCATTTTAGCGTCACTGTGCTGTTAATTCTGTTTGGGACAGAACGCTGCTCTGCTGACTCTGAGGGACAGTTAGAGATTGCGATTTTGTGTACTGTGCTTTAGGCAGGCTACTTTACCAACCGCTGTGTACATCTTCCTTTTGCCTTGCAGTGTTTTTTTCACAGGTCTGCAAGGTGTGTGTGTGAGTGCAGGTGACGCGCTGCAGTTTGTTCGGCATACAACGCTGTATGTAGGCATCTGCACATGTCACTCTCACACTCTTTTTTTTTTTTCTTTAGTGTAATTCTTGCTGCTCAATTCAATTGAAATTATAGTGTGACGTGCTTCCATCCGTATCCAATACATTGGTTGAAAACACTGTAGAAGGACACAAAAAGCCCTTTCACAGCTAAGAGTTGTGTTCACTGTAGTATGAGATTTTAATTTATTCAATTTTGATCACGCTCAAGTTACTTCTTCAAGCAATGCTGCTTGTACTCTGCTGAGCGTGTCTTACTGCCTCATCCTTGTCATTTTTCTCTAATTGGTGTACATGTACATCAAAGTAGTCTTCATTTTGATCGAAATCCAAGCAGGTACCCGGACACTGTATGGCTGCTTTTATACGGTGGACTGGCTCCAACATTCAATAACACTTAAGATGCAATCGGGCACCTTGTCAAGGCCCAATCCTCTTCTCCCTCTGATATAATAATAATAATAATCTTTATTTATATAGCGCCAACATATTCCGCAGCGCTTTACACTTTAACAGTTTCAAAACACAAGTCATAGGTAACAACGTTAACAATACAATAATTAAAGTAAAATAAGCCGACCCTGCTCGTGAGAGCTTACAATCTACAATGAGGTGGGGAGATACAAAGTACAGGTGTGTATATATAATGGTGCATTTCCAATGATGGTCCAGCCATCTTGAGGGAGTGAGGCATGGATGGAGATAGTGAATGGGGCTCCACATACACACTTAAACATAGAACGACTTTGGTTATTGAATGTCATAGCCACTCTGAACAAATGTGTTTTGAGGGAGCGCCTGAAACCAGGCAAATTGTGGATAGTCCTAATTTCTTGTGGTAGAGCATTCAAGAGGATTTGCGCAGCGCGGGAGAAGTCTTGTAGTCGGGAGTGGGAGGTACGGATTACTGCAGAGGTTAGTCGAAAGTCATTTGCAGAGCGCAGCAGTCGGTTAGGCCGATAGATAGAAATGAGGAGGAGATGTAGGGGGTTGCTGCACTGTGGAGAGCTTTGTAGGTGAGAACCAGTACTTTGAATTGGATCCTATAATGAATGTGCAGCCAGTGTAAGATGGCGAAGAG
>JARQOD010000002.1:175705058-175739754 GCA_033576555.1 Oophaga sylvatica
TCTTCAGAACAAGTCCATTGTCAGAAGAGGTAAGTGTTCTTTTGTGTCTCACATAGTGACTGGATCTACAAAGTCTATACTCTGGATGAAAAAATCTTAAAGCAGATGATTAGGAGGCACTGGTTTGGCCAGGGGGTACATGAGCTGGAATAGTGAAGCTGAACAGATGTAGCAGCTGAGCAGTTGAACTGGAGTAGTGGACACTTGGATGTAACAGAGATTAACAGAAGAACCAGAACATTGAAGGTTTGAATGAAACAAGGCTGAACAGTAGAACGGGGGTTGTGGAGATTTGGCTATAGCAGAGGTGAGTAGTGAAACTAATGAAGTGGAGAATTGAATAAAAATAAAGCTGAGTAAAAGAACAGGAGTAGTGAAGGCTTAGATGTAGCAGAGATTAACAAAGGAACCAAAATTAAATGCTTGAATCTAGCAGACATCAACAACCGAACTTAAGTATCAAAGACTTGGACAGAGCTCAGTATTAGAATTGGTGTAGTGGAGACTCTGACACAGCAAAGTTGAGCAGCTGAAGTAATAGAGCAGAGTAAAATACTGGCAGGTATCCCAATTATCTGAATACTCAGGCGGCATCCCCATGTGAGCCAAATATGAATTACCTAATGGCATAACATAAATGGAGTGCATCAGGTTGTCAAAAAGATAGGTCCAGCTGATGGAGAGGAGTGATGCAGTGCTCGGCATTGGAATTGACACAGTAAAGTTTAAAGAATGTATTTAGGGATGTGAAAGAGCTCATCAGGAGACAGGAAATGCACAAAAGACATCTTATGTTTCAGAGTGTGAAGTGACTAAAATTTAGAGAAACGGTTATCACAGACAGAGCTGAGGTTACCATTGGAGAGGTTTTAGACTGTTTGTTGGGAGACAACAAATAAAGGTGTCACGGTATAGTTTTAACTTAGTTGCTTTAAATATTAATGACATATCAAAAGTATTTATCATCAATGTTCGATTAACAAACAATAGTGTTCTTGATGGTCGATGGGTTGACAATAACAGGTCAAATACAATTCCAATAATCATAATAAAATGGAATTCACAGGAGCTGCCGGGTCGCAGTGTTATCTTAGCACCTTTAAAACTCTATTGTGGCAACCAACAGGGATTACATCTATTGGATTTCAACTCACTGAAAAATCCTTTAATTGTATTAAATAATTTAACTCAACTGTAGTTTTTGTAGCTTCTAGTACACAGTTGACAAGTATTCTAATTTAGTCTAATGTATGAAATTATGCACATTGCTTTTATAAGAAAACCAGTAGAAAAATATTTGTAAGGGAAAAATCCATCCATTTATATACTTCTCCTGAAGGAAAAATAGCATTTTCCAATGTAAGAATCTAGATAAATTAGTGTACTAAATTTACAATGGTCATTTCCTTGGACACAGTTATAAAAGATCGTCCGCTCATAAAAATTGTTATACTTAAAGAATTAAACATACCTCTTAATTAAGATATTAGATTCAATTATAATATTGTAGTTCAGAAATTACAGTACTATGCATACATTTTAAGCAAGTGTGGAAAAAATTCTGCAAATTAGGAATGCTTTAACAAATAGAAGTGTTAACAGTTTATTTTTCTCAATTAAAATTCAAAGTGAATGAACAAAAGAGGAATCTAAATCAAATCATTATTTGGTATGATCAACCGTTAATTTCAAACCAGCATCAATTCTTCTAGTACCCTTGCATAAAGTAAGGTATTTTGGAGGGTTATATCAGATGTATGGGTAACCAATTTTTAACCAATTTTTATACAAAGTTTGAAACACAGTTATTAAATGATCAAGATACAATCTGTGCTGAAGGCATGAAACTGGGCAAAAAAAAATCAAACTCTGCTTCAAATGTGAGGAGTAAAAGTTAGTTACACAGCACATTACATATATGATTGCAAAATAGAGCATCACAACAAGATAAAAGGTGTAATACAGTAATAGCAAGGTATCTCACAGGCAAAGATTTAAAAGCAGTCTGGGTTTCAAGCACTTTTGAAACATGCAAAGTTGAGGACCGTAGATGCAGGATCGTAGAAACAGACGGTCAGTATATGAAAGACACATCATGATTAGAGTTGAGTGAAACAGGTCGGTCAGATTCATAAGTCGCCGACTTTCGCCAAAGTATGGTTTCGCCGAGCGAAACCCGATCATAGCGTTAAATCGGCCATGCGTTCGGCAAAACGAGCGCCAAAATCGTTTTTCCCATAATGCTTGCAGGCGCCTTTTTTCAGCCAATGAGCAAGGACGTACACTGTGGGCAATGAGATGACATGGGCAGCGTCCAGCTCCACCTTAGAGAAGGGCATTGCAGTGATTGGCTTGCTTTGGGGGCATCATAGTGTCTTTAAAAGCCCTGAACGCCGACCTCCATTTTACTTCCTGCCGATCTTAACAGTAGGGAGAGGTTGCTTGCTGTTTATCAGTAGGGAGAGAGAAGTTCTTATGTGCTTGTGCTGATAGCAATTGTGCTGTACAGTTAGTGTGCAGTGACAGGGGAGGATTTTCTTGTGTGCAGCAGCGCTGGTTATTAGGCTGCCTGATAGCTTCATTGCTGTGTGTACACTGCTGTGCAGACTGCTTTTAACACAGCACTAATACTTTTATTCTTTTTTTCTGCACATTTACCAACCGTTCATTTTTCCCACACCGTATAGAGCTGTACGCTCCTCACACACTACCGTGTACTGGCTGGTATCACGGACAAATACATGCATTGCTGACTATCTGTGTGTGACTCTGGAAATATATACGGAGATTTCAATTTTCCCCTATGCTGTATACAGCTGTACGCTTCTGAGACAGTACCGTTTTTCTGCTTTTTGTATTCTGGTCAAATCTGTACTGAGTGAGCGTATGTGTGTGACTCCGGAAATATATACGGAGATTTAAATTTTCCCCTATGCTGTATACAGCTGTACGCTTCTAAGACAGTACTGTTTTTCTGCTTTTTGTATTCTGGCCAAATCCATACTGAGTGAGCGTCTGTGTGTGACTCCGAAATATATACAGAGATTTCAATTTTCCCTACACTGTATACAGCTGTACGCTTCTGAGACAGTATGGTTTTTCTGCTTTTTGCATTACGGTCAAATCCATACTGAGAGAGCGTCTGTGTGTGACTCCAGAAATATATACAGAGATTTAAATTTTCCCCTACGCTGTATACAGCTGTATGCTTCTGATACAATACCGTTTTTCTGCTTTTTGTTTTACGGTCTAATCCATGCTGAGTGAGCGTCTGTGTGTGACTCCGGAAATATATACGGAGATTTCAAATTTCCCCTACACTGTTTACAGCGGTATACTTCTGATACAGTACCATATATCTGCAGGTATTTTTGGTATATTTACCCAAAAATGAGAAAGTATGGTGGAAGAGGCCACGGACGTGGGTAGGGGGGCCATCTGGTACTGATGGTGGTGGTAGTGCATCTGCTGGTAGTGCCAAAAGCACAATAGCACCTAAGCCAGGAGGTGTTGAGCCTGCGTCATCGTCTGGCTCCAGAAGGTCTAGAAGGCTCCCTTTCTCGGAGTAGGTAAACCGCTTTTAAAGCCGGAGCATCAGGAACAGTTTTGGCTTACATTGCCGAAACAGCCTCCAGCTCTATCGCCTCCTCTTCTGAAGTTTCAAAAACTGCAAGCACTGAGTCGTCAGTGCAGGCTCCTGGTCAGGAACGACACCTTTCCTTGTGTCCTTCACCCCCAACAAAAGTGAAGGATGCAGCAGGCCACACTTCAGAATACTCCCTGGAGCTCTTTTCACATACCATGCCTGGGTTATCAAGTGAAATCCTGAATTCCCCAGTCCAAGATGAATATGACATGGAGTGCACTGATGCACAGCCACTGCTATATGATTCTTCTGGTACATTCACCCAGAGCACTACATTGCCCTCGCAGTCTACTGAGCCAGATTCTGACCCTGATGAAACTCAGGTACCCCTTCCCGCATACTCTACACCTTACACGGTGACATAGAGGAAGGTGCAGATGAAATTGAAGAGGAGGTGATGGATGACCCAGTTATTGACCCGGATTGGCATCCATTGGGGGAAGAGGGTGTCGCTGGCAATAGCTCAGAAGAGGAGGAGGATCCGCAGCAGGCATCGACATCGCAGCTGCGGTAATCTGGCAGGCCCGTAGCAGTCCAAAAACGTGTTAAAAAAACAAAAAGAGTTGCAGGACAGTTTGGCCAGATGGTCAAATTAGCACAGCGTGCAAGCCCAGAAAATTTATCCCATAGTAGGAAGAGTGCAGTATGGCACTTTTTTGACCAAAATCCTATTGATGAGGCAAAGGTTATCTGTAAGAAATGCGGAAGGACCTTTAGCCAAGGGAAAAATCTCCGAAATTTGAATACCAGTTGCATGCTTAGACATTTAAACACCATACACTTGCAAGCGTGGACGGACTACAAAACCTCAGGTAGCACATGTGCACCTGCTCCGACTGAAGATAGCCAGCAACGCTACATCGCTTGCCCCACTGTAAGCCCACTGGTTAGCACACCACCAGCAAGAAATGTTGAGCTGTCGTCACAAGGCCAAAATAGTCAGGGGGTCACAATGTTTTTCCAACGAAAGACTGAATCTAGTCCATCAACACCACCACCACCATCACCATCACCAACCCCCTCTCAGTCCGCCATGTCCACCGCTAGTTCCCCCATATGCAGCTCTCAAGTCCAGCTCACCCTAGCAGACACTCTGAGTAGGACAAGAAAGTACTCATCCTCTCATCCGCGTACACTGGCTTTGAACGCCTACATTGCCAAACTGATCTTTTTAGAGATGATGCCCTTCCGTTTGGTTGAAAGCGCAGCGTTCCGAGAACTCATGGCCTTCGCTGTCCCACGCTATGACCTACCGAGTCGTCACTTCTTTGCTAGAAAAGCCATCTCTGCCCTCCACCTGCATGTGAAAGACCGCATTGTCCATGCACTCAAACAATCGGTGAGGGGAAAGGTGCACCTCACAACAGATGCTTGGGCCAGTAGGCATTGCCAGGGCCGTTATGTGTCCATCACTGCGCACTGGGTTAATGTGGTGGATGCAGGGTCCACAGGGGACATCGGTGGTAGGACAGTGCTGACTAGCTCACGGTACAGGCAACAGTTGGCTGTAGGCATTCGACCCTCCTCCTCCAGAAGTGAAAGCTCTTTGACAGAGCGCAGTCGCATGAGCACTCCATCCGCAGATGCCAGTGTTGCACACAAGGTGTCCCATTATCGAGCAGCTAGTGGTATATGTCAGCAGGCTTTTTAAAGATGATGTCTTTGCGCGACAACAGACACACCGCAAACGTACTGGTCGACTACTGAGTCATGGCTGGGCAGTCTACATCTTAAGCCAGGCAAGGTAGTCAGTGATAACGGCCGTAATTTTGTGGCAGCCATAGCCCTGGAAAAACTCAGTCACTAACCTTGCCTGGCTCACACCTTTAACTTTATGATGCAGTGCTTCATAAATAATTATCCGGAGTTACCAGCCCTGCTCCATAAGGTGCGAAGACTGTGCTCGCACATCCGTCGCTCGCCCATAGACTCGCCATATGCAGAGGCTGCAGCGATCGCTCCAGCTCCCCAAGCACTGCCTAATCTTAGACGTTGCAACAAGGTGGAACTCCACCATGCACATGGTTGAGAGACTGTACAAACAGAGGCAGGCTGTAATGCATTTGTGGGAGAATACACGGGCAGGCAGTTTGAGGGCAGACATCGAGTTTTTGGTGTGCAGTGTTAAAAGCTGAAAGACCTCTGTAAAGTCCTTCAGTGTTTTGAGGAATGCACACGGCTGGTAAGCGCAGATGACGGCATCATAAGCATGAGCATCCTACTTATGCGTCTGCTCACGCAAACTTTGACGCACATTAAGGATCAGGCGTCTGCAGCAGAGGAGGAAGAGGAGGAGGAGGAGGGAAGCCTTGATGACAGTCAGCCATTGTCTGCTCAGGGAACTGTCCTGGACGAAATGGAGGAAGAGGAGGAGGATGAGGGGGATGATTATTTTGGGGAGGAGGATGCTTCTCAGGGGGCAAGAGAAAATGTTGGCTTGCCAAGGTCAGGTACAGGGTTTGTGAGTGACTGGAGGGATGTGGATTTGGCAGAAAGTGCTCCTCCACCCACCACTGGCAGTGCATCATTGACACCTGGAACATTGGCCACATGTGTGATTATGTCTTGCGGATCCTAAAAAGGGACCCCCACATTGCCAAAATTATGAAGGATGACGACTACTGGTTGGCCAGCATCCTCGATCCACGCTATAAAGGCAAATTACCGAACATCATGCCACAGGAGAACCTAGAGCTTATATTGGCGAACAAACAAGCAACTCTGGTAAACCGTTTGTTAGAAGCATTCCCAGCACACAGCAGCGGTGCAGGCTCTACCACGAGCTGTACTGGGCAACATGGAAGAGGTGTTCGTGGTGCACACAGCCGAAGTGGCATTGGAGAAAGGGGTTTCATGACCATGTTGTGGACTGATTTCTCGAGTACCGCTCACACGACTGGTAATACTGAATCGATTGCAACAGACAGGAGACAGCAGTTGTCAACTATGGTTCAAAATTACCTCTCCTCCCCTATCGATGTTCTCCCTCACAGTTCATTCCACTTTGACTACTGGGCCTGTAAACTGGACACCTGGCCTGAATTGGCACAATATGCCTTACAGTTGCTCGCTTGCCCTGCTGGTAGAGTGCTATCAGAAAGAGTCTTCAGTGCTGCTGGATCAATCCTGACAGAAATAAGGACCCGGCTGTCGACCCAAAATATTGGTGATCTCACCTTCATTAAAATTAAACATGCCTGAGTTTCAAAGGATTTTGTACCACCTTCCCCTGATGACACATAGGTTGCCAGCAAAATGGCTCGCTTTGTCCTCCTCTTCCTCCGACTTCTCCAATTCCTCCATTTGCAGTTGCTGAACGTCCAGCCTACACCTCAACATATGCCAGTTTTTCCACCTCCCTAACTGGGCTGTACCCCCCCAGGGCCGGCATCACCACCTGGTGCACCCGGGTCAGTGCCGGGGCCCTGAACAGGTGGGGGAGCCCACTCGCCATAAGAGATATCGGCGTACTATGAGGGGCCCTGTGCCAGTGCCAGCGCCCACGAGTGGGCCCCCCAGCTTGCTCAGGGCCCCAGCACTTGCAATACTTACCTCCCCCTGCTCCACCGCTGTGACGTCTTCCGCGTTTCCTGACAGTGACATTCAGGTCAGAGAGCGCGATGATGTCACGTCTGTGCGCCCTCTGCCTGAACAGTCACGGCGACGCTGAGGAGTCCAGAGTAGAGCAGTGCCCAGCGAGGAGAGGTATTTCTTTTTTTTAATGTTTGGAGCAATATATGGGGAGCATTATACACTGGAGAATTATATATGGCACCCATCATACACTTGAGCATCATAGATGGGGCACATTGTACACTGGAGCATTATATATGGGGCACATCATACACTGGAGCATTATAAATGGGGCCCATCATACACTGGCGCATCATATACGGGGCCCATTATACACTGGAGCATCATATGGGGTCCATTATATATGGAGCATTATAAAGGCCCATCATACACTGGAGCATCATCCATGGGGCACATCATATACTGGAGCATTATATGGGGCCCATTATATATGGAGCATTATATAGGCCCATCATACACTGGAGCATCATCCATGGGGCCCATCATATACTGGAGCATCATATGGGGCCCATTATATATGGCGCATCATATGATGCACATTAAAGTCATGGAAAAAAGTTTTGAGAATGACACAAATATTAATTTTTACAAAGTCTACTGCTTCAATTTTTCTATTGGCAATTTGCATATAATCCAGAATGTTATAAAGAGTGATCAGCTTAACAGCAATTACTTGCAAAGTCAATATTTGGCTAGAAAATTAACTTTATCCCCCAAAACACATTTCAACATCATTGCAGCTCTGCCTTAAAAGGACCAGCTAACCTCTTTTCAGTGATTGCTCCATTAACACAGGTGTGGGTGTTGATGAGGACATGGATGGAGATCAATCTGTCATGATTAAGTAAGAATGACACCACTGGACACTTTAAAAGGAGGCTGGTGCTTGGCATCATTGTTTCTCTTCTGTTAACCATGGTTATCTCTAAGGAAACACGTGCAGTCATCATTGCAATGCACAAAAATGGCCTAACACGGGAAGAGTATCGCAGCTAGAAAGATTGCACCTCAGTCAACAATCTATCGCATCATCAAGAACTTCAAGGAGAGAGGTTCCATTGTTGCCAAAAAGGCTCCAGGGCGCCCAAGAAAGACTAGCAAGCGCCTGGACCGTCTCTTAAAAGTGTTTCAGCTGTGGGATCAGGCTACCAGCAGTGCAGAGCTTGCTCAGGAAAGGCAGCAGGCAGGTGTAAGTGCATCTGCATGCACTGTGAGTCGGAGACTCTTGGAGCAAGGCCTGGTCTAAAGGAGGGCAGCAAAGAAGCCACTTCTCTCCAGAAAAAACATCATGGACATACTGATATTCTGCAAAAGGTACAGGCAGTGGACTGCTGAGGACTGGGGTAAAGTTATTTTCTCTGATGAATCCCCTTTTCGATTGTTTGGGACATCAGGAAAATGCCTCATTCGGAGAAGACTAGGTGAGCGCTACCACCAGTCTTGTCTCATGCCAACTGTTAAGCATCCTGAAACCATTCATGTGTGGAGTTGCTTCTCAGCCAAGGGAATCGACTCTCTCACAGTCTTGCCTAAAAACACAGCCATGAATAAAGAATGGTACCAGAATGTCCTCCAAGAGCAACTTCTCCCAACCCTTCAAGAGCAGTTTGGCGATCAACAATGCCTTTTCCAGCATGATGGAGCACCTTGCCATAAAGCAAAGGTGATAACTAAATGGCTCAGGAACAAAACATAGAGATTTTGGGTCCATGGCCTGGAAACTCCCCAGATCTTAATCCCACTGAGAACTTGTGGTCAATCATCAAGAGACGGGTGGACAAACAAAAACCTAAAAATTCTGACAAAATGAAAGCATTGATTGTGCAAGAATGGACTGCTACCAGTCAGGATTTGGTCCAGAAGTTGATTGAGAGCATGCCAGGGAGAATTGCAGAGGTCCTGAAGAAGAAGGGTTAACACTGCAAATATTGACTTGCTGCATTAACTCATTCTAACTGTCAATATAAGCTTTTGTTACTCATATGTTTGCGATTATATTTCTGTCTGTGATAAAACCATCTGTCAAACACACACATAAAAACCAGAGGGCAGCAGATCATGTGAAAATATAATATTTGTGTCATTCTCAAAACTTTTGGCCATGACTGTATATATGGAGCATCACATGGAGCCCATTATATTTGGAGCATTATATGGGGCTCATCATATACTAGAGCATCATATGGGGTTCATTATTTATGGGGCATCATATAGGGCCCTTTATATATGGAGCATCATATGGAGCACATATGGGGCCTTTTCTGTATGGAGCATTATATGGAGCCCATTCTGTATGGAGCAATATATGGGGTCCATCATATACTGTATGGAGCTTTATATGCGACTCATTATACTGTATGGAGCAATATGTGGGGCTCATTATACTCTATGGGGACCGTCCTATACTGTATCGCACATTATATGGGGACCATCATATACTGGAGCATTATGTTGGGCTCATCATATACTGTAGGGAACATTATATGGGACAAATTATGTATGGAGCAATATATGGGGCTCATTATTTTGTATGGAGCAATATATGTGGCTCATTATTCTGTATGAAGCATTATATTGGGCCCATTATTCTGTGTGGATAGTGTTGAGCGATACGATACCGCAAGTATCGGGTATCGGCCGATATTAGCTCTATCGGACTTTCGATACTTAGTTCCGATATTTTCGTCTTATCGGATACCGGAATCGGATTTGTCACTGTCACTGTCAGTGTCCGTCGGTCGGGTCTGTCAGGAGTCAGCGGCACTTACCTGGCAGAAGATCTCCGGCGGTCACAGGCTGGACTGCTTGATGGCCGCCATCATCTTTCCCCGGCGGTCACATGCAGTTTCTCGCGATAACTGCAGTGACTGCTGGGTAATCCCGGCCGTAAAGCAGTCAGTCCGATGACGTCACCGCCGGGGAAGCAGGTAATCAGCTGTGCTGCGTCGAGATGACAGGCTCTGCCTGTCATTGCGATGTAGCAGAGCTGGATCGTCGTGGGACACTCGTTACTATGGACTGCGTCGGACAGGTGGTATACTGTTGGTTTGTTTTTTTTCTTTTTTTACAGGAGATCGATGGCGTCGCAGGAATGAGAGTATAATAAAAGAAATGAAACCTGTGTTGTCTCTTTTATTTCATTAAAATACTTTTTTCTTGCTGTGTCTTTTTTTTTATACATTTAAAAACTTTGGGATTAATAATGGATCGGTGTCTTATTGACACCTCTCCATTATTAACCGGGCTTATTCTCACCGTGCAATCAACGGTGACATTAACCCCTTATTACCCCACTTGCCACCGCTACAGGGCAGTGGGAAGAGCCGGGTAAAGTGCCACAATTGGCACATCTTTTGATGCGCCAAATGTGGGGCTGCTGTAGCCTGGTATTATCAGGCTGTTGAGGGCCAAAATCCATGGGCCTTGACAGTCTTTTAATACCAGGCCGCAGCAGTCTGCATTTTACTTGGCTGGTTAACAAAAATAGGGGGACCCCACACCAAATTTTTTTTCGAGGGATCCCCTATTTTTGTTAACCAGCCAAGATATGCAGACTGCTGTGGCCTGGTATTATCAGGCTGGCAAGCAGGGTCGGACTGAGGCACCGGGACACCGGAGAAACCTACGGTGGGCCCCAGCTCCTGCGTGGTGGGCCCTGATTTGAAAGGATAGGTCGCGGGGCAGAGGGGGCGGTGGCCCCGGGGCCCGCGCTCTGAGGGGCCCACCTGGAGCTACGATACAGTTAAATTCTGCGGCAGAGCAGGGAGAATCGCTCTCCCTGCTCTGCCGCCCGGAAGCTATGGGGCCTGAACAGGCGTTGGGGGGGCCCGGTGCCAGCAGTGGGTCCCCCACCCGTCATCGGAGGGTCAGCTGTATCGGCATCCAGCCGATAAAGCTGACCGCATGGAGAGAGAAGGAGCGAGCGCTCTCAGCGTATTACAGCGGGCACAATAACATCACCTGCCGGCGCCCGCTGTCAGACGCTGAGAGGGAGAACAGTGAGCAGCACAGGAGCCGGGAGGTGGGTTTTTTTTGATTTTTGTTTTAATGGGGGTGCAGTCGAGTCCTGGCTGGAGAAGTTGTCATGTCGGTGTGGGCCAGATGAAAAAGACATGAAAAGTGAACAATTCCATTAGAAAGAACATCAGCGGTAAGTCATTATCTGTACCTGTGCTATAATCTATATGTTCTGTAGGACTGGTATTATTTAACACAGACCATATGGCGGTAATATCAATATTGGTCTTTTTATATATAGATTATTTTGGCCAACAGCGCGGTCATTTGCTGAGGTTCTCTGATGATGGGCCCACTCAGAAGTTTTGCCCCCACTAAACCAAAACCCTAGCTACGCCTATGGCTCTCTCTCTAGTCTTTCTTTCTCGCTCTCTGTTCTTTCCTTCTCGCTCTCTGTTCTTTTTTCTCTCTGTTCTTTCTTTCTCTCTTTTCTTTCTTTCCTCTCTTTCTTTCTCTGTTTGTTCTTTCTCTCTCGCTGCTCTTTCTTTCTTTTCCTCAGTACCAGCCACTGTGCCCTCATTACCAGTCAGTGTGATCAGCAGTGCTAAATGGTTACGCTTGGGGCGAGGATATGGGTGTGATTAGCTGTGAAATGGGTGTTGTCGGGGCGTGGCCTAAAATTTTCAGCGGCGCGCAACACGCGCCGCAGCCTTTAATCCTCTTTCCTGTCTTCCAAATTTGGGAGGTATGCTGTATGACCTCCCTACAACTTCTGGCCATGCTCCTGATGAGCGTGACGGATGGTCTCGTGAGGGATCTCCTCCCACACCTGAACTAAAGCATCCACCAACTCCTGGACAGTCTGGTGCAACGTGGCATAGCCTAAGATTTTCTGCAGCATGCACAGCGTGCCACAGCCTTTGTCCCTCTTTCCCTTATTCAAAGGTTGGGAAGTATGATGTTGGGCCGCAAGAATATATTTTCTCTGGTGGGCCCAAGGTACTCCAGTCCGACGCTGCTGGCAAGGTCCATGTATGTTGGCTCCTTAACAGCCTTAAATACCATGCCTCAGCAGCAGGGGCGTACATATAAATCATGGGGCCCCATAGCAAAAGTCTGAATGTTCCCCACCCCCCCAAAAAAAAAACCCAGAGGCATTTGTAAATGTAAAGTGCCAGCACAGTGAGGGAAGTTGAGTCGCACAGAGACAGGGGTTTTGGGGGTACTCGACACCGATCACGTCGACTTCTATGGGGGATGTCACGAGTAGCACAGCTTGGTCCGTGACCTGGTCGCTCACTGGAATGTGGGATATTTCCAGGGGATGATAGAATGTTTGTGTAGTTTGTCGTGACGCCACCTGTAGTACCTGGTCAGGGTGTCCAGCGCTGCTGTGCAGGTCCTCTGGCAGGGATGGTGTAGTGCAGCTAGGTGATAAGTCTTCTACAGGTAAGACGGTATCCTTCCAGGCAGATAGATGTGAGATAGAGCAATGGTGCAGAGTGATGTAGCAGAGTGGAGTATGCGACGTAGTAAGAAAGCAGGAAAGGAAACAATTCTTACTACAAAGACATGCAGCATAAGGCTGCCTCAACCCCTCCCATCCAACTAGCTACACCCTGTTCTAACCAGCCTGAGCTAGACCATCCCATTGGGTCCGCCTACACTCAGCTGGCATAGTGTACTGTTGAATGCAGTGGTTGGAGTCAATGGGGTGTTTCCTCCTTACCTGAGAGTAAGTTGTCACACCGCTGGGTGCGATGCAACATCTCTGTGGCGACTGGACCCTCGGGTGCTTCTGTCTTTTCACAAATGCCGGCTTTACCCGGCAATTGAATCAGAGGCTATTTTACTATGTAGAAGTGAATAAACTATAAATATATGTATATATATGTCACAATGACATGTATATATATATATATATATATATATATATATGTATTCTAAGTGTGTATATTTTGTGCTTACAAGGAAAGAAAGTGTTTTTTTAGTTGCGATATTTTGTTCCCATAGACTTACATGGGACTTCCGGTATCGGAATCGGATATCGCCGATATTTAGTGATATCGGCGATACCATTCCGATCCGATATTTTTAGATATCGAGCAGTATCGCTCAACACTATGTGTGGAGCATCATATATGGGACTCATTATTCTGTATTGAGCAATATATTGGGCTCATTATTCTGTATGGCGCACTATGTGGTGTCCATTATACTGTATGGAGGACTATACTGTCCGATTTTTGAGCTATTGTAGAATTTACAATAGATATCACTCATGTAATGTAAGAAGTGAAGTATTTGTCATTGTACAATACCTATATTTCTCTGCCATATCGGAGCATCATGAATTGTGGTATGTCTTAAAGGGGCCCACTGAGACTCTTTCGCCCGGGCCCACGAAAACCTGGAGCCAGCCCTGCCCCCCCCACAACTTTAGCCAAATAACCCCCAGTTTTCAATGAGTTGCTATTATTATAAAGTAAATTAAGGTTGAGAAGCTTAAGTAATAAGAATTGATGTTGTTGGCATTGAAATGGGCACTGTAGGTGTGTTTACTGTCCTCCACTGACTGCCGACTTTTCTTCCCCATTGACTTGCATTGGGGTCGGTTTGAGTTTCAGTCGGACCTTCGACTTTTTCCGTTAGTCGGCTGATTTCGTTTCGACTCGACTTTTGGGAAAGTCGGGTGGTCCGAAACCCGACTCGAGCCTCCCCGAGGCAAAGTCGCTCATCTCTAATCATGATAATTTCCCTTAGAAACTAGGAGATGTCCAGCAGTGCCATCAACTGAGAACTGGCAATAATCAATGGGACCATCTGTTGCTCAGAGAGAAGTCTTGCCAGAAGTGTTCTTCATGGAAGAATATGTGGCCAAAAAGCCATACCTTTGTCAGAGAAACAAAGCCAAACAACTCAACTATGTATGAAAATATAGAAAATGAAGTGCAGAAAAATTGCAGCAGGTGTTCTAAACTGGTGAATCAAACTGAAATATTTAACTATAGCAAATAATTTGTTCACCAAAGAGCTGGAGAGTGGTACAAAAATGAATGTCAGTAGGCAACAGTGCATTAAGGTGGAGGTTACATTCACATTTCTGGGTTGCAATTCAGCAAATAGTGTTTTAGATTTGGTTAGGATTAATGGTTTCCTCAATTCTGAGAAATACAGGCAGATATTTATCCATCTTGATAAATCATCAGGGACTTGCCTGATTGGCTCCAAATTTAATTCTGCAGCAGGATAACAACGCAAAACATATAGTCAATTTTATTAATAACTATTTTCAATGTAAAGAGGAACAACAAAGGGTCTGATAATGCCTGATTATATATTATTATATCCACACTATCGAGCCTGTATGGGATTACATGAGTCCCGCATTTTTACCTGATGAAGGCTCCAATCTGGGGACAAAGCCCGGTTAGCGTTTTTGCAGTATAAGTAATAAATTATTGCATTTATACTTACCTGCTAGTTGGAATTAAGCTTCTATGAATGTTGACAGCGCACTCCTGCATTCCTGCTATCACATCACAGCATATTTATCACCCGATCATACACTTGATCAAGGAGGAAGAATTGCAGCAGTCAACAAACAGAGGTGAAAGTATAATTGTGCCCTCCCTCCAATCACCTAGATAAATATTCCACTAAACGAAGATGCCACTATCTACGAAAAATCTGAAAAGAAAGATATGAGCTAGCTTATATCCACAGAAGTGTGGCTAGTTCTTCAATACACTGTGTGCAGAATTATTGGGCAAATGAGTATTTTGATCACATCATCCTTTTTATACATGTTGTCCTACTCCAAGCTGTATAGGCTTGAAAGCCAACTGCCAATTATGTAAATCAGGTGATTAGCATCTCTGTAATGAGGAGGGGTGTGGTCTAATGACATCAACACCCTATATAAGGTGCGCTTAATTATTAGGCAACTTCCTATCCTTTGGCAAAATGGGTCAGAAGAGAGATTTGACGGACTCTGAAAAGTCAAAAATTGTGAGATGTCTTGTAGAGGGATGCAGCAGTCTTGAAATTGCTAAACTTTTGAAGTGTAAACACTGAACAATCAAGCGTTTCATGGCAAATAGCCAACAGGGTCGCAAGAAGCGTGTTGATAAAAAAAGGCTCAAAATAACTGCCCATGAATTGAGGAAAATGAAGCGTGAAGCAGCCAAGATGCCATTTGCCACCAGTTTTGCCATATTTCAGAGCTGCAACATTACTGGAGTATCAAAAAGCACAAGGTGTGCCATACTCAGGGACATGGCCAAGGTAAGGAAGGCTGAAAAACGACCACCTTTGAACAAGAAACATAAGACAAAACGTCAAGACTGGGCCAAGAAATATGTTAAGACTGATTTTTGTAAGTTTTTATGGACTGATGAAATGAGAGTGACTCTTGATGGGCCAGATGGATGGGCCTGAGGCTGGATCAGTAAAAGGCAGAGAGCTCCACTCCGACTCAGACACCAGCAAGGTGGAGGTGGGGTACTGGTATGGGCTGGTATCATCAAAGATAAACTTGTGGGACCTTTTCGGGTTGAGGATGGAATGAAGCTCAACTCCCAGACCTACTGCCAGTTTCTGGAAGACACCTTCTTCAAGCAGTGGTACAGGAAGAAGTCGGTATCGTTCAAGAAAAACATGATTTTCATGCAGGACAATGCTCCATCACATGCATTCAAATACTCCACAGGGTGGCTGCCCAGTAAAGGTCTAAAAGAAGAAAATAAAATTACATGGCCCTCTTGTTCACCTGATCTGAACCCCATAGAGAACCTGTGGTCCCTCATAAAATGTGAGATCTACAGGGAGGGAAAACATTACACCTCTCGGAACAGTGTCTGGGAGGCTGTGGTGGCTGCTGCACGCAATGTTGATCGTAAACAGATCAAGCAACTGACAGAATCTATGGATGGAAGGCTTTTGAGTGTCATCGTAAAGAAAGGTGGCTATGTTGGTCACTGTTTTTTTTTGTTTGTTTTTGAATGTCAGAAATGTTTATTTCTAAATTTTGTGTTGTTATAATGGTTTACCTGGTGAAAATAAACAACTGAGATGGGTATATATTTGGTTTTTATTAAGTTGCCTAATAATTCTGGATAGTAATAGTTACCTGCACAAACAGATATCCTCCTAAGATAGCCAAATCTAAAAAAAAAAAACACTCCAACTTCCAAAAATATAAAGCTTTGATATTTATGAGTCTTTTGGGTTGATTGAGAACATAGTTATTGTTCAATAATAAAAAGAATCCTCTCAAACACAACTTGCCCAATAATTATGCAAACAGTGTATGTTTGGAACAACCTCCCAAGTTCATTTAAATACTGTGTGCAAGTATTCCTAGAACAAATATTGCTGTTTTAAAGGCATAAGACGGTCACACCAAAAATGATTTGATTTAGATTTCTCTTTTGTTCATTTACATTGCATTTTGTTAATTAATACGAACAAAATACTAACATTACTTTTTTCTAAAGCATTCTTACTTTGCTGCATTTTTTCCACAACTGCCT
Organism: Oophaga sylvatica; assembly: GCA_033576555.1. Lineage (NCBI taxonomy): Eukaryota > Metazoa > Chordata > Amphibia > Anura > Dendrobatidae > Oophaga > Oophaga sylvatica. The sequence continues at coordinate 175,721,790 of JARQOD010000002.1, forward strand.
AAAATTTTGCACAGTATTGTAGATTATAGCAGAATTATATGTCCTATGAAAACATTCCCATCTTGTGCACAAAAAGTTCAAAGTTGCACAAAATTATTAAAGGTCATGGCGCAATTACATGAATTTGTCGCATCTTTTGCCTTGCCAAATTTAATTTAGACTGGAGTAAGAAGTGCCATTATTAATGAGACAGGCCTATAGCTCTCTGATAATCCCACAGATGAATATTAAGGTATTTAGTAAATAACTGGGGATTTTTTTTTTCTTTTACCTTCTGAAGGTGGTTAAAGGGTGGGTTCAAATTGGGATTTTTATTTTTTTACTCACCTTTTATAGTTTAATACCTTGTTTCTCAATAAAAAAAATTACTTAATCCAGTAAAATGCCCTGTTACAGCATAAAGTAGTCATAATCGGGTATTATGTTCTATTCTAAACCTCAATGGCTTTGATGACATGCTGACCCAAGTCTCTCTCTCCTGTGTTACACACAGGACTGGAACTGCAGCTATCAGAACATAAGAAATAGATTAGTAAGCCTTATAACATTGAATACAAAAAATCGAAACATATACCGTATATACTCATGTATAAGCCAAGGTTTTCAGCAATTTTTTTGTGCTGAAAACTCCCCCTTGGCTTATACACGAGTCAGTGTCCCAGAAGCCGGTGGGGGAGGGGAAGCTGCGGAGCAGCGGCTCACAGGAGGCAGGAGCAGGCGGCTGCGGATGTCACTGTGCCCGCTACTAAATTAAATGAATATTCACTGCACTGGCAATGAATATTCAATTATCTTATAGCATGCACAGTGACAGCCAGAGTTGCCGGGTTCCAGCAGCTGTACAAAGAAAAAAAATACTTACTTTCACTGCGCGCTCTCGCAGCATGTTGCTCCAGCTTCAAGCAGCTACTGCGGCCGAGCGATCACGTGTTCTGCTGAGTGGAGAGAGATGAATATCCATTACTTTACTGAGCGGGGACATGTGATTGCTCTGAGATTTTTTATGCTTTTCTCACGGGAGACATGTATACCAGGATAGGGAAGATTAGCCATGCAGACAAGGACCAGGATAAGGAGCCATGCATACCAGGAGAGGGATGAGAAGCCATGCAGACAAGGACAGGGATAAGGAGCCATGCATACAAAGATAGGGATGAGGAGCCATTCACACCAGGACAGGGATGAAAAACCATGCATACCAGGATAGGGATGGGAGGACAATGCATACCCAGCTTATACTCGAGTCAATACGTTTTACCAGATTTTCGTGGCAAAATTAGGTGCCTCGTCTTATACGCTGGTCAGCTTATACTCGAGTATATACAGTATTTTCGAAGGTGTTGTTTCATATTCTAAAATTTGTAAAATTGAAAAGTACTTGTAAAAAGAAGATCATACGGATTTTTTAAATATAGATTTTTGGCCTAAGTTTTCTCTTAGAGACTTTTAGTCTCCTAGAAAAGGAGGGCAGTGCATACAGCTTGCAAATGTGGATCTGAAGCTGGGTATCTAGCTGGATCACTTTATGAGACCAGATTCCATGCCCCTGCTCTCATTCAGTGCTGTAGAGGCAAAGCCAGCACTGTTTTCAGCATGAGAGATATTAGGCTAGAGGCATAATGACACTGGTCCAAACTGTCAATCTTAAAGAGCGTACCATAAGTAAGGCAGCAGTGTGCTACTGAAAATACATAATGAGGGAACTCTTTTAAACTTTTAAGTGGACAATCTCTTTAACCACTTTTCGACCTTGGGGGGCTACAATTTTACATTTCTGTTTTTTGCTCCCTATCTTTCCAAAGCCATAGCATTTTTATTTTTACTGTAAATATGGCCAAATGAGGGCTTTTTCTTTGTGGGATGAGTTGTACTTTTGAATGACACCATTGGTTTTACCATATTGTTTACTGGAAAACAGGAAAAAAATTCAAATTGCAAAAACAGTGCAATTCCACAATTTTTTTTTTTTATACCATATTCACTAAATGATTAAGCTGACCTGCCATTATGACTCTCCAGGTCATTAAAAGTTCACAGATGCCAAACATGTACAGTATAATCTCTTTTATATTTAAGTGGTAAAAAAAATGGAAGTTTGCAAAAAAAATGTCTCCATATTCCAAGACCCATAACATTTCCATTTTTCCGGATCTGGGGCTGAGTGAGGGCTTACTCTTTGCACATTTTTATTGATATTATTTAGGGGTAGACACAGTCTTTTGATATTGCATTTTATTGCAATGTTATGGAGACAAAAAAAATGTAATTCTGGCATTTTTTTTATGCCATTTATTTATCGGATTCAGGCATTTTTTAGGTTTTTTAGCTTTTGCTGTATTGGGCGTTTTTGAACACAGTGATACTAAATATGTGTTTTTTATTGTTTTATTTTGAATTGGGGTGAGTTGAAATTTTTTATATTTTTATATTTTTTAAATTTATTTTGCTTTTTACTTGCATCAATAGTCTCCAATGGAGACTAGAAAATCGGATCATCCAATCGCCTGTGCTACACATAGCAGGGCTTTTGCCCTGCTATATGTAGCTAAGATGACCCGGTGCTATAAGCACTAACCACAATGCGGCACTCATAGCTGATTGACAATGACAACCACAGGGTTCTGCAGACCCCGGGTTGTCATGCCAGTCCATCAGCGCCCCACACTCATGTGACATGGTTGCCGATGGGCGGGATTAGGGAAGCTTTCGGCGTGGCCATGTTAAATGCCACTGTCGGAGATTGACAGTGACATTTAACATGTTAATAGTCGCGGGATCGCAATTCAACCCACGGCTGTGAGGGGCACATGAAAACAGCTGACGTGTGGGAAAATGTGCAGGTTTAGCAGTGGAGCCCGCATGGAATGCAAGGACATGACCTATGATTAGTGTTGAGCATTCCGATACCGCAAGTATCGGGTATCGGCCGATATTAGCTGTATCGGAATTACGATACTTAGTTCCGATATTTTTCCTATATCGTATACCGGAATCGGAAGTTCCCATAATTCTTTGAGAGGCAATGTGATTATAGTCAGCCAATGAGGAATCCTAAGAAGTGTGGGCACATCCTGTACTGCTGCGGTCATGTTAACTAATGGCATGGCTGTGATTGGATGCTGAAATGATGTCAGAATGCACTATAAAAGGCGCCGCCGCCATTTTAGCGTCACTGTGCTGTGAAATCAGTTAGGGAAAGAACGCTGCTCTGCTGACTCTGAGGGACAGTTAGAGATTGCGATTTAGTGTACTGTGCTTTAGGCAGGCTAGTTTACCACCGGCTGTGTAAAGCTTCCTTTTGCCTGCAGTGTTGTTTTAACAGCTCTGCAAGGTGTGTGTGAGTGCAGGTGACGCTGCAGTTTGCTCTGTATGCAACGCTGTCTGTAGGCATCTGCACGTGTCACTCACAGACTCTTTTTTTTTTTCTTCAGTGTAATTCTTGCTGCTCCATGTAATTGAAATAATAGTGTGACGTGCTTCCATCCGTATACAATACCTTGGTTGCAAACACTATAGAAGTCCACAATGGAGCCTTTCACAGCAAGTGAACAGTTGTGTTTCAGTGTTCACTGCAGTCTGTGATTTTTTTTTATTTTTTTTTTATTGCAGATCACGCTCCAGTTACTTCAACCAATGCTGCGTGTACTCTGCTGAGCGTCTGTCACTGGCTCATCCTTGTAATTTTTCAAAAATTGCTGCTGCTTTCTTCTATTTAAAATTTACAAAAATCTATTAGTGTGACGCTCTTCCATCAAAATACAATACATTGCTTGCAAACATAATATAAGTCCACAAAAAGGCCTTTCACAGCAAGTGAACAGTTGTGTTTCAGTGTTCACTCTAGTCTGAGCTTTAATTTTTTTGTAGGAGTGTAGATCCCGCTCCACTTACTTCAACCACCGCAGCGTGTACTCTGCTGAGTGTCTGTCACTGGCTCATCCTTGTAATTTTTCAAAAATTTCTGCTGCTTTCTTCTATTTTAAATTTACAAAAATCTATTAGTCTGACGCTCTTCCATCAAAATACAATACATTGCTTGCAAACATAACAGAAGTCCACAAAAAGGCCTTTCACAGCAAGTGAACAGTTGTGTTTCAGTGTTCACTCTAGTCTGAGCTTTAATTTTTTTGTAGGAGTGTAGATCCCGCTCCACTTACTTCAACCACCGCAGCGTGTACTCTGCTGAGTGTCTGTCACTGGCTCATCCTTGTAATTTTTCAAAAATTTCTGCTGCTTTCTTCTATTTTAAATTTACAAAAATCTATTAGTGTGACGCTCTTCCATCAAAATACAATACATTGCTTGCAAACATAATAGAAGTCCACAAAAAGGCCTTTCACAGCAAGTGAACACTTGTGTTTCAGTGTTCACTCTAGTCTGAGCTTTAATTTTTTTGTAGGAGTGTAGATCCCGCTCCACTTACTTCAACCACCGCAGCGTGTACTCTGCTGAGTGTCTGTCACTGTCTCATCCTTGTAATTTTTCAAAAATTGCTGCTGCTTTCTTCTATTTTAAATTTACAAAAATCTATTGGTGTGACGCTCTTCCATCAAAATACAATACATTGCTTGCAAACATAATAGAAGTCCACAAAAAGGCCTTTCACAGCAAGTGAACAGTTGTGTTTCAGTGTTCACTCTAGTCTGAGCTTTAATTTTTTGTAGGAGTGTAGATCCCACTCCACTTACTTCAACCACCGCAGCGTGTACTCTGCTGAGTGTCTGTCACTGGCTCATCCTTGTAATTTTTCAAAAATTGCTGCTGCTTTATTCTATTTTAAATTTACAAAAATCTATTAGTGTGACGCTCTTCCAGAGGACAGCGTTTGTTGGCCAGTTGTGAGTCTGCAGCACATGGTTGATTTCATGCTGCAGTGCCTGAGAAACGACCGCCGCATCGGCCACATTCTCACCACGTCAGATTATTGGGTGTACACCCTCCTAGACCCTCGTTACCGGGACAACATACAAAGCCTCATCACACCGTTGAACCGGGACCGTAAAATGCTGGAGGACCAAGACACACTGTTAAAATCCATAATGTTCTCCATTCCAGCCGAGAGCGCTGCTGCTGCTACTGCTTTACAAAGCAGCTCTGTGCGTCGAGGCATTGTAGACACCTCTGCAACAAGAGGGAGCACAAGCAGCGTCTCTGCACAGGGCAAGAGCTGTATGTTACAAATGTGGCGAAGTTTTGTGACAGCGCCACCAAGGTGTACACCATAGTGATGGGAAATCTAGTTAATTTTGTTGATTAGTTCACCATGAACTAGTTCACTGAAATGATTAGTTCAAAAGATTAGTTCATTTAGTTCATTTAGTTCAGTTTTTCTCCACCCTATCCTGTGAGGAGCTGATAGGAAATGCATCATGTGACCTCTGAACTAAATGAACTAGATGAACTGCTGAACAAAATGTTCTATTGAGAATGACTCAGGACAGACTAGTTCAATCTGATGCCTCTGACTGAGCCCAGCAGTGCCACATAATGATTGTGTATGAGGGGGCTGAGAAGCAGTTCAGCATCCACCATTTTAAGAACAGAACAGGGTCAGTGTTAAAGATTTTAGCAAGACTGATCTTCTAGGCTAGAGGCATGAACTACACACAGAAACACTCTCTCTTATACACACATATGAGCTGTGTCTGTGTACTGTGTGTGCAATTTCATTTTTTATTAATAATATTATTATTACTGTTATATTTGTATTTGATGTGTGGTATGCCTTGGAGGTGCTGGCTTGCCCTGCTGCCAGTGTATTATCTGAGCACGTCTTTAGTGCTGCAGGTGGTGTACTAACAGACCGTCGCATGCGACTATCCTCAGACAATGTAGACCGGCTTATTTTTCTGAAAATGAACAAGGCATGGATCTCACCTGAATTTGCCTGTCCGTTTTCAGATTAAATAACTGTTTGCCAACGTTTTCCAAGTCTCCTGTTATGTTCATCTTTCTACCACCTGAACTCTACTCCCTGGGCTACAACACTACCAGTCACAGGGGAATGATCATTTACAAAACAAAATGTTATCCCCAACAAATAGTAGCGCAACGACTCCAGTGCCCACTTTATCGCCAGGCACTCTCTCTCTACAATGATGTCTCTGTTTTTTGATGGAGTAAGTTTTCGACTCAGGAACTAATGGGATGCTCCTCCCCGTTAAGCTCCAGTCCTGAGACAACACGGCACCCATACCTACCTCTGACGCATCAGTCTGGACAATGAATTCTCTTTTGAACTCGGGTGTGTTCAAAACTGGTGACCCACACAGTGCCCCTTTTATTGCCCCTGTTGATGACCCCTTGCTGATTTATTAACCGGCTACACCAGATCCATGGGTATTCTCTCAAACTGGACCTCTAAAATTTTTAATGGCACCAAGGGACTCACTAAATGAGGCTGAGGACTGTGTACCTGGCGCATGCGACAAGAGTTACAATACCGTTTAACTTCTTGATAGACCCCCTGCCAGTAAAACCGTTGTATAATTCTGTGTAGGGTTTTCTTTTGGCACAAATGTCACCCTAGTACATGCGCATGCGCTAAGTCCATTACCAACCTCCGATATGACTGCGGTAGCAGCAATTGTTAAAAAATTTCAACATGTATTTTATAAACCTGATACAGCAAATCTTGGTTCAGCTCTAATTGTTGAAATACTGTAGCTGCCCCGGGGTGTTGGGGTTCCCCATTGACAACCAGTAAATTTTCACGGGCTAGACTCAACGTAGGGGCCACGGAGTTGCGCCTTAACAAATTTGTCACCTGTCACATTTAAGTATTACAATTCAGGTCCCAGTGTCAAATCTTCCATCTCCCCAACTAACACTTCGATAGGAGAGGGGTTTTCCTACTCCACCGAAGGCAAAGGTAATACTGCCCACTGTACACATGTGTTATGCATAGTGAGACTGATAGTAGCCAACAAAGTAGCAAACAAAGGCCACTTGTGATCGCCCTATCAGCGTAGGACCAATGCTACTCAAAAGATCTGCCATGATCCTGGACAAAATCTTGATATAATGGTCAATGAGTGAGAATGTACGATAGGATCCAGGCAGATGTGAATGTTTGTTTGGTTTTAGTAGCAACTTCATGTGTGACATGTTTGAATGGCTGGGCAACCCTCCTGTCTCCAATATATGATTGAAGGTGCGTACCAATGTGGACGGGATATCCTCACTCAATAATTTAAATAACTTGGCTGTAAACCCGTCAGGTCCTGGAGCTTTCCCGTATTTAAAGTAACTTATCGCCGCTGTCACTTCCGTCACCTCAATTTGTTTTTTTAAAAGGAGAAGCTGATAGTTTGTGATGGATGGTAACCGTATTCCATCTACAAAGGTGTTACCCTCCGCACTATCCGTATGTTCCACCTTATATAAGTCTGAGTAATATTCTTGTAGAATGGTGTTTATGGTTCGAGGGTCTGTGTTCATGATCCCATGTTTATTCGTTAACGCTGTAATATGTTGATGACGAATGTGATTTCCTTTCGCTAGTCGTGATAATAGTCTCCCTCATTTGCTACCATAACGATATACATCGGCTCTATAATTGTTATTACTGCTTGTCTCTCGTCGATATACCCATACGTGTAAGTCAGCCTTAGCCTGCTTACATCTATTTTTAACCTGTGTTGATGAACTTGTCTTGTTTGCCGTGTACCTATCGCGTAATATCCTGCTAGCCTGCGAGTAGTTTGTCGCGATCTTCTTTTTTAGCGTTGTCTGATAACCTATTAGTTTCCCGCGCATTACTCCCTTCCCTGCTGCCCATAAAAGTTCCGGCCTATCCCTAGTATCTCCATTATCCCTTACATATTAAAAACACCATTGCTTCACGTGATGTTGAAACTTCTCATCCATTAACAAATAGGTCGGGAAGCGCCAAGTTTGGTTTGGCCCCATCTGCACCATATCTGGCAGGGTCACTGATACGGGTGCGTGGTCATATTTAGCTACGTTGTGCACATCTGCCTCTTCCACTCCCCTTAATAGCTCGTGTGCTAGCAATATATAATCTATTCTGGACCAAGAGTCATGTGGTGCCGAATAGAATGAATATTCACTGTCATCTGGGTTCAGGTGTGTCAAAATGTGTACAAAGTTACCGTGTTAGCAAGGGTTATTATAAACGTGTGTGCATGTGATCGCACATTCATTCGCATCGACCTACAGTTCTTCACTGTTTAGATTCACCATATTTAAGTCACCACCGTGGGTGGTTTTAATGCTCTCCTATCGGCCTGATATGCTTGGATACCTGGGATAAATTCAGGAACGTCTCCAAACTCCCTACTCACATGTCAGCGCAGGAACCGTAAGAGGGAACGTGCTTGTTTTGTTGCGCATAGGTGGAGTTTTATACAGTAAATGATTACTGCTGTCTTATTTTTTGCGTCCCAAGGGCAGAATAAGTCTGCGTAACGTTACATTTTACAGACACTCATATAATAGACACACGCTACCCTAACCGTGACACAAGGAAGGTATTGTTGCCGGATAAAGCCGCCATTTTAGCGTCACTGTGCTGTTAATTCTGTTTGGGACAGAACGCTGCTCTGCTGACTCTGAGGGACAGTTAGAGATTGCGATTTTGTGTACTGTGCTTTAGGCAGGCTACTTTACCAACCGCTGTGTACATCTTCCTTTTGCCTTGCAGTGTTTTTTTCACAGGTCTGCAAGGTGTGTGTGTGAGTGCAGGTGACGCGCTGCAGTTTGTTCGGCATACAACGCTGTATGTAGGCATCTGCACATGTCACTCTCACACTCTTTTTTTTTTTTTCTTTAGTGTAATTCTTGCTGCTCAATTCAATTGAAATTATAGTGTGACGTGCTTCCATCCGTATCCAATACATTGGTTGAAAACACTGTAGAAGGACACAAAAAGCCCTTTCACAGCTAAGAGTTGTGTTCACTGTAGTCTGAGATTTTAATTTATTCAATTTTGATCACGCTCAAGTTACTTCTTCAAGCAATGCTGCTTGTACTCTGCTGAGCGTGTCTTACTGCCTCATCCTTGTCATTTTTCTCTAATTGGTGTACATGTACATCAAAGTAGTCTTCATTTTGATCGAAATCCAAGCAGGTACCCGGACACTGTATGGCTGCTTTTATACGGTGGACTGGCTCCAACATTCAATAACACTTAAGATGCAATCGGGCACCTTGTCAAGGCCCAATCCTCTTCTCCCTCTGATATAATAATAATAATAATCTTTATTTATATAGCGCCAACATATTCCGCAGCGCTTTACACTTTAACAGTTTCAAAACACAAGTCATAGGTAACAACGTTAACAATACAATAATTAAAGTAAAATAAGCCGACCCTGCTCGTGAGAGCTTACAATCTACAATGAGGTGGGGGAGATACAAAGTACAGGTGTGTATATATAATGGTGCATTTCCAATGATGGTCCAGCCATCTTGAGGGAGTGAGGCATGGATGGAGATAGTGAATGGGCTCCACATACACACTTAAACATAGAACGACTTTGGTTATTGAATGTCATAGCCACTCTGAACAAATGTGTTTTGAGGGAGCGCCTGAAACCAGGCAAATTGTGGATAGTCCTAATTTCTTGTGGTAGAGCATTCAAGAGGATTTGCGCAGCGCGGGAGAAGTCTTGTAGTCGGGAGTGGGAGGTACGGATTACTGCAGAGGTTAGTCGAAAGTCATTTGCAGAGCGCAGCAGTCGGTTAGGCCGATAGATAGAAATGAGGGAGGAGATGTAGGGGGTTGCTGCACTGTGGAGAGCTTTGTAGGTGAGAACCAGTACTTTGAATTGGATCCTATAATGAATGTGCAGCCAGTGTAAGGACTGGCGAAGAGCGGACGCGTCCGAGTACCGATTAGCCAGATGGATGACCCTGGCTGCTGCATTAAGGATGGACTGGAGAGGGGATAGTCGAGTAATGGGGAGGCCAAGTAATAGAGCATTGCAGTAGTCCAGGCGGGAGTGGATCAATGCTACAGTGAGGGTTTTTGTTGTTTCCATGGTGAGAAAAGGGCGGATTCTAGAGATGTTCTTTAGGTGTGTAGACGGCAAATATCTAACAAACAGGTCATGCTGGAGAGACTTGCACCTACTGCCACTCAGGGTCTTCAGCTCCTTTGTGAGAAACTAATGTTTGGCCAGCCAGTATATCAAATAAAGTTCATGAGAAATGGGAACTGTGGTTGGCTTCACTTTTGGTACTGGCTGGGTGCTAATACCAAACCATGGTGTGGCATTCAATGGATATTCCTGGCTGGTTGGAGACAAGTTCATTCCCACAGAAAAGTACCTGAAAGCTAAGGAGATGGTGGCCTCTCTCAACATGAAGGAGTTTGCTCGTTGTCTAGGAGACCGACCACCCCTGCTGTGTACCTTGTCAACGTTGTGTTGAAGCTTGCAAGGATTAAGAGGTTACAGTGGTAAGTCTGGTTTTTACTAAAGATCCTGCTGTGTATTATAGTTTTTATGTTTTAAAAAAAAATTTTCTTAGGAATGTTAAATAAATTTGTTATTTTTTTGGTTAAATACAATGTATGTTATGAATGTTAAATATTTTTTTTGGTTTTTTTATAAAATAAAATGTATGTTATGAATGTTAAATAATTTTTTTTTTTTTTCAGGTATTTGATCTACCGTAGCTAGTTGCTGATCGTTGACTCTACACCCCTCTACCCAGAATGTTACTCGGGTTATGGGGAGAAAATCACCGCTATTCCAGACTGATTTAATGTTAATGTGTCTGGCTCTTACACAGCACACAGCACTTGATGTTAGTTTATCTTTTTCCTAAATTATTTGTTACACTGCCCTTCTCACATTTTATTTTCACTTTTTTTTTTAAGCACAAGTTTTTTTACACTTCCTTGTTCTGTAAGTAGGCTTAATGGTTAAATGTTTTATACTAGATGTAAATATGTAACATGTAAATTTTAGATTAAGATTTTGCAAATTATTAGGTCCGCACCATCAGGCTCTTTCGTCCCCTCTCCCTCAGAGTAGCGGTAATATATCGGACCCCAGGCTCGCCCACACAGTTCCTTGACCACTTCTCTGCCTGGCTGCCGCACTTTCATGTCCTCAGAAGTACCAACCCTTATCCTTGGAGACTTCAACATCCCCATTAACAGCCCTACTTCCACACTCAAAACACATTTGTTCAGAGCGGCCTATCACATTCACTAATCAAAGTCATTCTATGTGTAACTGTGTGTGTGTGTAGCCCATTCACTATCTCCATCCATCCCTCACTCCCTGAAAATGGCTGGGCCATCATTCTAAATACACCATTGTATATAAACACCTGTACTTTGTATCTCCCCCACATATTTGTAAATTGTAAGCTCTCACGAGCGTGTGCGGATTATATTGCTTTCATTATTGTATTGGTAACGTTGTTACTTATGACTTGTGTTCGGAAACTGTAAAGCGCTGCGTAATCTGTTGGCGCTATATAACTAAAGATTCTTATTAAGCGTTCACGGGTCCATGTGGAGGTAGACCGTGACGGCTCCTGCAACGATGTTTCTGAGGAACTGGAGAAGGAGGAGTCAATGTGTACAGACTTGATTCCCGCAATCCTTGTAGTTACCTGAACACGTACAGCGCCACTCGCAAGATCTGTACCCGGCTCCACAACATTGACCCAATGGGCAGTAAGGGAAAGGTATCGTCCCTGGCCATGGGTACTGGTCCACGCAGCGGTGGTCAGGTGGACATTGCTACTGACGGAGTTTAGTAGCGCATGTTTAATTTTAACCTCAACAACATGGTTTTGCAGACCAGGGACGGCTTGCCTGCTGAAATAAAATCAGCTTGGCACATTGTATTGTGGGACTGCCAATGCCATTAAGTTCCGTAAACTGTCAGTCTCCAACAGCCTGAATGACAGCATTTCAAGGGACAGGAGTTTTGCAATGCCAGCATTCAGAGCCTGTGGTCGTGGATGGTTTGCCGAGATTGGGCCTACACCTGATACGCCACAACCTGACACCCACAGATAAACAAGCCATAAAATCTCTGAAAGATAACCCCAACATTATTATTAAACAAGCAGATAAGGGGGGTGCTATCGTTATTATGAATAAGACCCAATCTATTGCCGAAATTCATAGACAACTGTCAGTTAACCTAACCTACAGACAACTCAATTGTGACCCTACATTTTACATCTGTCAAAAAATTGATCATATCCTGACAAAACATCTTTAATTGATCACCATAGACTGTAAGACTATGACATTCCTTAATATTCAATACCCATCACCCCTGTTTTCTACACACTCACAAAAATCAACAAAAAACTACATTATCCACCCGCATACCCTAGAGGGATAATTCTCCGTGTTCTACAGTATCACCCAAATGTTTAACATGTTGCCTAATTCCTATGTATATATATTCTTCACCCTATGTATATATTGTATATATTATACATTGTCATTGACTGTAAATTTTTCTATCTCTTCCAGCGACTATTTGATAAAGGCCACTGCATTGCCCAAAACGTCAGTCAGTCGTCTCATAGCTATTTTCTTTTTTCACATCAATTGTGCAATAAAAATTTCAAATTTAACCATGACATATGCAGTTAAACTTGTGCTGTGATTCTCTATAGACTGTACATCTTCAGTGTGTCTTTGTAACTCAACTACGTGTTTTCTACGCACAATTTTAGACATATTTGTGGTATTGAGGTTACTGACACTTTACCTCTTTTTACTTTTTGATTACACAGCTTGCATTTGACATAGCAAATATCATCTGCAAGTGTGTGAAAAAAGGACCACGCAGTGCAAGTCCTGGGAGCGTCCGTTTAGACTTTTGGAAGAGAAATCCGAACAGGTGCCAAAATGGAGGCTACAGGCAACAGAGTATGCAGCCTAACTCTCCCTCCTGTTTGTACCGTTGGGGCAATCGCTTCCTCAGAGCTGCTGCCACCACCTTCCTGTTCCTCACGCCATGTTGGGTCTTGGACCTCATCATCTCCACTAACCTCTTACAACACCTGCTGCTGTTGGGTGGTCTGGCCACCACCATGCTCAACAGAAACTGGCACCTGAGTCTCTTCATCATCAGATGCGTTCTGCGGTGTGCTGACCATCGGCACTGTCTCACCCGCCTCTTCAGATTCAGAGAGACACAGCTGATGCGCATCACTGCATACTCCCTCTTCTTCACATTCCAGAATGCTGCTTGGCTGTGCCCCTGTTTGCAAACCAACAGATTCTGAGAACAGAAGCAGAGACTCAGCTGGCTCCTGTACAGAACTCTCTGACTGACTGGGCAATTTGGCAGGCGGTGAAGAGACAGATGGTTGCTCAACAGTGCTGTGTTACTGAGAGGAGGTGGAAGCAATTGAAGTCGATGCATTGGACCCTGGGCTCCAACACCGCCAGTTGTTGCCTGTAAGTGCTGTTAGCACAGTCAACACTTGCTCCTGTGTTACTGGGGTTGAGTAATGGCAGCTGTTCCCCTGCTGTGTGTACGACAAAAAGTCATGCTGCCTCCACCCTGTCCTCCTCTCATCCCTGGGCTCCAACACCGCCAGTTGTTGCTCGCAAGTAATTGGCACGGGTACTGACTCATGCCCACCCTGTTTACAGCACCACAGCTGTTTCCTGGCAGTGTCAACGTAAATTAGCCTCCAATAAGTTGTCCTGTCATGTTGCATTCCGGTTATCCGACTCTATGGTGCCTGCAGTTTAGGTGATTCCTATGTGTGCTGTGGGATATGTAAATAAAGGCTCTTTCCGTTGTGGAAATAGGACAAGCACCCACTCTAGGACTGTGTGATTTGGTAACTGCAGACGGCTTGCGGCTAGTGTTGAGCATTCCGATACCGCAAGTATCGGGTATCGGCCGATATTCGCTGTATCGGAATTCCGATACTTAGTTCCGATATTTTTCCTATATCGTATACCGGAATCGGAAGTTCCCATAATTCTTTGAGAGGCACTGTGATTTTAGTCAGCCAATGAGGAATCCTACGAAGTGTGGGCACATCCTGTACTGCTGCGGTCATCTTAACTAATGGCATGGCTGTGATTGGCTGCTGAAATGATGTCAGAATGCACTATAAAAGGAGCCGCCGCCATTTTAGCGTCACTGTGCTGTGAACTCAGTTAGGGACAGAACGCTGCTCTGCTGACTCTGAGGGACAGTTAGAGATTGCGATTTTGTGTACTGTGCTTTAGGCAGGCTAGTTTACCACCGGCTGTGTAAAGCTTCCTTTTGCCTGCAGTGTTGTTTTAACAGCTCTGCAAGGTGTGTGTGAGTGCAGGTGATGCTGCAGTTTGCTCTGTATGCAACGCTGTCTGTAGGCATCTGCACGTGTCACTCACAGACTCTTTTTTTTTTCTTTAGTGTAATTCTAGCTGCTCCATTCAATAGAAATTATAGTGTGATGCAATTCCATCAGTAAACAATACATTGGTTGCAAACACTGTAGAAGTACAGAAAGGAGCCTTTCACAGATAGTGAACAGTTGTGTTTCAGTGTTCACTGCAGTCTGTGAGGTATTTTTTTTTTTTTTAAATGCAGATCACGCTCCAGTTACTTCTTCAACTAATGCTGCGTGTACTCTGCTGAGTGTCTGTCACTGGCTCATCCTTGTCATTTTTCTAAAATTGGTGCTGCTATATTCTATTTTCAATTTACTAAAATCTATTAGTGTGATGCTCTTCCATCAAAATACAATACATTGCTTGCAAACATAATAGAAGTTCACAAAAAGACCTTTCACAGCAAGTGAACAGTTGTGTTCACTGTTCACTCTAGTCTGAAGTTTAAATTTTTGGTAGGAGTGTAGATCCCGCTCCACTTACTTCAACCACCGCTGCGTGTACTCTGCTGAGCGTGTCTCACTGCCTCATCCTTCACATTTTTCTCGAATTGGTGCTGCTACATTCTATTTCAAATAATTCAAATCTATTACTGTGACGTGCTTCCATCCGTATACAATACATTGGTTTCAAACACTATAGAAGTACACAAAGGGGCCTTTCACAGCTAGTGAACATGGTTTTTTAATTTTTAACTAAAATATGTATTTTTTCAAATGACACAAATATAAGTAATGTTGAAGAGGAATAGTCCTACATCCATTGTTTGCACAATATTACAGGTGTACATTACGTCCCTTAATCAACAATGTATTATTATATTTACTTGTATGCTTTTATTTAAAAGTCAAGAACACAGAAGGATAACCTTCGCACTGCAGCTGTTGTCAAAGTTCAACCCACATTATGCACTTCCAACATTGCAGCATTTGAGGCATGATGTGAGTTGGATTTGTCAAAGTTATGGAGTGAGAAGGTTCACCATCAGTACCCTATAGCATAAGTATGCTTTTGTGTTAGCATTTGTGTTAGACATGTGGATATCTGCCATAATATGTCACAATTATTTAGTTACAGATTTGTTACCAACAGTAATCATTGAAGGGTTTTAAATGTGACGTTTCACTTGTTTACAGCTTAGAAATAAGGGTGTAGCCTGATATCTATGTGTAGCACTAGCCACTTTAACATGTCATGTTTTTTTCAACATGTGTAGCTAGGTAGCAGTAATTTTTGCCGGACACACAGCAGGGAACAGCAGGCGTTACTGAACCCCACAAACACATCATCGATTGTTTTGATCTGTGCATCCAACACTTCTGAGCCCAGGGTCAAGGAGGGTGTAGCCTGAGGCCTAGTATGAGATGTTTGAACTTTAATTTGAACTTTAATTTGGAGTTAGCAGCATTAGTTTTTGTCAGACACACAGCAGGGGAACAGCAGGCGTTACTGAACCCCACTATCACTATAGCTTGTGTATTGGTCTGTGGACACGACATTTCTGAGCAGCAACTGGCAGTGTTGTAGCCCAGGGAGTATAGCTCAGGTGGTAGAAAGATGAACATAACAGGAGACATGGAAAACGTTGCCAAACAGTTAGTTAATCTAAAATCGGACAGGCAAATTCAGGCGAGATCCATACCTAGTTCATTTTCAGAAAAGTAAGCCGTTCTACATTATCGGAGGATAGTCGCATGCAACGGTCTGTTAGTACACCGCCTGCAGCAGTAAAGACGCGCTCCGATAATACACTGGCAGCAGGGCAAGCCAGCACCTCCAATGCATACTGGCTAAGCTCTGGCCATGTATCCAGTTTAGAGACACAAAACTTGAATGGGGAAGAGCCATCTGGGAGTACACTGAGAGGGCAAGACATGTAGTCTGTCACCATCTTACGGAAATGTTGCCTCCTGCTGACTGGAGCCGTCTCGGATGGTGTAGACATTGGTGGCGCTGCCACAAAACTTCGCCTTAGGGGCGACTTATTTAGCTTAAATTATTGTATTGTTAACGTTGTTACTTATGACTTGTGTTCTTAAACTGCAAAACTGTAAAGCGATGCGTAATATGATGGCGCTATATAAATTAATATTATTATTATTAGGATTCCTCTGAGCAGCTCCCACCACCTTCCTGTTCCTCACGCCATGTTGGGTCTTGGACCTCATCATCTCCACTACCCTCTGCCAACACCTGCTGCTGTTAGGTGGTCCGGTCAGCACCATGCTCAACAGAAACTGGCACCTGAGTCTCATCATCATCAGATGCGTTCTGCGGTGTGCTGACCATCGGCACTGTCTCACCCGCCTCTTCAGATTCAGAGAGACACAGCTGTTGCGCATCACTGCATACTCCCTCTTCTTCACATTACAGAATGCTGCTTGGCTGGGCCCCTGTTTGCAAGCCAATAGATTCTGAGAACAGAAGCAGACACTCAGCTGGCTCCTGTACAGAACTCTCTGACTGCCTGGGCAATTTGACAGGCGGTGAAGAGACAGATGGTTGCTCAACAGTGCTGTGGTCCTGAGAGGAGGTGGAAGCAATTGAAGTCGATGCATTGGCTGACATCCAACCAACAACGGCTTCAATTTGTTCTTCCCGCAGCAGGGGGTACTCCGAGCTCCTACAAAAGTGCGCATAAAGGAACGCTCACGGGGAAAACTGGTGGATGCTGTGTCACTGGGGGTCGCAGCAGCCACAGAATCCCCACGTCCTCTCCCTGAAGAAACTCCACGGCCACGACCACGTGCCTTACTCCCTGCCTTCTTCATCTTGGTAGATTGATAAAGAAAGTCTGAAAAGTTATAAGGCCTAAGTGTGGTTATTTCGCAGAGACTGCAGTGAACACTGCACACAACTGTTCAGTAGGTGTGAAAGGCCCCTTTGTGTACTTCTATAGTGTTTGCAACAAATGTATTGTATACGGATGGAAGCGCGTCACACTAATAGATATTATTTATTTGTAATAGAATGGATCAGCAACAATTAGAGAAAAATTTCAAGGATGTGCCAGTGACACACGCTCAGCAGACTACAACCAGCAGTGGTTGAATAACTAACTGGAGCGTGATTTGCACTCCAAAAAGGAAAACCTCAGACTACAGTGAACACTGCACACAACTGTTCACTACCCAACGCGTCTCAGCAGGAAGGCAGTCTGTGCGTTAAAACAAAGGCGCAAGCATACATCCACGTACCCTGTTTATAAAGCTATATAAAAAAAATTATGTAGTAGTGACGCACACTTTATTGAGGTACAGTATTACATCGCCATTCACCATCTGTGGCTATGCAGTCTCATCTATATATACCTTATCTATCCGTTGTCATGCTTGCAAGTCGACAGTCAGGCATAAATAGCAATTTTCACTATTCACTATGCACTTTTTAAAGGTTATGTTTGTTAATAAAAATGATTATTGTCACATATTATGAGTATTACATGATGGAAATTGTATAATTTTGTATAAACTGTTTAGTGACATTATTCAGCAAATGTAACATTTTAGTAATGTCACAGATAACTTGTAATGCTGGTGATGTTTTGAAGTCAGATATTCATTGTCTACACAATAAAAATGGTGTACATACTGTTACTTATCCATCATTAATGGATTCAGA
>JARQOD010000002.1:175739854-175771942 GCA_033576555.1 Oophaga sylvatica
TTTTATCAGATCGCTGGTGTGACAGTGGCACAGCACTCTGTCACACCAGCGATCGCACAGGCATAGATGCAGGCTTCTCAGTGCCTGCTCTCTGCAGGCACTGAGGTAGCCCCCTCCCTCCAGGACCCCGGCGCCATCTTGGATCCGGGTCCTGGGAGGGAGGAAGCCCTCAGAACAGCGCGATCACATCGCGCTGCTCTGAGGGTGTCAGGGGGGCGCGCAGGGAGCCCCCACCCTGCGCGATCCTCCCCTGTGCCCCCAGTACAACCGCGATCATGTTTGATCGCGGTGTGCAAGGGGTTAATGTGCCGGGAGCGGTCCGTGACCGCTCCTGACACACAGTCATGGGTGTCAGCTGTGATAATCAGCTGACACCCGGCCGCGATCGGCTGCGCTCCCCTCGGGAGCGCGTCCGATCGCACGAGACGTACTATCCCGTCCATGGTCATACGGGCCCAGGTACCATGGACGGGATAGTACGTCCGATGGCAGTAAGGGGTTAATCAAAATAGTGTCAAGAAAGTATCCTATTTACATGTACTATTACTATGTACTTACAATTGTGCTCAAAAGTTTACATACTCCAGCAGAATTTTTGCTTTATTGGCCTTTTTTCAGAGAGTATGAATGATAACACCAAACCTTTTTCTCCACTCATGGTTAGTGGTTGGGTGAAGCCATTTATTGTTAAACTACTGTGTTTTCTCATTTTAAATCAGAATGACAACCCAAAACATCCAAATGACCCTGATCAAAATTTCACATACCCCATTTCTTAATACCGTGTACAGCCCCCTCTAACATCAATGACAGCTTGAAGTCTTTTGCGGTAGTTGTGGATAAGGTTCTTTATTTTCTCAGATGACAAAGCTGCCCACTCTTCTTGGCAAAAAGCCTCCAGTTCCTGTAAATTCCTGAGCTGTCTAACATGAACTGCATGTTTGAGATCATTAAGGTCAGGAGACTGAGATGGCCACTCGTGAACCTTCACTTTGTTCTGCTGTAGTCAATGACACGACGACTTGACTTTGAGTTTTGTATCATTGTCATGTTGGAACTTCCAAATACGTCCCATGCGCAGCTTCTTGGCTGATGATTGCAAATTTGCCTCTAGCATTTGCTGATAAAATGCGCATTCATCTTTCCTTCAACTTTGACCAAGTTTTCTGTGCCTTTGTAGCTCACACATCCCCAAAACATCAGAGATCCACCTCCGTGCTTTACAGTAGGAATGATGTTCATAGAATCATAGAATGGTAGAGTTGGAAGGGACCTCCTGGGCCATCTGGTCCAACCCCCTGCTCAAAGCAGGATTCTTTTCATCATAAGCCTTGTTGACCTCTCTCCAAATGTAACATTTATGGTTTTGGCCAAAAAGTTCAATTTTGGTCTCATCACTCCAAATGACATTGTTCCTGAAGTTTTGAGGCTTGTCTCTGTGCTGTTTTGCATATTGTAGGCGAGATACTTTGTGGCATTGGTGCAGTAATGGCTTTCTTCTGGTGACTCGAGCATGCAGCTAATTTTTTTTCAAGTGCCTCCTTATTGTGCGTCTTGAAACAGCCGCACCGCTAGTTTTCAGAGAGTCCAGTATTTCAGCTGATGTTATTTTTGGGGTTTTCTTTGCATCCCGAACAATTTTTGATGCAGGAAATTACTTGCTTAACAGTCCTGGGTCTTTTTTTTGCCAGAGTTTTCATTTCATAAAGTGCTAAAAGTTTTTTTTTTTGTGAAAGGTCAGGACTGCAGACGGCCAGTTCATCACCCAAACTGTTCTGTGATGGGTGCAGCATGTGGTTTAGCATTGTCTTGATGAAATATGAAAGGCCTTTCCTGAAATAGACATTGGAAGGGAACATATGTTGTTTTAAAACCTGTATATAATGCTGAGCATTAATAATTCTTTTTAAAAATGTGCAATATCCCCATGCCATAGACATTAATGCAAACACATGCCATTAGCGATGCAGGCTTTTAAACTGTGTGCTGATATCAATCTGGATGGTCCCTCTTCTCTTGAGTCCTCAGGACATGACGTTTGTGGTTTTTATAAAGAATTTCAAATTTTGATACAGATTAGTTTACCAAATTGCCTCAATTAATTTTAAATGAGTTTTAGCCCAGAGAAGACAGCAGTGTTTCTGGATTGGATCTTGTTAATATATGGCTTATCCCTTTACATGATAGAACTTTCACTTTCTTTTGAGGATTACAAGGCAAACTGTGTTTACAGACAGTCATTTCGGTAAGTATATCAGAGACAGTGCAGTGCAGTGATTTGCACAATTAGATTATAAGCATTCAATATTGAATGTCGGCCTTGTCCCTTTTGCACATGGATTTCTTCAGAAGCTCTGAATCTTTTGAAGATATTATGTACTTAATAATGTGGAATTTTCAAAGTCTTTGCAATTTTACATTTAGGAACAAATTTCTGAAAATGTTTCACAATTTTTAGAAGCAGTTGATTTCAGATTAGTGAACCAATAACTATCTCTGCCTAACATGCTTTTTTATGCACAGTCATGTGCCTTAGTTGAAAATTGACCTTCAAGCGATATTTCATTAGTACCATTTAATTTTCCAACCTTTTGTTACCATATCCTGCACTTTTTAAGATGTGTTGCTGGCTTTGCTGCCCACTTCTAAATGACATATTTTTTCAAATCAAATGGAAAAATGTCAAACTTTCAAATATGATTAATCTTTATTATGCTTACCTATACAGTGCCATCATATACCGCAGCGCCTTATAGATATCATCATCACTGTCCCCATTGTGGCTCACAATCTAACTTCCCTATTAGTCATTGGAGGGTGGGAGGAAACCAGAAATCCCGCGGGAAACCCACGCAAACACAGGGAAAACATACAAACTCCTGGCAAATGTTGTCCTTGGTGGGTTTTGGACCCAGGACCCCAGTGCTGCAAAGCAACAGTGCTAACTACTGAGCTACCGAGCCGCTTCCGATATGATTTTTTTGTTCTTTCGTGAATAAAAAATGGCTATAAGAGATTTCCAAATCATTGCTGTCTTTATTTCTTGAAATTTTACACAGCGTCACAATTTTTTTTAAAATGGGGGTATACACATACATATATAAATAAATAACTAAATAAATAAACAAACATACACCATTAAAATAAGTCCTTATTGCTTGTATACTTCCAAATGGATTTTTTTGCCCTAATTAAAAGTCATATTTTCAGTTTTCAACTTTTTTAGGCATTTTTATTGTTCTGAAGGTTTTTTTTCCAGATTTTCCTTAATTAAGGTTTTGCTTCATTTGTATAATACAAATTGTATATTTCCCTGTGTAAGTATTAAATTATGAATGTTCTATCAATAGAGCTACTTGGCTCTTTTAGATCACCAGATGGCCCATACTGAAATTGATGCATTGGATACTACAGGCAAGCCTCCCTGATGCTTTTTAAACCAGGCAAGATAAATATTGTTAACTAAAATGAAATATACATAAACATGCAAACTTTCCAATTTCAATAGAATTCAGCAATAATATAAATCAAGTCAAGCTTGCTTTATAATAAAAAAAACTGTGGAAAATGAAAGCATACTTTTAAACAGATGTATTAATATGTTGGTATTATGCAGTGATTTATAACAAAAGCAATGTTTAGAATATTATCTCACTGCTATTATTTACATAAATCTTTAAATCAATGTAATTAAACTTTTATGAAACCTGTTAAATATCCAATTCATCATGATTAGTGATTGTGACTACTTAAAGAAGCATTCCTATTACAATTGCTATGGGCCAATGTATGTGAATGTGTATGCAATGTAATGTCCGTGCATTAATATTCTTATGGATCACCATCTTCTTTGATGTTCAATGATGCTCCAATTCTCTTCTGAATCATGTGACTGAACTTCTGACTCTCCAGCTAGCACAGGCCTCCATGTGTCAACCGGTAGTTGCTTGTACAACATAAGCCCATGGAGCGTTGCAATGAGGTTCCATAGATTTACATTGTAATAGTGACTTGTGGTTCACGCATAGAGCCCTGTGTGAGCTGGACAGTCACAACTTCAGTCACATGACTAAGAAAAGGACCCAAGCACCATTGAACACCGAAGGAAGCAAGGGTTGGTGAATATATTAAAGAACGTACTCTAAACTACACTACCTCCAAATTCACACAGGTTTATCCCATAAAAATTTTAATGGGGTGCTTATTCAAAATATATTTCTGTATTTTAGATACCGTATATGGCCATTTGTCTGCTTTAAAACACCTCATTCTAAAACCATATGCAAAAATATTGGACCCCCTTCATCCACTTTTAAATAATGCCTTTCACTAAATTTCAGAACAGAGTAGGTAGGATTTGGATGCATCTAATTGCCAGTGCATAAGAAAGTAAGGTTAGGGTTATAAAGATTAATATAAGAAGGCAATAGCAATCATAAACATAATTTCAGTTCACTGAATAGTGAACTATGAATGTAGAAATTATCCTTAGCTTTTTATAATCGTCATAAATGTTATTGTTCTGATGAGGGTTTAATAACAGGAAACAGATTTGTCAAACATGAGTGCATCTAAAAGTTCCAAGATGAAAAAAAAACTAGGTACAATAAAACGATTATACAGAAAATGAGTGTTGCCTCTAGAATTCTGCTCAAATGCTTATACCATAACTTTTCCATTTATGTTTCTAAACATTTATTCTCCAGGTTGCACTTATGATTACTCTATGTGCAGTGCCAAGTGCAAGCTTGTTGGAGTCATCACTTAAAGGGCTGCCCCTGTTTTTTGTGAAAGTCTTCAGTTATTCAGATTACAGTGAGGATTCTCCAGTGCCGGTGGCAAGAATGACGGCAAGTACACAATATGCAGCCACATTATGACTAGAAATGCTGGGCCTTACTCAATCCAAGTGAATTGTAGTTGGAATGTGGCTGGAAGCATGAATTTTGTATATTTGCAGTCATGAAAGCGCTTGGTCTCACCGCCAGCATCAGTGAATTCGCACAACACGTGTTGAGCGGAATGTGTGTATTCATAATATCTGCAGTTACGTTGTTAGGGTCTGCGGAACGCACCAAATATATGAGGTAGAGAGGTGCGTTCGCAGCCCGGGGTCCACCGTGCAAGGCGGAACCTGCTGCTAGTAAAATGGCGAAAGTAGCGAACTCTGTTATCCCGCAGAGTCGCTAAAATAAACGCCGTAATGCGTTGTGGCAGTAAGTGCGAACTCTGTTAATACCCAGAGCCGCTAACGGAAATGCCACAGCGCTATATGGCGATAGGTGCGAACTCACTTAGCTTCAGTGAGCCGCAAAGTAAAACGCTAGGGCGCTGTCTAGCGTCGAAAGCAAACCCTGTTACGTCACAGGGCCGCTGAGGAAAAGTGCTGTGTCCTGTCAGGCTCTCAGGTACACAGTTAAGTGCTAAGCGTACATAACGCGTGATCATGTGCTAATGTCCTCACGGGAGTCACCCGCAATCTATGGCATCTGAACGCCAGACCCTGAATACGGCAATCAAAACTCCTCACCGGTTATGCCGGTAATCTAGGGCATCTAGGACACCGACCCTGGCCAGCTACCATACCAAACTCCTCACCGATTAAGTCGGTATTCTAGTGGCTTTTTCAGCTGGGTCCCTAACCACACATACGCATGATCACACTGGCGCATAGCATACAATGATTGATATTAGCGCATGGCGGCCCAGCCATGCTACCCTTTTATAGCAACAGCTACAGGACCTTCCAGGAACAAGGACCAATGAGAAACTGTTACAAACACACGTAGCTACATGACCTTTCTGGCTGACCAATAGGAGCCGCTGCAGCACCTGAACATGTGACCCCTGATCTCCAATGAGAGATCTCACTCTGGGCATGCTCAGATGGGAAAACGCAGGACTTTGTCTCAAAGACAGCTGCTCCAGCACTGGCTATAATAGCAGATCCAGGAAAGGCAGCAGCAAGTCACTGCACAGTAGAGGAGTGGGCAAGAAGCCTGGACCGATGTCTCTGCTGAGCAGGCTCCTCTGTGGCCGGAGATGAATGGGAGACCGCAGCGGGAACTCGAACCCTAACACACGTAGCATGACTATATTCTTTTGTGATAAACCTGACAACTTCTTCAACCCCTTACCCCTCGAGCCTGTTTTATTTTACTTACCAGGCCAAATTTTTCATTTCTGACTTGTAGCATTTTATTGTGATAATAACTCTGGAATGTTTCTTCATATCTCAGTGATTTTGTGAAAGTTTTTCATGATACATTGTGCTTTATGACAGTTGTAATCGGAGCGGGACGCCGATGAGCATCGGCAGAAGACCTCATCCTTTCCTTGGAAGCCTGAATGGCATCCTTTGTGCGGTCCCATATGTCCCGTGCTTCCACAGCCCAGTCTGCCACCCTGGAGTCAGCGGAAGCAACGGGCATGGGCACTGGTACCCGCGGATGCTGGCAGTAATTTAAGAGGAATGGGGTCTGTCCGGTGGAGTCAGCCACAGCATTGTTTAGCGCAAACTCCGCCCACGGAAGCAGAGATGCCCAGTCATCCTGCCTGGCAGAGACAAAATGTCGCAAGTAGGTGACCAAGGTCTGGTTGGCCCTCTCTACCAACCCATTCGTCTCGGGATGATATGCAGAGGAGAGGTTCAATTCAATGCAGAGTAGATGACACAACTCTCTCCAGGACCGAGACGCAAATTGGGGACCTCGATCGCTGACAATCTTGTCTGGCATACCGTGTAGACGGAAGATGTGTCTAATAAATAATGCTGCCAAGGCCCGTGCGGAAGGTAACCGTGGTAGCGGTACTAAGTGCACCATTTTGGAGAAGTGGTCGGTGATCACCCAAATGATAGTGCAACCCCGAGACTTGGGTAAGCCCACCACAAAGTCCATCCCGACCATCTCCCAGGGCCTGTCTGCCACCGGCAAAGGAAAAAGTAACCCAGCTGGCCGTTGTCGAGGGGACTTGTTCCTGGCGCAGGAGACACACGCCTGAACATACTCCCTGATGTCACGGACCATATGTGGCCACCAGTATGTCCTCGCCAATAGCTCAGTTGTCCTCTTTGCCCCAAAGTGTCCACCCACCCTGGACGAGTGTGCCCAAGAGAGTACCTCCGGTCGCAAATTAGTGGGCACAAAAGTCTTGCCCGGAGGCACAGACTCTAGCGAAACCGGGGCTACAGTTCTCAGGCTTTCTTCAGGGACAATAAGCCGAGGCTCCTCATCCTCCTCCTCTGATGACACAAAGGAGCGAGAGAGAGCGTCGGCCCGAACATTCTTCTCACCGGAGAGAAAATGGAGGGTGAAATGGAACCGAGTGAAGAATAGGGACCATCTGGCCTGGCGAGAATTTAGCCGCTGAGCCGAATGCAAATATACCAAGTTCTTGTGGTCGGTGAAGACTTGGAAGGGAAAACGAGCTCCCTCCAGAAGATGTCTCCACTCTGAGAAGGCCAATTTCATAGCCAGCAGCTCCCTGTCCCCGATGGAATAATTCCTCTCTGCTGGTGTAAAGGTCTTAGAAAAGAAGAAGCAGGGATGCTTCCGACCTTGAGCATCCTTTTGATATAGGACTGCTCCAGCACCAACAGGAGAGGCGTCCACCTCTAAAACAAACGGTTTATCAACATCAGGGCGATGTAATATGAGAGCACTGGCAAAATGCGACTTGATGGAAGAGAACGCCTTGGAGACCTCCTCAGACCACAACTTGGGATTTGCTCCCTTCTTGGTGAGGGCTACCAAGGGAGCTACCAAAGTCGAGAAATGGGGGATGAACTGGCGATAATAATTAATGAACCCCATAAAGCGCTGCACCGCTTTAAGAGAATGGGGTTCTTGCCAGTCCATTACAGCCTGTAGTTTGGCAGGATCCATAGCCAATCCCTGGGCAGAGATGATATAGCCCAGAAAAGGTAAGGACTCCTGCTCAAACACACATTTCTCCAGCTTGGCATAGAGGGAGTTTGCCCGTAAGAGGTCGAAGACTTTGTTGACATCCCTCCGGTGAGAGTCTATATCTGGTGAAAAGATGAGAATATCATCCAGATAGACTACCACAGAGGTGGAGAGCATATCCCGGAAGATATCATTGACAAAGTCTTGGAAAACAGCGGGAGCATTACAGAGCCCGAAGGGCATCACCAGGTGTTTGTAATGCCCATCCCTGGTATTAAAAGCTGTCTTCCACTCGTCCCCCTCACGGATGCGAATTAGGTTATAGGCACCACGTAGATCAAGCTTGGTAAATACTCTTGCTCCTCGGAGCCTATCAAAGAGCTCAGAGATTAGGGGCAACGGGTACTTATTCTTGACGGTGATGGCGTTAAGACCCCTGTAGTCAATGCATGGACGTAATTCTCCGTTCTTCTTTTGCACAAAGAAGAACCCTGCCCCTGCTGGTGACACCGACTTCCTAATGAACCCTCTTGCCAGATTCTCCTGAATGTACTGGGACATGGCCTCCGTCTCAGGGAGCGAGAGGGGGTATACTCTCCCCGAGGAGGTTCTGCTCCAGGCAAGAGATCAATAGGACAGTCGCAGGGGCGATGAGGTGGAAGAGTCTCCGCCGCCTTCTTGGAGAAAACGTCTGCATATGCCCAATAACACTGAGGAAGAGAAGTGAGATCTACGGGTATCTCTGTGGTGGTGACCTGAACGCACTCCCTGATACACCTGCCTCTACATGAATCACCCCAACCCAGTATCCTCCCAGAGGACCACTCAATATGGGGAGAGTGGTAACGGAGCCAAGGTACTCCCAGCAACACCTCGTCTATTCCCTCGGGCAGGACAAGAAAATAAATACTCTCCTGATGGGACGGGGACATAGATAAAGTGAGAGGGATCGTCTGGTGGGTGATTTGGGAGGGCAGAGTTGATCCATTCACTACTCGCACAGTCACCGGTTGGGCGAGCATCACCAGAGGTATAGTGTGGCGGAGAGCAAATGCAGAGGACATGAAATTCCCCTCGGCTCCGGAATCCACACAGAGCTCAGCGGAGAGCGTGGATGGACCTACTGTAATTGTCCCTTTAAAGGACAACTTGGTGGAAAATGCCGCAGTGTCTAGTGAACCTCCTCCAAGGTCACTAGACGCGACCGTTTTCCCGACCGCTGTGGACATTTGTTGGCATAGTGTCCTAACTGCTGGCAGATGTTACAGACCACGGGTACTCGAGCGGCCCGGGACTTAGAGAAACCTCCATGGCCTCATGGGAGTCGGGCGCCTGGCTGGAAGATTCCAGAGGTCTGGCGAAGGTGGGAGCCAGCCGGAACCTCTGCCTACACTGGGACCGCTCCAACCTCCGCTCGTGAAAACGGAGGTCGATGCGGGTAGATATGGCGATAAACTTCTCCAGTGTGGCGGGAATCTCCCTGGTAGCCAAAGCATCTTTAACATGATCAGCCAGTCCTCGCCAGTAGACTGGAATGAGTACTTTATCCGACCAGTTTAGCTCTGAGGCCAGAGTCCGAAACTGGACGGAAAACAGACTGACCAAAGACGAACCCTGTGCCAATGCCAGCAGTTGTAGTGCCGTATCGTGGGTGACCTGAGGTCCTAAAAAGACCTTTTTTAGAGCCTCCAGAAAACGAGGAGCACTCCGCACCACACGGTCGTCACGCTCCCACAGCGGGGTGGCCCACTCCAATGCTCTGCCTCACAGAAGCAAATTATAAAGCCCACTTGTGCCCGATCCGTGGGGAAACGTGCAGCCAGAAGCTCGAGTTGTATAGAGCACTGACTCACGAATCCCCGACATTGCTTGCTGTCACCAGCAAACTTGTCTGGAAGCGGGAGGTGGGATATTGTGGGGGCAGAGGTGGCAGTGGACACACTGGCTGCAGCCACGCTAGCAGCCTGAACAGCGACTGCGGTAACATCCACAGCTGAGGTTGTGCACTCAAGAGCCGCCAACCTACCCTCCAGCTGCTGGATGTCCCGTAGTAGACGCTGGTCATCCGCCATTTTACCAGCCAGACCCTGGCGCTAATATTATGTTAGGGTCTGCGGAACGCACCAAATATAAAGGTAGAGAGGTGCGTTCGCAGCCCGGGGTCCACCGTGAAGGCGGAACCTGCTGCTAGTAAAATGGCGAAAGTAGCGAACTCTGTTATCCCGCAGAGTCGCTAAAATAAACGCCGTAACGCGTTGTGGCAGTAAGTGCGAACTCTGTTAATACCCAGAGCCGCTAACGGAAATGCCACAGCGCTATATGGCGATAGGTGCGAACTCACTTAGCTTCAGTGAGCCGCAAAGTAAAACGCTAGGGCGCTGTCTAGCGTCGAAAGCAAACCCTGTTACGTCACAGGGCCGCTGAGGAAAAGTGCTGTGTCCTGTCAGGCTCTCAGGTACACAGTTAAGTGCTAAGCGTACATAACGCGTGATCATGTGCTAATGTCCTCGCGGGAGTCACCCGCAATCTATGGCGTCTGAACGCCAGACCCTGAATACGGCAATCAAAACTCCTCACCTGTTACGCCGGTAATCTAGGGCATCTAGGACACCGACCCTGGCCAGCTACCATACCAAACTCCTAACCGATTAAGTCGGTATTCTAGTGGCTTATTTCAGCCGGGTCCCTAACCACACATATGCATGATCACACTGGCGCATAGCATACAATGATTGATATTAGCGCATGGCGGCCCAGCCATGCTACCCTTTTATAGCAACAGCTACAGGACCTTCCAGGAACAAGGACCAATGAGAAACTGTTACAAACACACGTAGCTACATGACCTTCCTGGCGGACCAATAGGAGCCGCTGCAGCACCTGAACATGTGACCCCTGATCTCCAATGAGAGATCTCACTCTGGGCATGCTCAGATGGGAAAACGCAGGACTTTGTCTCAAAGACAGCTGCTCCAGCACTGGCTATAATAGCAGATCCAGGAAAGGCAGCAGCAAGTCACTGCACAGTAGAGGAGTGGGCAAGAAGCCTGGACCGATGTCTCTGCTGAGCAGGCTCCTCTGTGGCCGGAGATGAATGGGAGACCGCAGCGGGAACTCGAACCCTAACACACGTAGCATGACTATATTCTTTTGTGATAAACCTAGACAACTTCTTCAACCCCTTACCCCTCGAGCCTGTTTTATTTTACTTACCAGGCCAAATTTTTCATTTCTGACTTGTAGCATTTTATTGTGATAATAACTCTGGAATGTTTCTTCATATCTCAGTGATTTTGTGAAAGTTTTTTCATGATACATTGTGCTTTATGACAGTTGTAAATTTAGGTTCATATGATTCCCTTTTATTTATGAAAATATCTATAATTTATTAAAATTTTGAATAATTAGCAATTTTCGAACTTTGAATTATGTCCTTAAATGAGATAGCAATAACTCACAAAAAATAATAGATATTTACCATGTCGCCTTTAAGCCAGGATCAATTTTAAAATGTCTATTTGATAGGATGTTAAAAGATTAACTTTTATCAGCAATTTTTAATTTTTTCAATGAAATTTGCAAAATCTTAATTTTTAGGGACTCAACAACATAACTCAACAGAGAGGAGTGAGAGCCCCACTCTAGGCCTGTCTAAAGAAAAGCATTTTTAAACTATGCTTAAAACTGTAGGTATTGGGAATTAATTAAATTGTCCTGGGTAGTGCATAACAAAGAATTGGCACAGCACATAGGAAGACTTGGAGATGGGAGTGGAAGGTTCCGATAATTGATGATATTAGTCTGAACAATAGAGCACATTGTGGGTGAGAGTGTTAAGTTTATATTGAACTCTGTAGCTGATGGGCAAAAAGTGCAATGACTGACACATGTTAGAGGCATTTACCTGGGCTATGCTTTCTGGATCACTACAAATTCCGGTGACTCTAAACGAGGCTGTAGAGGCAGCACTAAAGTGAGGATGTGGCAGATAAGTGCTTAGTTATCATAGTTTGTGATAACTGTGTAACTGTTGTAATTATTGGGGAATTATCTGTGATCTGTCTGTGGGCAGGTTAAAGCTTGTTTAAAGAGAAAAAGGGATAGCATGTGATTGGTCCATGTGATCAAGTGTCTGTGTGCTAAGTGTTTGTTCTAGACGTTTATCAAAACAAAACAAATGCTGGAAGGAAAGAAAGTGCAATAGGGTCTTATCCGGATATTAAAAGATTAATACAATTGGATTATGCTCACCAGATAGAGCCCAAAACAAGGCTCATAGAAATGTCAGCTGCTGCATATCCACCGATCAGACTCGTGATCAACCAAAGATACAAAGATGGGGAAAAAAAGTGGATTCACTCTACGCTGCTTGAAGGATAAAATCCAGATGGTTGTTTCAAATGAATATGTCATTTTATTCTACGCATTTCGAAGCACTAAGGCTTCATCAGGATACCACTTAGCGCTTCAAAATGCGTAGAATAAAACCACATATTCATTTGAAACAACCATCTGGATTTTATCCTTCAAGCAGCGCAGAGTGAATCCATTTTTTTTCCCATCTTTGTTTTTAGACGCTTATAGCAGATCCACCTGTGCTGTCTGGAGGACTGCAAAGACTAGTAAGTCTCAGCAAGGCTGTTGAGTGGAGGCGGCATTAAAGTGCAGAGGTGGAAGATAAGTGCATAGTTAAATGCAGTATCATAGTTTAACATAAGAGGATAGTTTGGTGTTTTCCTTGATAGCTTTCCATTGTTTTTTTTCTGCTTATATCTGTATTGTTTATCTTCCCTTTTGATATGTGCTCCATGGACAATGCTACCAGGTGTATATCTTGTGTGATGTATGCATGCCTTGAACAGCCATAGGGTGAGTATTTCTTTGCTCAATGCCAGCATGTTACATGTTTGTAAGCCCAGACAATGGATCTAATTGTGCAGCTTGAAACACTCAGGATCATTGCAAGCCTGGAGAGCAGTTTCAGAGATCTCTGAGCATGCACTGGCTGGGGCTAGCGATATGGAGGAGGTTGGAGGTGGGGAAGATCAGGTCCCAGAAGTACATAGCTGGGTAACAGTTACAATAAGGGGTAGGTGGAAAAGTGTCTGGGAACTCAGTGCTAATTTGGCACAATCTTGTAAATATGCCTATTTGGCTGATATTAGGAATGCAAGCCTAAAACTAGGATCACGCCGGCAGAACGTTGCTCCTAGCAACCAGGTAAATTGCTGCTATAGGAATAAGGGAAATAGGAGTGCAGTAAAGGCCAGACAAATGTTGGTGGCAGGGGACTCTATGATTAGGCGGACAGACAGGGCCATCTGCCACCAAGACCGTGAATGCCAAACAGTGTGTTACCTGCCGGGTGCTCAGGTTTTACATTTTGCGGATCGGATAGACATATTGCTGGGTGGGGCTGGTAAAAACCCAGCTGTCATGGTACACATCAGTACCAATGACAAAGCAAGAGGGAGGTGGAAGGTCCTTAGAAATGATTGCAGAGAGCTAGGAAAGAAGCTTAAGGCCAGGAGCTCCAAGGTGGTGTTTTCAGAAATACTGCTGGTGACACAAGTGTCACTATAAGACAGCAGGAGCTTAGGGAGATAAATAAGTAGCTTATAAATTAGAGCAGAAAGGAAGGGTTTGGGTTCATGGAGAACTGAGCTGACTTCTCTGTTGGCTACAAGCTCTACGGTAGGGACAAGCTGCACCTCAATGGGAAGGGTGCAGCTGTGCTTGGGTAAAAAATTGTGAGACTGATGGAGGAGCATTTAATCTCGGATTTGCGGGGAGGGAGGGTAGTTGTGCTAATAAGCGGATAGATAGAGTAGACATGAGAGTGAGACAGTAGGGGTCAATGAGGATTTAATGGGGGCTCGGCTATGCAAGGAAAGTTGGGAGCTGAGTAGGAGTAACAAATGTGCTAATAGTATTAAATGTCTATTGCCAAATGAAAGAAGTCTCACAAATAAAATGAATGAACAATGGAGATTCTTATGTCTGTCACAGAATACGATATGATGGACATTATGGAAACTTGGCTGGAAGAAAGCAATGACTGATTAACAAACGTCTAGGGTTACACTACATTTAGAAAGGACAGGAAAGCAAAAAAAGGTTGAGGGGTGTGTATTTTCGTAAAATCCAACTGAAAACTTGTGCTCAATAAATGTACATGGGATGGCAATAATGTACATGAGATAAATGTACATGGGATGGGAATAATGGAAAGCTGCTAATTGGAGTTTGCTTCAAGCCTCCTAATACAGCTGAACAGGTAGGGGATGAAATGCTGCAACAAATTAAAAAGTCAGCAAACAGTAATAGGGTTCTCATAATGGGGGATTTTAACTATCCAGACATCCACTGGGACATAGAATCTTCTGGTTGTGCTAAAGGCTGAAAGTTCATATGCACAGCTCAGGACAATTATCTCTGTCAGCTGGTAGATGAACCATCCAGGGGAGGTAATCTGCTGGATCTGGTTCTGTCAAATAAACCAGATACAATTTCAGATATACAGGTCAGGGAGCATTTGGGAAGTAGCAACCATAATATGGTAAGCTTCAATATAATTTTCAATCACACATTCAAAAGGGGAAATGCAAAAACCTGGAACTTTAGGAAAGCTGATTTCAACAAATTAAGGAAAGAGCTTAATTGAGTAGACTGGGACCATGTCATGGCAACTGGGAGTACTGAACATAAAAGGGCATCTTTAAGGAAATATTACTAGAATCCAATAGAAACCTTATGCCCTCTGGTAATTATTATTATTATTTATTTATATAGCGCCATTGATTACTTGGTGCTGTACATGAGAAGGGGTTACATACAGATTACAGATATCACTTACGGTAAACAAACTAACAATGACAGACCGATATAGAGGGGAGAGATGACCCTGCCCTTGCGGGCTTACATTCTATAGGATGGTGGGGAAGGAGACAGTAGGTTGGGGGTTGCAGCAGCTCCAGTGATGGTGAGGCGGTAGCTCCAGTAGTGGTGAGGAGACAGCGGGGATCATTGCAGGCTGTAAGCTTTCCTGAAGAGGTGGGTTTTCAGGTTCTGTCTGAAGGATCTGAGAATGGTTGATAGTCGGACGTGTTGGGGCAAAGAATTCCAGAGGATGGGGGCTATTCGGGAGAAGTCTTGGAGGCGGTTAGGTGAGGAGCGAATAATTGTGGAGGAGATAAGGAGGTCTTGGGAGGATCGGAGATTACGTGAGGGAAGATATCGGGAGATTAGTTCAGAGATATATGGAGGAGACAGGTAATAAAAGGAATAAAAAGAAACGATTATGGATAAATAAGGCAATACAAAGTTTAATAAGACAAAAACAAGAGCATTCAAAATACTGAAGGCTGAAAAAACAGAAATAGCATTTCAGGAATATAAATATCTAAATAAGAACTGTAAAAAAGAAATAAATTTAGTAAAGTTATCCACAGAGAAAGAAATAGCCAGTGACATTAAAATGAATCCCCCAAATTTTTATAAATACATTATTATAACCAACACAGTACAGCAATGATGAACCTTGTCTCATTGCAAACACATTTTCACTGATGTCAGCTCTGCTGTACTCTCCAAATGGGCTGCCTCTGAAAAGGAAGTCAAAGCACTATGAGAGGACACCTACAGCACAAATGTGCTTGTGCAACAGAAGTGAACTTTGTCTTATTACAGTTTTAGCTCTGCTGTATTGTGTTCATTTTGAACTCATAGCAGACCCATGGGTCATCACGAGACCAATAGATGAGAGCAAAGTGTCAGTCATCACACTGGTAATGCTCCCTTTCATTTAAAACAAGTTCTGGAGGCAGATTCTCAAAGAGATGTCCATAGATTAAAAAGCTCATCTACATATAAGAAACACATGGATTTCTCTGGAAGAAGACATTGAATTGCAGATAGCAATGTATCATTTTATTTAACTTCCTAAGACTTGGATGCTCATATAGACAACATAACGAGTTGATCCAACTGAAAGGGTCCTTTTAAGTATCCATAAGGAATATGTATTGTACTACATAGTGAAAGTCAAGGTTTCCTGTGAAGCAATTATAGGAGCAGGGGCTGATAGATGTCTAAGCAGACATCCCACCATGTTTGTAATGATTATATGCCTCTGTCAGAAATTGACAGTGGCATTAAAAGGTTAACAGCAACAATTCAAGTTAGTTTTGCTCACTGCTGTTAGAGGCAAGGATATAAAATTGCTCTGAGAGGTGTCGAGTCAGCCCCTGACCCCAATCCATAGACCTGCACCAGCTCTATGATGTAAAAATACTTCAAGGGGAAGAAAGGTGTTAAAAAAGTTTGTGTCTTTCATCTATATATTGGAGTTCTTCATATTTACTGATGAAGAGAAGTTTGCAGTTCTCTTCTAAATAAGCAATATCTATTTAAGAAGTACAGCGTTTATAAAATGAGTTTCCACGTCAACTACATTATTTGAGTTTTTTCTCCATTAAATGTATTGAATTCATAAGCAAATTATTTACACACTTGAGTTTTCATTCATTTTTATAATTTTATTTTCAATTCTTTGCTAATGTAAACTCTTAATTTGACCTTCTTGTGCAAAAGTAGAGGAGACCTTGATGATTGCGATATTACAATAAAGTCAGTGTGTTTATGTTTTTTACTACAAGTATTTTTACTGAAATGATGCATTAGCAACACATTTTAATGATTAGAAATATATATGTTTATATATTTTACATTACGAGAAAAAATGCCGCTTTTTTATTTATGAAGTCTTAATAATATTCTAATAAGTCTGTTTTGTAATTAAGACCCTGTGGAGCTCGAGTCTCCATACTCAGGATCCAATATGCGTCACGTGTGCGGAGCAAAGCAGACCACTCTCTTCTAGGGATGAGCGGACCCGTGGAAGTTTTGGTTCTGGTACTCAAATCAAAGTTTATTCAAAAGTTCAGGTACTGTAATGCTCGTGCCCCAGACTGGATGGCACAAGTGAGGATTGTGGCCCCATTGTGCCACAAAGTAGACTAACCCTGGAGGGGCGTGACTAAACAGCTGCCTTGGTGTTCACTGTAGCCTCTTGTGGTGAGGTCAGGCTTGTGCAACAGGTAGCTGCCCCACAGGGGAACAAGACACTAAGACAGGTGCAGGCAAGTACAGAAGAAAGCTGAGGTTTAGACTGGCAAGTACTGGCAGTCACGGATTATGTACTGGCTGGCAGGCGGGCACAGCTGGAACTCTGGCAGCCGGGCTCGGCTGGCAGGCGAGGGTTCAGACAGGAAGAACAGGAACTGTTTCGGTAACCACAAGAATACTGGCAGGTACGAGTGGGATAAAGGAACACGTAGGAACCCGTTCAGACTGGAGGGACAAAACCACAGATGCAGAGTGGGAGCAGAGCAGAGCTGCAGGATGCAGGATGGGAGCAGAGCAGAGCCGCTGAGGCAAAGAAGGAGCAGAGCCGCTTGGGCAAAGTGGGAGCACAGCATAGCCGCTGAGGCAAAGAGGGAGCACAGTAGAGCCGCTGAGGCAAAGAGGGAACACAGCAGAGCCACTGAGGCAAAGATGGAGCACAGCAGCACCACTTAGGCAAAGAGGGAGCACAGCAGAGCCACTGAGGCAAAGAGGGAGCACAGTAAAAGCAGCTGAGGCAAAGAGAGAGTACAATAGAGCCACTGAGGCAAAGAGGGAGCACAACAGAGCAGCTGAGGCAAAGAGGGAGCACAACAGAGCCGCTGAGGCAGAGAGGGAGCAGATAAGGATACAAACAGGTTCAGGTATAGGACTTAGTCCAGATAAGGTCAGACACGGGAACAAGTTCAGGATGAAGGACTGAAGGAATCAGGCCTGGGTATACAGCCCCCAGGGTGGCACAAACAAGACAAAAAGAATACAGGTACAGGCCTGGGTATACAGCCCCTGGGGTGAAAGAAACAAGAGCAGAAACAGGACAGGACCTGGCAACTCAGTAGCAGAAAGCAGACTGAGAGAGTTTGTTGCTCCAGGCATCTACTAATTAGTGGAGATGCCTTAAGTACCTGGTACCTCTTGGCAATAGGCTGAGGACACATTAGGAATGTGCACACTGTCTCTATAAGACTCAGGAAGTGCAGGCACAGCCACCCTAGAGCACACAGCCAGGAAGTATGCACACACCAAGCAGAGGACACATGGTTTACAGCATGGAGCAGGTGGAGGGCAGAACTCACAGCATGGCCCAGAGAGATGAGTAAGTCAGTATAACAGCCTGATGGGAGATGGGAAACCATGCAGTGATGCTGGCAAGGATGTTACAGGTACCAAAACTTTATCAGTACTTGAACCAGAACCCGAACCCCATTGAAAACAATGGAGACCCGAACTCTGGGTCTGGGTAACAAAGCAAAAATATTTCCCTCTCTTTAAGTTCGGGTTTGCTGCTAGTGAGCAATTATGGATGTTGAGAATATTTTTTGCTCCATTAATATGTTCAAACATGCAAACAATGAATTTTTTAATTGTACATCCATATATTTTCAGCCTCTCTCTGAAAAGTCTCCTATATAAGGGATACCAAGCATCTTCTGTGTACTGTTGATTCATTAATATGGTCTCCTGATTCTTGCTGGGTCTCTAACGATGTAACCTCTTTTTAATCATGCATGCCTCATGAAAACACCTTATTAGCATTGTCCTACTATCCAGGAAAATTTGCACTTTTCTTAGAAACACCATATTTGCGAATTGATTTCTATTAACATATCATTTTTTCTCTGTTTAATAACAAATTTTATTTACTGATACTTAGTTGTCCATGGGAGGAAAATGCTCACCTGCACTGGCATATATATATATATATATATATATATATATATATATATATATATGTCTTCCAGGTGCAAAAATTAAAGATGTGTCTGACAGGATATCAGGACTCTTCAGACCTAAAGATGACTACCCATTCCTGGTAATACATGTGGGGACAAATGACACCACAAGAAGTGACCTGGAAACCATCTGCAGTGACTTTGAAAACTTAGGCAAGAAAGTGAAAGAACTGGGTGCGCAGGTGGTCTTCTCATCCATCCTCCCAGTGGATGGCCATGGAACAAGGAGGTGGAATAAGATTCTGCAGGCGAACAACTGGCTACGTCGATGGTGCCGTCAGCAAGGATTTGGATTTCTGGATCACGGAGTGAATTACCTATACGATGGACTACTTGCTAGAGATGGGGTGCACCTTACGAAGACTGGAAAACATGTATTTGGAAGTCGCCTTGCTACACTCATCAGGAGAGCTTTAAACTAGAACAATGTGGGAAGGGAAGCAAAAGGCCAGAAAAAGCCATACACCTGACAAATGCTATTGAGAACTCGGCTATTAGAAGTGGAAAGGAAGAACAAAGACAAAACAATTACAAACTAAAATGTTTTTATACAAATGCACAAAGCATGGGCAACAAACAAGGAGAATTGGAACTACTAACGCAGGAGAAGTATGATGTCATTGGAATCACTGAAACTTGGTGGGACGATACACATGATTGGAATACAAGGCTAGAAGGATACAACTTATTTGCAAGAAACAGACTTGATAAACGAGGAGGAGGTGTCGCATTGTATGTTAGAAAAGCGTATATCTGCACAGAGATTGACGCTTCAGAGACTAGGAGTTCTGTGGAAACTGTTTGGGTAAGAATACAAGGACAGAACAATGGAAAGGACACCATTGTAGGCATTTACTACAGGCCGCCTATGCAAGCAGAAGATATGGATGAACTCTTTATGCATCAAATGGCCAAGTTCTCCAAAAAATATGACATAGTGGTTATGGGAGATTTCAACTATCCAGACATTTGTTGGGAATCTCTCTCAGGCAAAACTAACAGGTCAAGGAAATTCTTATCCTCTCTTGCTGACAACTTTATCTTTCAAAAGGTAGAGGAGAAAACAAGGGGATCTGCTACCTTGGATCTAATCCTTATAAACAGGGAGGAAATGGTTGAGGAGGTAAGAGTGGCTGGGACCCTAGGAGGTAGTGACCATGCTATTTTAGAATTTTGGATAACAAGAGGAGGAAGACCTGTGAAGACTCAGACGTCAAGGTTAGATTTCAGAAAGGCAGATTTTAAGGGACTCAGAAAGAGAATTGGAGGGATCCAATGGCAGGATATCCTTAAGGACAAAAATGTCCAGGAAGGATGGGACATCTTGAAAAATGAGATTCTCAAAGCACAATCGTTAACAATTCCAAAAAGAGGGAAGAATGGGAAGCATTTAAGGAAACCAGGATGGATGAACACAGAACTTAAACACATGCTAAAAAGGAAGAAAGAAATGTTTATCAAATGGAAAGAGGGAGGCATATATAAAGAAGAATATAATGCAATCTGCAGAACCTGCAGGGCACAAATCAGATTATCTAAAGCTGACAATGAATTAAGGCTTGCAAGAGATGTCAAAAGCAACAAAAAAGGATTTTGGGGATACGTCAAAAGTAAAAAAAAAGTCAAAGATGCTATAGGATTTTACAGGATGAAAATGATGAAATGGTAAGAAAGGATGTTGAGAAGGCTGAACTTTTAAATTCCTATTTTGCATCTGTTTTCTCTCAGAAAGGAAATGTAACATCAACTGATCTTCACTGCCCTATTAAAGGAATGGAAGAATCCAGGATATCTATAAACAGAAAGACAGTGAGGAAACACTTATCTAACCTAAATGAATTCAAGTCTCCAGGTCCAGATGAATTACACCCCAGAATACTGAAGGAGATAGCAGAAGAAATTCTTGAACCACTGTCCATAATCTTTGAAAATTCTTGGAGAACAGGAGAAGTCCCAGAAGACTGGAGAAGAGCAAATGTTGTTCCTATCTTCAAAAAGGGGAAGAAGGTGGACCCAGGGAACTACAGGCCGGTGAGTCTGACTTCTATACCAGGAAATATCTTTGAACAAATTATTAAAGAACATGTATGTAAGTACCTGCACAAGAATGAAGTGTTTAAACAGAGTCAGCATGGGTTTGTAACTAATAAGTCATGTCAGAATAACTTAATTTCCTTCTATGACAGAATCACTGACTGGGTGGATTAGGGAAATGCTGTAGATATAGTATATCTTGACTTCAGCAAAGCATTTGACAAAGTATCTCACACAATCCTTATTGAAAAAATGACTAAGTATGGAATGGACAAGGCAACTGTTAGGTGGATTCATAACTGGCTTAGTGATCGGACTCAAAGAGTGGTCGTAAATGGCTGCACATCCAGTTGGAAGAATGTCTCAAGTGGGGTACCACAAGGCTCTGTTTTGGGCCCTGTATTGTTCAACATCTTTATCAATGATTTAGATGAAGGAATTGAGGGTAAACTGATCAAATTTGCTGATGACACAAAGCTAGGAGGGGTAGCTAATACTAGAGAAGAGAGAGAGAGGATTCAAAAAGATATAAAAAAAAACTGGAGCAGTGGGCAGCAACTAACAGAATGTTTTTTAACAGGGAAAAATGCAAAGTACTACTGGGCAATAAAAATGAAAAAAGCATATACAAAATGGGAGGAATAGGGCTAAGTAGCAGCACATGTGAAAAAGACATGGGTATACTAATTGATCACAGACTGAACATGAGTCAACAGTGTGATGCAGCAGCAAAAAAGGCAAATGCAATTCTAGGATGTATCAACAGAAGCATACAGTCTAGATCACGTGAGGTCATTATTGCCCTCTACTCCTCTTTTGTCAGACCTCATCTGGAATACTGTGTCCAGTTTTGGGCACCACATTTTAAAAAAGACATCAACAAATTGGAGCAAGTTCAAAGGAGAGCAACCAGAATGGTGACCGGTCTGCAAACCATGTCCTATGAGGAACGGTTGCAGGATTTGGGAATGTTTAGCTTGCAAAAAAGAAGACTGAGAGGAGACTTAATAGCTGTCTACAAATATCTCAAGGGCTGTCACATTGTAGAAGGATTATCTTTATTCTCATTTGCACAAGGAAAGACTAGAAGCAATGGGATGAAACTGAATGGGAGGAGACACAGATTAGATATTAGAAAAAACTTTTTGACAGTTAGGGTGATCAAGGAGTGAAACAGGCTGCCACGAGAGGTGGTAAGTTCTCCTTCAATGGAAGTCTTCAAACAGAGGCTGGACAGATATCTGTCTGGGATGATTTAGAGAATCCTGCTTTGAGCAGGGGGGTTGGACCAGATGGCCCAGGAGGTCCCTTCCAACTCTACCATTCTATGATTCTATGATTCTATATTCTATTCACAATCCCTTTCAGCATTCTATTAAGAGGTTTGAGCATTATATAGATGGTTTGATATTTATTTTCCAGAATAACATCCCTGATATTAATTGTTTTCCCATTACATGAATTTGCGATTTGTTTCCGAAAAAAGAAGAATATAACTCCCTTCTTAGACATACTCCCAATAGGTCATATTATATCTACTAAAATTGCTACCCAGTTATATTGGAAACCCATATTCAGTAATACACTATTACTCGTTATGAGCTGTCATCCACGTCATGCTGATAAAAACCTAGTAGTGGGCGAGTTTATCAGAGTCAGATGTGGATATCCATATGACAGCACCTTTAAAATGGACTGATGTGAGATCTAGATTCAGAAAAAGGTTATTCAATGTATGCATTAATGCTGTAGAGCTTTATCTATTGCTTCAACAGTTATAGGTATGATTGTCTACACATTGTTAAAAAAGTCATGCAGTCATTTGGCAGATACAGAAGCACCTGTCATACTTTCTCCTCCATATACCATGCAGTATCCACTTATAGTTGCAGCCATAAAAAAGAACTTACCAGTTTTTGCAACAGGATTCTAAATTACCTAGAATTCTTGGCCATAGTATCAGATTTGTTGCAAGAAAGTCTAAATCACTGTCTAATATATTATCAACCAGCTTGTATACTAATTCAAGCAATTCTAATGAAACATGGCTTTCTATGAAGGGATGTTTTAAATGTGGCTTATGTAGACGTGTGCAGAAATGTGTTTCTGTTGCATCTGCTGTCACTGGCCATTCTTTCACAATAAAAACTGCAATACAGAATCTGCAGCTCAAATCCATGAATCCAGGTGGTTTAACCTCTTCCCAGCCTTGGACGTAAACATACATATTTTTAATATGATGATCAAATAAACGTCAAGTTTTAAGAATTATATTACCTGTGGTCTCTGAAGACACCTTTTTTGTACATTATGCATACGTCAAGGTTGCTAGGTATTTACCGACCTTGGATGTATGGATATGTCATGACAATTTTGCAATGTGCGCGCGCAATTGCCGCCTGGTGTCAGCTGATTCTGACAACTGACACCCGTCGCTCAGTTCACTCTAACCCCCTAAATACTGTAATCGCTTACAATCACAGCATTTAGCAGGTATGCAGAGGGAGGTCCCTCTGTACTCTATACAGCACCCCTGTCATCGCAGGAGCCCAATCGTTGACATGGTGACTAGAGTTGAGCGATACTTTCCGATATCCAAAAGTATCGGAATCGGAATGGTATCGCCGATAACATTAAAATATCGGCGATACCCGATACCGATACCGGAAGTCCCATGTAAGTCTATGGAACAAAATATCGAAATTAAAAAAACCCCATTCTTGCCTTGTTGGTTAATTGTACATGAAGGAAAACAAGAAAGAGTAATGTAGAATGTATTGGGGAAGGTTGAGGAGACATTAAAGGCATAGATGTTTAACCCAATCAAATGGAATAGCATAAATATTTTTTTTTTTAAAGATGTTCGGATTGACGAAGAAATTGACAATGTTGTTAACGTTTTTTCTATTTTGGAAAATATGTATATTACACAACTTCCATGCTCTTCATCTTCACCTTTTTAACTTTTCACACACTTTCTCCTTCATAATCTTCTGCAGCATCATCTTTTTCATCAAATTATTCTTCATCTTCACCTTCTTTATCTTCTTCTTAAACTTCTTGCTATTCATCTTTGTTAACATTACTCATATTCTTCTTATTAAACTATTATTCTTATTCATATTCTGCTTCATCTTCTTCATCATATTCTTATTTGTGACAGAGAATCCTGTACTTGTAATCTGTCAAAGTATGAATTTTTCATCCTTCCGTTCTTGCTGTCACAAAAGATTTAAATTACAACAGTATTTGTCCGTGTTCAGTTTAGCCTGCAGCAGCAGGCATTTTCCAGGGGCACCACGAGGAGGAACGGACTCACCCCCATACACTGCTTAGTCTTCTTCTGCTTAGAATTTAGAGCATATATTTTGCTCTTCATTTTGGTCTTATACTTCATGTTCTTCTGCTTTTAGATCTTCTGCTTATTGTTCTTGTGTCTCTTGTTCCGTATCTTGTATTTGTAGCACAATCTTGTACCAGCTGATGTTACTGGGACACGGTTACTAAGCAGGAGGTACCTGTGCTCCAAAGCACTACCAAGGACCAGCAGACGTTGCTGGAACTCGGATACCGAGATGGAGGCACCTAGGCCAAAGGCACTGTGGAGAACCAGCTGACGGTACTGGAACCCGGAGGGGCAGCAGAAGGAAAAGAGCCAATGGCACAACCGAGGACCAGCTGACGTTACTGGGACACGGTTACTAAGCAGGAGGTACCTGTGCTCCAAAGCACTACCAAGGACCAGCAGACGTTGCTGGAACTCGGATACCGAGATGGAGGCACCTAGGCCAAAGGCACTGTGGAGAACCAGCTGACGGTACTGGAATCCGGAGGGGCAGCAGAAGGAAAAGAGCCAATGGCACAACCGAGGACCAGCTGACGTTACTGGGACACGGTTACTAAGCAGGAGGTACCTGTGCTCCAAAGCACTACCAAGGACCAGCAGACGTTGCTGGAACTCGGATACCGAGATGGAGGCACCTAGGCCAAAGGCACTGCGGAGAACCAGCTGACAGTACTGGAACCCGGAGGGGCAGCAGAAGGAAAAGAGCCAATGGCACAACCGAGGACCAGCTGACGTTACTGAACCCCAGTAACACAGGAGCAAGTGTTGACTGTGCTAACAGCACTTCCGAGCAACAACTGGCGGTGTTGGAGCCCAGGGTCAAGGAGGATGTTTAAATACTAGATCAAGTAATTTCCTTGTTACCTGTCAATTTTAAATGTCTATACTTCAAACAAGAGAAAGATAACCTTTACTACCATAAGATGATGATTTCATTTAAACTAATATCTAGATAAATAAAGAATTGACAAACATAAACACATACATTAACATGTTGAACAGCAATGCAAACCACAAAATAAATTAGTTAAGGAATCTGCTATACGGTTGTACATAAAAGCATACAAGTATATATCTGAATCCATTAATGATGGATAAGTAACAGTATGTACACCATTTTTATTGTATAGACAATGAATGTCTGACTTCAAAACATCATCAGCATTACAAGTTATCTGTGATATTACTAAAATGTTCCATTTGCTGAATAATGTCGCTAAATATTTTATACAAAATTATACAATTTCCATCATGTAATACTCATAATATGTGGCAATAATCATTTTTATTAACAAACATAACCTTTAAAAAGTGCATAGTGCATAGTGAAAATTGCTATTTATGGCTGACTGTCGACTTGGAAGCATGACAACAGATAGATAAGGTATATATAGATGAGACTGCATAGCCACAGATGGTGAATGGCGATGTAATACCGTACCTCAATAAAGTGTGCGTCACTACTACATAATTTTTTTTATATAGCTTTATAAACAGGGTACATGGATGTATGCTTGTGCCTTTGTTTTGACGCACAGACTGCCTTCCTGCTGAGACGCATTGGGTAGTGAACAGTTGTGTGCAGTGTTCACTGCAGTCTCTGCGGAATAACCACACTTAGGCCTTATAACTTTTCAGACTTTCTTTACCAATCTACCAAGATGAAGAAGGCAGGGAGTAAGGCACGTGGTCGTGGAGTTTCTTCAGGGAGAGGACGTGGGGATTCTGTGGCTGCTGCGGCCCCCAGTGACACAGCATCCACCAGTTTTCCCCGTGAGCGTTCCTTTATGCGCACTTTTGTAGGAGCTCGGAGTACCCCCCTGCTGCGGGAAGAACAAATTGAAGCCGTTGTTGTTTGGATGTCAGCCAATGCATCGACTTCAATTGCTTCCACCTCCTCTCAGGACCACAGCACTGTTGGGCAACCATCTGTCTCTTCACCGCCTGGCAAATTGCCCAGGCAGTCAGAGAGTTCTGTACAGGAGCCAGCTGAGTGTCTGCTTCTGTTCTCAGAATCTATTGGCTTGC
The DNA here is from genome assembly GCA_033576555.1 of Oophaga sylvatica. NCBI lineage: Eukaryota > Metazoa > Chordata > Amphibia > Anura > Dendrobatidae > Oophaga > Oophaga sylvatica. Next base: position 175,766,026 of record JARQOD010000002.1, read on the forward strand.
AAACAGGGGCCCAGCCAAGCAGCATTCTGCAATGTGAAGAGGGAGTATGCAGTGATGCGCAACAGCTGTGTCTCTCTGAATCTGAAGAGGCGGGTGAGACAGTGCCGATGGTCAGCACACCGCAGAACGCATCTGATGATGATGAGACCCAGGTGCCAGTTTCTGTTGAGCATGGTGCTGGCCAGACCACCCAACAGCAGGTGTTGGAAGAGGGTAGTGGAGATGATGAGGTCCAAGACCCAACATGGCATGAGGAACAGGAAGGTGGTGGGAGCAGCTAGAGGAATAATAATAATATTTATTTATATAGCGCCATCATATTCCGCAGCGCTTTACAGTTTAGCAGTTTCAGAACACAAGTCATAAGTAACAACGTTAACAATACAATAATTTAAGCTAAATAAGTCGCCCCTGCTCGTGACAGCTTACAATGTACAATGAGGTGGGGGAGATACAAAGTATAGGTGTTTATATACAATGGTGCATTTACAATGATGGTCCAGCCATCTTAAGGGAGTGAGGGATGGAGATAGTGAATGGGCTAGAGACACACACACACATACACACTTACACAGAATACATAGAATGACTTTGATTAGTGAATGTGATAGGCCTCTCTGAACAAATGTGTTTTGAGGGAGCGCCTGAAACCATGCAAATTGTGGATAGTCCTAATTTCTTGGGGTACAGCATTCCAGAGGATTGGCGTAGAGCAGAGAAGTCTTGGAGTCGGGAGTGGGAGGTACGTATTAGTGCAGAGGTTAGTCGAAAGTCGTTTGCAGAGCGCAGCAGTCGGTTAGGCCGATAGATAGAAATGAGGGAGGAGATGTAGGAGGGGTGCTGCACTGTGGATAGCTTTGTGGCTGAGAACCAGTACTTTGGTTGAAAGCTGGGAGAGGCCTAGAGAAATGGTTAGTGATAGAAGGAAGATAGAGGAAGACATTGCCCCAACGGTACAAACAGGAGGGAGAGTTAGGCTGCAGACTCGGTTGCCTGTAGCCTCCAGTTTGGCACCTGTTCGGAGCAGTTGTCTTCCAAAAGTCAAAACGTGCGCTCCCAGGACTTGCACTGCGTGGTCCTTTTTTCACACACTTGCACATGATATTTGCTATGTGAAATGCAAGCTGTGTAATCAAAAATTAAAAATAGCTAAAAGTGTCAGTCACCTCAATACCACAAATATGTGGAAACATGTGCGGACAAAGCACGTAGTTGAGTTACAAAGACACACTGGAGATGTAGGCCAACCTACAGCAGCACCTACATCTTCAGGTTGTGTTGAAGCCTCTTCATCGAGCTCACACACAGCTGGTTCTGCTTCCTCACAGGATCGCCATGGAAGAACCTCGGCCACTGTTGTCCAGAGACAAACTGTTATTCCACACACAGCAGCAAGTTCCCTGTCATCCTCACACTCCCAGGCCACAAAACAGCCATCGGTAGCACAGGCATGGGATAAAAGACGGCCATACTCCGCAAACCATGCACGAGCACAGGCTCTGAATGCTGGCATTGCAAAACTCCTGTCCCTTGAAATGCTGTCATTCAGGCTGGTGGAGACAGACAGTTTCCGTAACTGAATATCATTGTCAGTCCCACAATACAATGTGCCAAGCCGATTTCATTTCAGCAGGCAAGCCGTCCCTGGTCTGCAAAAGCATGTTGAGGGAAAAATTAAACATGCGCTACTAAAAGCCCTCAGTAGCAAGGTCCACCTGACCACCGATGCGTGGACCAGTACCCATTGTTATGATCTGCTACAACCAGTAAGGAAAGAAGGGAATTCTGTCCCTACAATACAACTAAGCTGAATCCCTACGATGTAACGGGGAACCTGATCCTGCGACCAGACCCGCTAAAGTCCTCATCTAGTGTGAACGAAGACCATAGTTGCGAGGGAGTAATCCCTACAAGATCTAGGGACTGGGAAAAAAGGTGGACACCTCCTAACATAAATTGTAGCATGGATAATTAAACAGAAAAATAAATACTTTGTGATCCTAACATCAAGCAAAACTCACAGATTAAGGCACCTAAGCACCCGGCTAGCTTAACAGTAGATAATACAATGAAGTCAAGCAAAGCCAGAAGGGCGGAGCCAGACTAAATAGGGAAAAAGGTCATGTGACCAGCAAACTGAAACAAAACCTAACAAGAGGGTTCTAACACCCATGGCCAGGGACAATACCTTTCCCTCACTGCCCATTGGGTCAATGTTGTGCAGCCGGGTACTGATCTTGCGAGTGGCGCTGTACGTGTTCTGCCAACTCCAAGGATTGCAGGAATCAAGTCTGTACACATTGATTCCTCCTCCTACTCCAGTTCCTCAGAATCATCGCTGCAGGAGCCGTCACGGTCTACCTCCACATGGACCCGTGAACGTTTACCTGTTGCGACCGATATGAGCACAGCCGTGTCCAAATGTCAACAGGCCGTCCTGAAATTAATTTCCATGGGGAATCTTAGCCACACAGCGCAGGAGCTCTGTAATGCCATAAAGCAGGAGAGCGACGTGTGGTTTTTGGAAGAGAATCTACAGGCAGGCTTGGTAGTGTGTGACAATGGCCGAAATCTGGTGTCAGCTCTGGGCCTTGGCAACCTCACTCACATACCATGTCTGTCATATGTGCTCAACTTGGTCGTGCAGAGTTTTTTGAGGGACTATCCGGATCTTGATGCACTGCTGCACAAGGTCCGCCTAGAGTGCGCTCACTTGCGACGTTCCAGCATGGCCAGATCGCTGATTGCAGCTCTGCAACGCAGATTTCACCTTCATGAACATCGCATCATATGTGACGTACCCACCAGGTGGAATTCCTCGTTACATATGTTGGAGCGGTTGTGTGAGCAGCAGCCAACAGTAATGGAGTATCAGCTGCATCAGGCGCAGTCAACTCGCAATTTGCGCCGTTCACACTTCACCACTACTGAGTGGGCCTCTATAATAAGAATAATAATATTATTTATTTATATAGCGCCATAATATTCCGCAGTGCTTTACAGTTTAACAGTTTCAAAACACAAGTCATAAGTAACAACTAGTGTTGAGCATTCCGATACCGCAAGTATCGGGTATCGGCCGATATTCGCGTTATCGGAATTCCGATACTTAATTCCGATACTTTTTCAATATCGTATACCGGAATCGGAAGTTCCCATAATTCTTTGAGAGGCAATGTGATGTTAGTCAGCCAATGATGAATCTTATGAAGTGTGGGCACATCCTGTAATGCTGCGGTCATCTTAACTAATGGCATGGCTGTGATTGGCTGCTGAAATGATGTCAGAATGCACTATAAAAGGCGCCGCAGCCATTTTAGCGTCACTGTGCTGTGAACTCAGTAAGGGACAGAACGCTGCTGTGCTGACTCTGAGGGACAGTTAGATATTGCGATTTTGTGTACTACTGTGCTTGAGGCAGGCTAGTTTACCAACCGCTGTGTAAAGCTTCATTTTGCCAGTGTTGTTTTAACAGCTCTGTGCAAGGTGTGTGTGTGACAGTGCAGGTGACGCTGCAGTTTGCTCTGCATCCACCGCTGTTTGTAGGCATCTGCACGTGTCACTGACTCTTTTTTTTTTTTTTATTTAGTGGAATTGGTGCAGCTCCATTATATTAGAAAAAAATCAAATCTATTAGTGTGACGTGCTTCCATCCGTATACAATACATTGGTTGCAAACACTATAGAAGTACACAAAGGAGCTTTTCACAGATAGTGAATAGTTGTGTTTCAGTGTTCACTGCAGTCTGTGAGGTTTTGATTTTTTGAGTGCAGATCACGCTCCAGTTAGTTCTTCAACCACTGCTGGTTGTAGTCTGCTGAGCGTGTGTCACTGCCTCATCCTTCACATTTTTCTCTAATTGGTGCTGCTCCATTTTAGTGGAAAAAAATCTAATCTATTAGTGTGACGCGCTTCCATCCGTATACAATACATTGGTTGCAAACACTATAGAAGTACACAAAGGGGCCTTTAACAGCTACAGAACAGTTGTGTTTCAGTGTTCACTGTAGTCTGTGAGCTTTTCATTTTGTGAGTGCAGATTACGCTCCAGTTTGTACTTCAACCACTGCCGGTTGTAGTCTGCTGAGCGTGTGTCACTGCCTCATCCTTCACATTTTTCTCTAATTGGTGCTGCTCCATTTTAGTGGAAAAAAATCTAATCTATTAGTGTGACGCGCTTCCATCCGTATACAATACATTGGTTGCAAACACTATAGAAGTACACAAAGGGGCCTTTCACAGATACTGAACAGTTGTCTGCAGGGTTCACTGTAGTCTGTGAGGAATAACCACACTTAGGCCTTAACTTTTCTGACTTTCTTTATCAATCTACCAAGATGAAGAAGTCAGTGAGTAAGGCACGTGGTCGTGGTCGAGGCCGTGGATTTGCAGCAGGGAGAGGACGTGGGGATTCTGTGGCTGCTGCCGCACCCAGTGACACAGCATCCACCAGTTTTCCCGTGAGCGTTCCTTTATGCGCACTTTTGTAGGAGCTCAGCGTACCCCCTGCTGCGTGAAGAACAAATTGAAGCCGTTGTTGGTTGGATGGCAGCCAATGCATCGACTTCAATAGCTTCCACCTCCTCTCAGGACCACAGCACTGTTGAACAACCATCCATCTCTTCACCGCCTGCCAAATTGCCCCGGCATCAGAGAGCTCCTGTACAGGAGCCAGCTGAGTCTCTGCTTCTGTCTCAGAATCTGTTGGCTTGGAAACAGGGCCCAGCCAAGCAGCATTCTGGAATGTAAAAGAGGCAGTATGCAGTGATGCGCAACAGCTGTGTCTCTCTGAATCTGAAGAGGCGGGTGAGCCAGTGCCGATGGTCAGCACACCGCAGAACGCAATCTGATGATGAAAGACTCAGTTGCCATTTTTTGTTGAGCATGGTGCTGGCCAAACCACCCAAGAACATCAGTGTTGGAAGAGGGTAGTGGTGGAGATGATGAGGTCCAAGACCCAACATGGCGGTTAGGAACAGGAAGTGGTGGGAGCAGCTCGAGGAAGAGATTGCACCAACGGTCCAAACAGTAGGGAGAGGTAGGCTGCAGACTCCCTTGCCTGTAGCCTCCAGTTTGGCACCCTTGGGAGCAGTTCTCTTCAACACCCAAAACCGGCGCTCCCAGGACTTGCTCTGCGTGGTCCTTTTTTGATACAGTTGCAGATGAATTTGCTATGTAAAATGCAAGCAGTGTAATCAAAAATTAAAAGAGGTAAAAGTGTCAGTAAAACCCTTTAAAACAACAAATATGTGGAAACATGTGCGGTCAAAGCACTTTGTTGATTACAAAGACACACTGGAGATGTAAAGGCCAAACCCACAGCAGCACCTACATCTTCAGCTCCTGTTTTGGGGCCGAAGCCTCCAGTTCACACACAGCTGGTTCGGCTTCCTCAAAAGGGTCGCCATGGAAGAACCTCTGTCACTGTTGTTCCGAGACACAGTGTTATTCCACCCACCAGCTGCAAGTCCCTGTCATCCTCACACACCCAGGCCACAAAACAGCCATCGGTAGCACAGGCATGGATAAAAGACGGCCATACTCGGCAAACCATCCACGAGCACAGGCTCTGAATGCTGGCATTGCAAAACTCCTGTCCCTTGAAATGCTGTCATTCAGGCTTTGGGGGAGACTGACAGTTTCCGTGAATTAATGGCATTGGCAGTCCCACAATACAATGTGCCCAGGCCGATTTGTTTCAGCAGGCAAGCCGTCCCCTGGTCTGCAAAAGCATTTGAAAGGGAAAAATTAAACATGCGCTACTAAACGCCGTCAGTAGCAAGGTCCCCTGACCACCGATGCGTGGACCAGTACCCATGGGCCCGGGACGATACCTTTCACTCACCCGCCCCCTTGGGTAATGTTGTGGACCGGGTACAGATCTTGCGAGTGCGCGTACTTTCTGCCAACCCAAGG
>JARQOD010000002.1:175772042-175800081 GCA_033576555.1 Oophaga sylvatica
GAATGGCAAATTATTGCCTCTGATTTTGAAAGGATTTGGCAGTTCCCAAACTGTGGTGGTGCCTTGGATGGCAAACATGTGCGGATCACGCAACCAGCCAAAAGCGGATCCTTTTTTCATAATTACAAGGGCTACTTCAGCATGATCCTCATGGCCCTTGTTAATGCCAATTATGAATTTATAAATGTTGATGTTGGCATTAATGGAAGGGTTTCTGACGGTGGCGTTTTGGAGCACACAAGTTTTGGTGAACGGTTGTTGAATAATAAACTTAACTTGCCAACCAACATGGACACCACCGCCAACCTAAACTTTGTGTTTGTGGGCGATGAAGCCTTCCCCCTTCATGAGCATCTTGTGAAACCATACCCACAAAAGACTTTGACAGGGGAAAGGCGGATTTTTAACTACAGACTGTCTAGGGCATGGCGCGTTGTGGAGAATGCCTTCGGCATAATGGCCAACCGCTTCAGGGTTTTCCACACTCCAATCAACATGAAGCTGGAATCGATAGACTCTGTGGTGTTGGCCTGTTGTGTGCTGCACAATTTTCTACGAAAACGTGATGCTGGTACTTACAGTCCGCCAGGCTTCATGGACTCGGACAGCAATGGTGACGTGGTGCTTGGAGAATGGCGTGACAATGATCCCGCTATTGCAGGCCTTCAACCTGTCAATCAAGGCAGGAGCAAGGACGATGCGAAGGCCGGACGAGACAAGTACTGCCAATACTTTAACGGGCCTGGTGCAGTGAGTTGGCAGCATCAGATATAGTTTGATTTTGAGAATGTTTTACTTTTGTCTTTTTTTTTTTTTTCCAAATCTTTCTTTATTGAAATTTTTAGAACATACACATTATGCACATGAAATAAACAGTGACATTAAGAAAAATACAACAAGTTCTTGTTCCATCAACCATCAATATGTAACTCATCCCCATCAGTAGGAAATTTCCCACGGGACGTCCATATAAGTATCTATTGCAGGAGGGGGTTTTGACTGACCCCAAGCTACTCCTGCAGCAGCCTACAAGTCGGATTAATTGTGACATAACATGGGTGTGAGAGCCCAATACGTATCTCAGAACAAAGAACCCAAACAATGACAGTTATGACACAACGTAGCACGACACAAAACGCCAGACAAAGGACAAAGACAACGAACAACATAGAACAAACGACAAAGACAAATACAGTAGACGAGGACGTCAGATCATGGATGTCGGGGCAGCATCATCCTTAAGCACAGTGGCGAAATCCGAAAGAAGAGTCAGTGAACAGAAGAAAGATGGAAGAGAGATAGATAAGACGGCAAGGAGGGTAGAAAGAAGCAGTGCAAGAGAGGAACAAGAAAGATGAGGGAGGACAGGAGTAAAGGTGAAAAGCGGGGGTGGTTAACAGAGCAGTGAGGCATAAGACTAAAGAAAAGAACACCCAAACCCTGGTACCCTGGAATCTATAGCTGCTGAGCAGCTATGTGTGGGAGGGGCTGTCCATCCGTCACCACATTCGTGGAACCTGTACTCTTCCACCTCTGCCACGGTTCCCAGGTATCTAAATGCTTATCATGTTTCCCCCTTTCCCAACTAGTCAATTCCTCTAGCCGTTGTAATTGGTTAACCTTATCCATCCATTCCTCTCGACTAGGGACCAAGGTACTGTTCCAAAATCTGGGCACCAAGAGTTTGGCTGCAATAATAAGAAAGGTGAGTAATAAGCCCTTCCGCAGTCGCACGCTCTGGGTATCCAAATTCAGCAGCACCAAAGAAGCCTCTAACAATATAGTGTAGCCCAAGATCTCATTTACACAATTATTCACCATCTCCCAGAAAGCCCTAAGTCGCGGACAAGACCACCAGATGTGTACCAGCGTGCCACGTTCCACTCCACAGCGCCAGCACCTGTCCGATGCCTGCGGATACATCTGTGCCAATCTAACCGGATGCCTGTACCAGCGTGAGACCACTTTATAGGTATTTTCCTGAGTGAGGACACAGGAAGAAAAACCATGCGCCCTCTCCAGTATCTGGCGAATATTGGCCTCAGAAAAGACCATATCCAACTCTCCCTCCCATTGCATTAGAAAAAAGGGACGCTTGGGGGAATTTTCTGCGATCAATCGGTAATACAGGCAAGAGGTCAGCTTTCCCGGGAGAGTCGGCTGAGCGACCACCATCTCAAACCACGAAGGAGGACATCTATGGGTCTCCAGACCTAAAAACTTTTTCCAGAAAGACCGAACATGCTGGATATGGGTGTCGCCCAAGCCCACCTCACTTGCTATACATTGAAAAAGATCCTCAGTGTGCGCTGCCTCACCTTCGAGCAAGTCCCCTAGGGACCATTTAGAGAGTCTCTTCCACACCCCTAGGTGGTCATGGAAATCAGGGTTAACAACCCAAGGCAACACCGACAGGGGAGTACAGTGAAATGGCCTGGGGAAAAGTCTTTGCTCGTCCAGGGTGAGTTTTTCCGTCAGATGAATTCCGCGAAAAAGCCAATGCATGTCTTTCACCTTGCCCCGTGCCCTGGCAGATGAGCCTCGCCCATGGCGCCATGACGAGGTCCATAGCATCGCAACCCCTCTATCTCCCAATAGTTCGAACGCCAAGCTCTTGCAGGAAGTACGCCTAGAAGCCGACAGCAAGTCTGCCAGAAGACGGAGTTGAGACGCTTTATAATAAACCTCCATGTCTGGCAGGTTAATGCCCCCCGCGTGGGTAGTCCTCCTCAAAGCCGCGTGGGCCTGTCTAGGTTTCTTCCCTCCCCAAATAAAGCTCGAGAAAAGTCTACGCACGGTAGTAAAAAAGGACTTAGGGACGGGAATAGGGAGTGTCTGCAAAAAATACAAAATTTTGGGCATTACATAAGATTTTACAATATTTTTTCTACCCAGCCAGGAGAGATACGGGATATTAATAGAAGATAATTGGCCCCTCACTTTCTGCAAAATATGACCATAATTGAGCTCATATAACGAATCTAAGTGTTCAGGGATCCGAACCCCCAGGTGTGTAATAAAGGTGGGCGCCCAGGTGAACGGGAAGTTCTCTTGAACCCTCCCCCTCCTGCCAGGCGAAAAATTGTGACCCAACATCTCGCATTTATTGAGATTAATTTTATAATTAGATACGGAACCAAATGATTCCAATAAAGACAACAAAGGGCCCAACGATAATTCCGGAGAAGGTAAGAAAAAAAGTAAGTCATCCGCGAAGGCATTCACCTTATGACACCTACCCCCCACCGAGATCCCCTGTATCCCTTGGGACGCCCGAACAGCCTGTAAGAAGGGCTCTAGCATCAATACAAATAAAGTAGGGGACTGTGGGCAGCCCTGTCTCGTTCCATTCCTAATTTCGAATGGAGCGGACATTAAGCCATTAACTTTGACCCGGGCTCTAGGGGTGGAATACAGGTTACGCACTATTTTAATAAACTGGGCCGGAAATCTGAATCGAGTCAGAACCAATTCCAAGAATCCCCAGTCCACCCGGTCGAAAGCCTTTTCGGCATCAGTGGCTAAGAGCGAGAGAGGTAGGTCCCTTGCGGCAGAGTGTGCCATGGCATATATCACGCGTTGAACGTTGTCTCTACCCTCCCTGCCCGGACGAAGCCCACCTGATCCGGGTGGACTAGGGATCCCAAGAATCCAGAAATCCTGGACGCCAACAACTTCGTCCACAGCTTATAGTCCGTGTTGAGGAGGGAAATGGGCCTGTAACTGCCACATTCCAGCAAGTCCTTATCGGGTTTGGGCAGAACAGTTATGTGGGCGTCCAAGGATGCCTGTCCCAAGGGCAGGCATTTAAGCAGAGCATTAAAATAGTTCACTAAAAAGGGAGCCAAGGTCGGAAAAAACTTTTTATAATAGAGTATCGGGTAGCCATCCGTCCCTGGGCTTTTCCCGGTAGGAATGTCTTTCAAAACTAGCCAAATTTCCTCAGAGGTAAATGGTGTCGTAAGAGAGGACCTATCCGATTCCCCCAGGTTTGGGAGATCTACCGAGCGTAAAAAGGCGGCAGCCAAATCCTTCTTTGCCGCCGGAGACAGAGTCGAATCCTTCTCATGTAAATTGTAAAGGTCATGATCGTAGGATGCGAACCTGTCCGCTATAGCTTGAGAATCTGTCAACACTGTGCCATCCTGTGCCTTTAGTCGTTGGATAAGAGAGGTTTGGTGTAATTGTTTTATCATTGCGGTCATGGCCTTGCTCCCCCTGTTACCATGCACATACGTCGTGTGATGGGCGCGGAGGTATGCTTTCGCAAGTCGCACATTCAGTAGATCCCTCAACTGCGAACGTAATGTATGGAGTTCAGCGAATACTGAACACGCCAATGACTTCTTATGTTGGGATTCCAGTCTATGGATGTCTGACAGCAGGGCGTGAAGCTTGGCTGTCCTACATTTCTTAAAATGCGCACCCAAAGCAATAAAATGGCCCCGCAGGACCGCCTTATGTGCCTCCCACGTGGAAGCCGCGGATACCCCATCTGTAACGTTCAACGCAAAGTACTCAGAGATTCGAGAAGCGATAGACGCCATCTCCTCTTTACTATCCAACAGGGTCGGATTCAATTTCCAAGACCAATTGGTGCCTATACGCCCCGGTAGTGACATGGTTAAGGAAATCGGAGCATGGTCTGACAGGGAAATCACACCCACTGAAGCCTCCAAGACACAGTGAAGTATGGACTGTGAAACAAATAGGAAGTCTATCCGATGGTATGAGTCATGGACCCGCAAATAAAAGCTGTAATCTCTATTGTTGGCATGTAAAGATCGCCAACCATCTACCACCTTCAGTTCCTGCAAGAGCTTATGTATGGCGCGCAAAGCTCTCTGAGCAATCTTGGAGTGGCCGGACGATGTGTCCAGCAGAGGTTGTAACGCTATGTTCCAGTCACCCCCCAGTATCAACACGCCCTCTCCAAACGTTTGAACCATGCGCAGCATCTTAAGTAGCCAGGCAGCCATATTTTTGTTGGGGGCATAAACATTACATAGTGTGATTAGTTGGCCGTCCACGGTCCCTTTGAGTAACACGTATCTACCCTCTGTGTCGATAAGTGAAGCAGCGCACAAAAATCTGCAATCAGCACGTACACCAACACTTACCCCTCTTGACCTGGAAGCTGACGCCGTGGAGTGGAACCACTGTGAATAACGGAACCGGGCGGGCAACTGAGGAATCCCGTTGTCGCAGAAATGGGTCTCTTGCAAAAAGAGAAAATCTGGGAAATCAGGCCTGAGAAGGGAGAAAACCTTGCTGCGCTTAAGCGCAGAATTGAGACCCTTTACATTATATGATATTATCTTAAGCGACAAAGGAGCCATCATAGAGTCCAGTAATACAGAACAAGCTTAGCATATAACCCCCAAATGCCCACCAGTCCATCATGCCTAACCGATCAGAAAGGGTACGGAGACAAAGAAAAAGAGAAGAGTAAAGGAGCACAGTGAAACGGGACATTAGGCCGGCGTCACACTGGCGACATAATCGGACGACTGCAATGCGATGAAAAATCGTATTGCAGTCGGACCTATGTTAATCTATGGAGAAGCTCCCAGTATCCGTTATTTTGTGGTCCGTTTTAAACGTCCGTGTACAATCGCAGCATGCTGCGATTGTCACCGATTGTGGGTCGACAATCGCCAATGCAAGTCTATGGGAGCGATGAAAAATCGGATTACAAACGGACCACACTGTGTGACTTGCGATGAAATCGCATCGGTGTCCTTTAGAAAAGCCGGCAATTCATCCCCGGCTATACTGTAAAATCACACTGACAGCTTTAATAAAGACTAGAAAGAATAGGTATACACACATAGAATACATATATATATATATATATATATATATGTAATTGTGACATGTATATATATACATATATTTATATTTCCTAGACTTCTACATACTGTAATAGCCGCAAATTCAATTGCCGGCTTCTGTGAAATCACAGAAGCCGACATGAAATGATACATTGTTTCCACACAGTTAACCATGTCATTTCCTGTATTTTGATATTTGTTTAGAACTTACAATTAGGGTGAGTTTCCACGATCAGGAAACGCTGCGTGTTTGGCGCTGTGCGCTGGCGCAGCGCCAAACACGCAGCGTCCAGATGTTACAGCATAGTGGAGGGGATTTCAAGAAATCCCGTCTCCACTATGCGTAAAATTATGCAGGCGGCACACCTGCGTTTACGGACATGCTGCGCGTCTTTTCAGACCGCAGCATGTCCTCGCGTGTTGCGGCGACGGTGCGTCGCCGCAACAGGATTAACACAGGGCTATGCAGCCCTGCGTTCTTTCCGGAGGTGTTCCGGAGGTGTCCTGAACACCTCCGGAAAGAGCGCGCGTCACAAAGGGGGCGGGGCTTAGACGGAGCGGAATTTCCGCTCCGTCCAAAGCGCTGTGGTTCCGGACCGTGGAACCACAGCCTCACATGAGTGTTTTTGTGCAAAATTTCAGACATGTAGGGGTTAATTAAAGGTGTAATTTCGTTGAAAAAAAATGCGTGGGCTCCCGCTGTATTTTCTCCACCAGACAGACAAAGCAAAGCGAGTGGGGGCAGATAATAATAGCCTAGGGAGGGTACATTTTTTGTGCCCCCCCGGCTACTAACATCTGCCCCCAGACACCCCAGAAAGGGCAAATCTATAATTAGATTCGCCCTTTTTGGCACTTTGCCCGTCTATTCCCATTGCCCTGTAGCGGTGGCGAATGGGTTAATAATCTCACCTTACTGTCACCTTAGTATTGAAAGGTGACCTTAAGGCAAGTTAATAATTGAGAGCTGTCAATTAGACAACTATCAATTATTAATCCTATTGAAGTAAATAAAAAAACACACACACACTTTAAGAATAAATAATTTTAATGAAATAAAAACACATTTTTTGACCATATTTTATTTTACACTTAATCCGTGCGAAGCCATTGATCTCCTAAAATAAAGAAAAAAAAATAAAACAACATTATTCTTACCTATTCCGCCGATCTGTCACATCCCACGCTGTAATCCTTCACAAAGGGTTAACTAGCTTTGAGCCAAGCAGTGCAAGTAATCCTGCATGCTCAGCTCAAAGCTCCTGAATGAATAAGTTCCTCTCCTGGCGACAGGAGAGGATGTGTTTTCATGAATGAAGCTTAATTGATTGTGTCCACTTTCCCTTTAGGTCAGGTCACTAAAGTTAAATTGCCAATAAATCAATTAAGCTCCATTCATGAATCTATTCCTCTCCTTTCGCTGGGAGAGTAACTGATTCATTCAGGGGAATACAGGTCTGAGACAGCATTATTAGCTCTCTGCGACCTGTAACCTGATAACCCTTTCTGATGGATTACAGCGTGGGACCTGACTGTACTTCGGATTGGTAAGAATCATTTTGCTTTTTTATTTTATTTTTATTACAGCAAATGGTTTTAGCAGGAAAATAAAATATTGTCAAAAACTGTGTGATTATTTCATTAAGCTTCTTTTTTATTAAAGTGTGTGTGTTTGATTTTTCTATCATACAATAGGATTAATAATTGATAGTTGTCTAATTGACAGCTCTCAATTATTAACCTGCCTTAAGGTCACCTTTCAATACTAAGGTGACATTAAGGTGAGATTATTAACCCATTCGCCACCGCTACAGGGCAAAGTGCCAGAAAGGGCGAATCTAATTATAGATTTGCCCTTTCTGGGGTGTCTGGGGGCAGATCTTAGTAGCCAGGGGGGGCACCAAAAAATGTACCCTCCCTAGGCTGTTATTATCTGCCCCCACTCGCTTGCTTTGTCTGTCTGGTGGAGAAAATACAGCGGGAGCCCACACATTTTTTTCAACGAAATTACATCTTTAATTAACCCCTACATGTCTGAAATTTTGCACAAATACACTCATGTAATTGTAAGTTCTAAACAAATATCAAAATACAGGAAATGACATGTTAACTGTGTAGAAACAATGTATCATTTCATGTCGGCTTCTGTGATTTCACAGAAGCCGGCAATTGAATTAGCGGCTATAACAGTATGTAGAAGTCTAGGAACTATAAATATATGTATATATACATGTCACAATGACATGTATATATATATATATGTGTGTTCTATGTGTATATATCTATTCTTTTTTTTGTGATTGAAATCCTATTCTTTTGGATCCATTATATGTCAGTTTTGCAAGCCTGCGAGAAATTCTCGCAAGTCGGATGAAAATCGGATGTTACAAGGTACACACACATGCGACTAAATCGCATCTTTGAAGGAAAATCGGATGCCAGAAGAATGTGTGATGTTTGCATTTTGATCCGACAATCGACCGTCTAAAACGGACCGATTTTTTGTCGTTGTGTGTGACGCCGGCCTTAGGATGAAAATCAAGAGGGAGGTTAAGAGATGAGCAGAGCAGCCACTGTCAGAGGCGAAAAAGGGAATGGCAAGACCTGGGACAAAGCGCCACCACCGGGAAAAGGGGTAACGACCCCAACCAACTGCAGCATTTGAAAACAAGGTGCAGAGCTCCCGACGTCCAAGACCAACAAACACACAGACATAAACAACATCCACCATAAACACAACACAGAACATAGATGATTCCCTAAGGAACCTAACCAAAGGTTGTCAAAGCAGCCGTACTGGTGTATACACTTGAGTATACACAAACTCGGGGAGCTCCAAAAGGATAGCAGGTCCCGTTCCAAACCCCGCTTAGGGGTCTGGAAGAGGCCCCACCCTCCCCTCCACCACCAACACCTCCAGAAAGGGCGACTTAATGGTAGAGAAAAGGCTTGACCCATGCTAGGCAGTCGCATGCATGGCTGAGACCCACCAGTCTCATGAGAAATAAACCCAAAATGGCAAGTAAACAATAACACAACTAAACAGTAACATTGCAGAATAAGGAAAAAAGATGGAGGAGCCCCCAGCTCATGCCCGCTGTATCCTCCCACTCCACAGCGGCGGTCTGAGCAGTATGCGCAGCCTAACAGTTAACAGTTAAGACACATCTCAAAACCCCAAGATGCAAAAAGCCTGGTGAAGATTAACCCCCCAATGAACTGCAGGGGTAATCACAGGCAGCCTGAGGTTGTAAATGTTGAAGTACAAACATAAATTCCCTCAATCAGTTCAGAGAGCAAATGAAACTCAGAGAAAAGCAGGAGATGCAAAATAAGAATGGGCAATCTAAATGGGAAAGAACCCAAGGGCTCCCTCCTGTGTCCAGGAGCATAAATTGCACGCTAAAAACTGGACAGGCTGTAAGGTTTAGTTCCATTCAGCTCTACAAACTGTACCACATCCCCAGAAACATAAATGCAGCTCTCAGCATACCATCCCCCGCTCAAGGGGAAAGGGTTGGCAAACTCAGAGTAAATAACATATAGAAAAAGCATGTATACGAAAGGGAATCTCCATACCTCCCTGTTCAGAGCTATTCATGGAAGACAACTAAGCATAGAAGTAAACCCCTTCAACCAGCTCAGTCAGCCAGGGAAATGCAGGAGCAAAAAATTAAGAGAAAAAGTAGAGTATGGAGAAAACCCCCTCAGTGCTCCCCCCTGTGTTCAAAAGCAGGAATTACATTATAAACTGAGTACAGTGCATAGTTAGCTTCCACACAGAGAACTGAACTGCATCAAGACTATACTAAACATGAATGCAACTTTTAGTCAATCATTCCCATCACAGGGGAGAGAGGCATGGAAACACCATACAGCAAAAAAGACCTGTGGAAAAACCGTTAAATGGGGAAGATCCTCAGAACCTCCCTACACCTGGCAAAGCATAGCAGCACCAGGGAAAACAAGCGGACACGTCTCCCAGTACAGAAAGCAGAATAAAGCCACACAGGCAGGCACATCTCACTCCACTGCTCGCGTGTGCCCCTTCTTCTTCTTAGTAGCAGTTACTTGCCACGCCGTCACCTTCCCTGGTTTGCGGACAGACACAGAGTCAGTGATCGGGAGCCAAGAAGGGATAGTAACAGGCTCCATATCCAATGCCTCCCAGAAAGCTTGTAAGTCCCCTGGATCATGTAATTCAATGGATTTACTCTTCACAGTGGCTCGCAGTCCAAATGGGAACATCCACATATATTTACAGTTCTGGGATTTTAGGGCCTCTAACAGCGGCTTAAGCAGCCTCCTCTTTGCCAAAGTGGAGGCAGCAAGATCCTGAAAAAGCGATATAGGAGCGTCTGCATAGTGTACAGTACCTTGTGTGCGCGCTGCATCCAGGATGGCCTTGGTGTCGGTGAAGGAGAGGATTTTACAGATCACATCCCTTGGAGGGCCAGATGCCGGCCCACGCTGTCTCAAGGCACGGTGGATCCGCTCAATCTGTATGGAGCTGGCCCTATCCGGCCTAACAGGTCAGTAAACAGCTCGGTCGCCACCTTGGTGAGGGCTTCTGCGGCCCAGGTCTCCGGCAATCCTTTAATCCTAAGATTGTTGCGACGCAATCTGTTTTCCTGGTCCTCCAAAGCTAAAAAAGCACGGTTTAAATGCGCCTCATGCCGTTCAGCTTGCACAGTCAGGTCAGCCACAGTCGCGCTCGTCTGTGTGTGGGCTTCTTCCACACCATCCAGCCTCTGACCCATTACAGTAAAGTCTGCCCGGAACTCTGCCATCTCCTGTGTGAGTGGAGTGAGAGCTGCTTGTAATTGCTTCTGCTGCAGCTGAAGCGAGCGACGGATCACCGCCTTGAAGAAGGCTTTGGTGAGTGGGGCATCCTCCTCCTCACCCCCTCCTCTTCACTCTCTGCACTCTCCCAGTCCTGCTGCTGCTGGCTGTGTGTCCCGGCTGCCGCCGCCATCTTAGGAGAGGCCTGTGGTGTAGCAGTCCGGCTTTTGTGAGCAAACCTCTGCAAACTGCTGTGTGATTTTGGCTTTTTCTGGGTCCCGCTGTGTTCCTCCAGTCTATCTCTGCCGTTTCGCACCATAATGGGAGAAAATAGAAGCTGTGGTGGGTCTCAGACTGAGCTCTCCCCAGGAGCTACTCCAGCATGCAGCTAGTCAGATGGACGGTCAAGCCACGCCCCTACTTTTGTCTTTTTTTAACAATCTTTTTATAATAAAAATTTTTTATTTTAAAAATGCCTTCGTGTTTTTTTTCAATTATTTTACCAATATGGGAGAAAGGGATAATGATGGGTGAGATGTGGGGAGGGAGTAATGGGGATGGCAACAGACATGTTACCAGCTGCTGTAGTTTTTAAAATCTTTTCTAATGTTTTTTGTTGTCTATATTTTTTTTTACATTGTATCTACTTGTCACACACGGGGTCATGGGAGTACCTTCAGTCATAGGAGTTCATTGTTAAAAAAAATAAAAATAAAAAAATTTCAAAAATTTACAATTATTTTAAAGGCCCATGGTCTCACTAGCGTTCAAACCTTATAATTAAAAATAACACATAATACACCACAGCTGCATATATAAATATATAATATATATATTTTAGTCATATATGAAAGATTAAAAAATTGTTATAAAAATATAAAAAAAATTTTGGGAGGTAAAGGTCAACATTCACCAGGGAATCCTTTGTGTCACACTTGAGTTCTCAAATCCGACGCAAGACGCCACAGCGATCGCAAGGTGACGATTCTCACATGGAGCCCCAGCTATTCACAGATATGCGACGCCACTGTGATCACAAGGTGACGATTCTTGCATGGTGCACCAGCTATTCACAGATATGCGACGCCACTGTGATCGCAAGGTGACGATTCTCACATGGAGTCCCAACTATGCACAGATATGAGACGCCATTGAGATCGCCTAGCTTGGAACCATCATCTTGCGATCGCAACAGCGTCTCATATCTGTGCTTGGCTGGGCGCATGGCTGCTGCGGTCACTTTGCGATCGCAATACCGTTTTGCGTCGCAAGTGCGGCCGCACGTACGTACGCACACTGTGACGTCGTGGCGCTGGCGTCCCCCAATGCGGTGTTGTTTGTAATGGCGGCGAGACAGCGCGGGGCAAAGTGTGCTGATGAGGAGGTCCGTTTTTTGATAAAAAAAAAAAAAGGACCAATGGGACTACTACTGCAGGCTACCTATGGCCACAAAAAGGTATGCCTGCAGAAAATCCGGCGGGGCCTGGAGAGACGCTTTGATGTGCGGCGGACCTCCACCCAGATCCGCAAGAAGCTGGTGGACCTTCACTACCGCTCCCACGAGAGGGTGGCCAGCATCCGGGCCCAGCTACGCAGGCCTCTGAGTGAGTATTGATGAGGGTATCTGGAGAGGTTATGTTTTGTGGGTTATCTACCTATATTAATGCACCCGCAGTGATGGGAGTACCGGCAGTGATGGGCAGGCAGTGATGGGAGTACCAGTTGTGAGGGGGTTTACAGGCATAGATGGAAGTACTGGCAGTAACGGGAGGACCAGTAGTGATGGGAGTACCAGCAGTGATGGGGCAGGCAGTGATGGGAGTACCAGTCGTGAGGGTGTTTACAGGCATAGATGGAAGTACTGGCAGTAACGGGGTTAGTAGAAGGAGTATTTGACTGAATTGTATATTTTATTTACAGCACCACCTCACCAGCTGCTGCGGCGCCACCGTCCCCAGCTACCCCTCCACTTCCATCACCTACCCCTCCACCTCCATCACCTACCCCTCCACCTCCATCATCTCCGTACCTGTCTACCCCTTCCCCGGCAGCAACCCCCCCTCCACAGTTGGGGTCATCCAGCCCTTCTACTGGAAATGGATTCTCTCCATTGTCACCCCGTGACATCGATGCAGGCTCCCAATCAGGTAATTTACGCACATTATATAAGCTTCAGACAGGTTTGAGAACTTTGTTAGGTCTTATGTGAAATGGCTGTTGTGATATAATTTTTTTTCTGTGTTTCCCTAGCCGGCGGAGCAACTGGTTCTGGGTGGGCGGTCAGCGGGTCGTCTGACGAAAACTGTAAGTGTTAATAAACATAACATGTACATGTTGATGTTGCAACAGAATTCACTATTAAGGCCGGAGTCACACTGGCGACAAAATCGGACGACTGCAATGCGATGAAATATCGCATTGCAGTCGGACCTATGTTAATCTATGGAGCAGCTCCCAGTATCAGATTTTTTGTGGTCCGTTTTAAACGTCCGTGTACAATCGCAGCATGCTGCGATTGTCACCGATTGTGGGTCGACTATCGCCAATGCAAGTCTATGGGAGCGATGAAAAATCTGATTACAAACGGACCGCACGTGTGAGTTGCGATGAAATCGCATCGGTGTCCTTTAGAAAAGCCGGCAATTCATCCCCGGCTATACTGTAAAATCACACTGTCAGCTTTAATAAAGACTAGAAAGAATAGATATATACACATAGAACACATATATATATATATACATGTCATTGTGACATGTACATATACATATATTTATAGTTCCTAGACTTCTACATACTGTAATAGCCGCTAATTCAATTGCCGGGTTTTGTGAAATCACAGAAGCCGACATAAAATGATACATTGTTTCCACACATTTAACCATGTAATTTCATGTATTTTTATATATGTTTGAAACATACAATTACATGAGTGTATTTGTGCAAAATTTCAGACATGTAGGGGTTAATAAAAGGTGTAATTTCGTTGAAAAAAAATGCGTGGGCTCCCGCTGTATTTTCTCCACCAGACAGACAAAGCAAAGCGAGTGGGGGCAGATAATAATAGCCCAGGAGGGTGCATTTTTTTTGTGCCCCCCCTGGCTACTAACATCTGCCCCCAGACACCCCAGAAAGGGCAAATCTATAATTAGTTCGCCCTTTCTGGCACTTTGCCCGTCTATTCCCATTGCCCTGTAGCGGTGGCGAATGGGTTAATCTCACCTTACTGTCACCTTGCAATTGAAAGGTGACCTTAAGGCAGGTTAATAATTGATAGCTGTCAATTAGACAACTATCAATTATTAATCCTATTGAAGTAAATAAAAAAACACACACACTTTAAGAATAAATAATTTTAATGAAATAAAAACACATTTTTTTGACCATATTTTATTTTACACTTAATCCGTGCGAAGCCATTGATGTCCTAAAATAAAGAAAAAGAAATAAAACAACATTATTCTTACCTATTCCGCCGATCTGTCACGTCCCACGCTGTAATCCTTCACAAAGGGTTAACTAGCTTTGAGCCAAGCAGTGCAAGTAATCCTGCGTGCTCACCTCAAAGCTCATGAATGAATAAGTTCCTCTCCTGGCGACAGGAGAGGATGTGTTTCATGAATGAAGCTTAATTGATTGTGTCCACTTTCCCTTTAGGTCAGGTCACTACAGTTAAATTGGCAATAAATCAATTAAGCTCCATTCATGAATCTATTCCTCTACTTTCGCTGGGAGAGGAAGTTATTCATTCAGGGGAATACAGGTCTGAGACAGCATTATTAGCTCTCTGCGACCTTGTAACCTGTTAACCCTTTCTGATGGATTACACCGTGGGACCTGACTGTACATCGGATTGGTAAGTATAATTTTGCTTTTTTATTTTATTTTTATTACAGGAAATGGTTTTAGCAGGAAAATAAAATATGGTCAAAAACTGTGATTATTTAATTAAACTTATTTTTTATTAAACTGTGTGTGTTTGATTTTTCTTTCATACAATAGGATTAATAATTGATAGTTGTCTAATTGACAGCTATCAATTATTAACCTGGCTTAAAGTGACCTTTCAATTGCAAGGTCATTTTAACCCCTTATTAACCCATTCGCCACCGCTACAGGGCAATGGGAATAGACGGGCAAAGTGCCAGAAAGGGCGAATCTAATTATAGATTTGCCCTTTCTGGGGTGTCTGGGGGCAGATGTTAGTAGCCGGGGGGCACAAAAAAAATGTACCCTCCCTAGGCTATTATTATCTGCCCCCACTCGCTTGCTTTGTCTGTCTGGTGGAGAAAATACAGCGGGAGCCCACGCATTTTTTTTCAACGAATTTACACCTTTAATTAACCCCTACATGTCTGAAATTTAGCACACATATACTCATGTAATTGTATGTTTCAAACATATATAAAAATACATGAAATTACATGGTTAAATGTGTGGAAACAATGTATCATTTCATGTCGGCTTCTGTGATTTCACTGAAGCCGGCAATTGAATTAGCGGCTATAACAGTATGTAGAAGTGTAAGAATTATAAATATATGTATATATATATATGTCACAATGACTATATATATAATATATATTATATATATATATATATATATATATGTGCTCTATGTGTATATATCTATTCTTTCTTTTGGCATTTAAATACTATTCTTTTGGATCCATTATATGTCAGTTTTGCAAGCCTGCGAGAAAATCTCGCAAGTCGGATGAAAATCGGATGTTACAAGGTACACACACATGCGATTAAATCGCATCTTTGAAGGAAAATCGGATGCCAGAAGGATGTGTGATGTTTTTATTTTGATCCGATTGTCGACCGTCTAAAACGGACCGATTTTTTGTGGTTGTGTGTGACTCCAGCCTTAACTGTTACCTTTACCTCCACAGAAATCCCAACTGCCCAGGACCTGTTGCTGTCACACCGCCGGCTGAAGGCGACAATGCACACCGCAGTGGCAGCTATGAACAGCGCCATGGCTGCACTGCTGGAGCACGGGGTGATGCTGGAGAGGGTTGTGGCAGGACTACGGGGCCCTCAGTAATTTTTTTTTTTATTATTATTTTGTATTGTTGTATTGTTTTGTTTTTTTTTGTTTTTTTTAATTTTTTTGGCTGGCCTCCTGACGGGGGTGCAGTCTAATTTTTTTTGTTTTTTTTGTATTATTGTTCAACATTATTATTGAATACAATAATATTATTGTATATGAATATAATATATTTCATATATTTAAAGTTTATATACGCAGCTGTGGTGTATTATTTTTTAGTATAAGGTTTTAGCACTAGTGTGACCAGGGTTTTTAAAAGAAATGTTGTTAATTTTTTACATTTTTTTCATTAATTTTTTACCTATGCTGGAACTCCTATGACTGTGGTACTCCCATGACCCCGTGTGTGACAAGTAGATACAAGTAGATGGAATAAAAATACAACATTTTAATAGTTGACAACAAAATTGTTGACATCACATAAGAATAAAAGAACACAACTCATTAAATAAATAAGATTTTTATTAAAAAGGTAACAATGTTAAAAAAATATAGACAGCAAAAATCTTTTGTAAAAAATTTTAAAAACTACAACTGCTGGTAAGATGGATTGTTGCCATTACCACGTTACCTCAGCGGTGTATAAAAATAAGGTGGAGCAACAACGTTTTGGTTTGGTGGATTTATCCCAATTGGGTTCGGCACAGGATTGTGCTGCCACGGGTATTCCGGGTACTGCGGTCTTGGCATGACGACATAATTGTTATCCTGGTTTCCTAATGACGCTTGAGTCAGTACCTCAAACATGAGTCTCTCTGCATGAACCCGCTGTATAGGATCCAGTGTAGGTAGCTTCTCATTAGCGAAGTAAGCAAAGCCAGTTATTTTTGTTTGGTCTTTTTCCGCCGTAAGTACTTTTTTGGCAATTTCAACCAATTCAGGAGTAGCTGAGGTGGGAGCCTTCCTTTTCCTTCCTGAAAATGTAAGCCGGCTCCGCACAGATGAGGATGGTGGCTCAACTGCTTCGTCCTCTTGGACCAACGCCATGCTGTCTTCTTCAGTCAGAGGTGTGGAGACAGCCTCTTCTGTGTCCTGCATGAACAAAAACCAAATGTTAAATCACACAGAAAAACAAATTTATCTTCACACTATAACACCCAAATACAGCAAAAATGTGTAAACGACACTTGTAAAGAAAAATAAATTTATCTTCACACTATAACACCCATATACAGCAAAAATGTGAAAAGACACTTGTAAAGAAAAATAAATTTATCTTCACACTATAACACCCAAATACTGCAAAAATGTGAAAACGACACTTGTAAATGGATAGGCCTCAACCGTTGAGATAGATAAATTATCAGTACATGAAGGGATAAATTCAGCCATTTTATCAACATTTCACATTAAAATGTGTTTTAATACAAAGGTACTTACATGTATGACAGGGGAGTCCGGCTGGATCACTGGGTCTAGATCCAACATGGATGTCGCTTGTCTGGGTACTTCTTGGTCCCTTGTGAAAGAGAACAGCTCAAAGTACCACAAATTGGGGACATACACATCTTCGGCCCTGGCTCCAGATTTGGTTGAATTTTGTACTTTATTTAATTCTTTTTTGTACACTGTGCGGAGGGCCTGAATACGTTTTTTCACCGATGACTCATCCGCTGGTTCATTAGGATAACGGTTCTTGCACAGCTCCACCAGTTTTTGGTACGCGTCCTTCTTTTTAAGCATGTTGCAGTAATCCGCCGACTTTATTTTCCTCAGGCAAGGCATCGAGCGGTACATCTCGATGAATTCCCGCAGAAATTCATGCTTATTGGCCATCTGTAATAAAAAAAAGAATTATGTGAGAACGGCAGAATGGTTTAAATAAAATGCTCACATAGCCTACAACATAGAACACAGCAGGGATCATAAAATGGTGGTTGTGGGCGCAGCTGGAGAAAACAATGGCAGACCAAAATAAAAGTCATAGATGGACAACTACGGTAGAACAGCAGGGATCATAAAATGGTGGTGGTGGGCGAGCCTGAACAAAACAATGGCAAACAAAAAACAATGGCAAAAAAAACAAAAAAAAACATTGATGGACGACAATGGTTAACAACAGCTGGGATCTAAAAATGGATCTGTAAAATTTAACCCCTTCACCCCCAAGGGTGGTTTGCACGTTAGTGACCGGGCCAATTTTTACAATTCTGACCACTGTCTCTTTATGAGGCTATTACTCTGGAACGCTTCAACGGATCTTCGCGATTCTGAGAAGTTTTCTCATGACATATTGTACTTCACGTTAGAAGTAAAATTTCTTCGATATAACTTGCGTTTATTTTTGAAAAAAACGCAAATATGGCGAAAATTTTTACAATTTTGCAATTTTCAAACTTTGAATTTTTATTCCCTTAAAACAGAGAAATATGTCACATAAAATAGTTAAGAAATAACATTTCCCACATGTCTACTTTACATCAGCACAATTTTGGAACAAAATTTTTTTTTGTTAGGAAGTTATAAGGGTTAAAAGTTGACCAGCGATTTCTCATTTTTACAACAAAATTTACAAAGCCATTTTTTTTAGGGACCACCTCTCATTTGAAGTCACTGTGAGGGGTCTATATGGCAGAAAATACCCAAAAGTGACACCATTCTAAAAACTGCACCCCTCAAGGTACTCAAAACCACATTCAAGAAGATTATTAACCCTTCAGGTGCTTCACAGGAACTAAAGCAACGTGAAAGGAAAAAATGAATATTTAACTTTTTGCCACAAAAATGATCTTTTACAAACTTTTTTTTTATTTGACAAGGGTAAAAGGAGAAAATGGACAGATAAGGTTGTTATGCAATTTCTCTTGAGTACGCCAATACCCAATATGTGGGGGAAAACCACTGTTTGGGCACACGGCAGAGCTCGTAAGGGAAGGAGCGCCGTTTGACTTTTTCAAACTAAAATTGGCTGGAATTGAGATTGGACGCCATGTCGTGTTTGGAGAGCCCCTGATGCGCCTAAACAGTGGAAACCCCCACAAGTGACACCATTTTGGAAACTAGACCCCCTAAGGTACTTATCTAGATCTGTTGTGAGCACTTTAAACCCCCAAGTGTTTCACAAAAGCTTATAATGCCTGGGTGTGAAAAAAAAAAAAAACAATTTTCCACAAAAATGATTTTTTAGTCCCAAATTTTTGAATTTTCCCAAGGAAATTGGACCCCAAAAGTTGTTGTCCAATTTGTCCTGAGTACGCTGATACCCCATATGTGGGGGGGGGGAACTGTTTGGGTGCACGGCAGGGCTTGGAAAGGAAGTAGTAACGTTTTGGAATGCAGACGTTGATGGGGGTCATGTTCCGTTTGCAGTGCCCCAGATGAGCCTAAATAGTGGAAACCCCCCACAAGTGACCCCATTTTGGAAACTAGACCCCCTAAGGAACTTATCTAGATCTTTGGTGAGCACTTTGAACCCCCAAGTGCTTCACACAAGTTTATAATGCCCGGGCATGAAAATAAAAAATCCTATTTTTTTCCCACAAAAATTATCTTTTAGTCACTAATTTTTTATTTTCCCAAGGGTAACAGGAGAAATTGGACCACGTACGTTTTTGTCCAATTTGTCCTGAGTACGCTGATACCCCATATGTGGGGGGGAACCACTGTTTGGGCTCACGGCAGTGCTCGGAATGGAAGGAGCACCATTTGACTTTTTCCAACCAAAATTGGCTGTAATTGAGATTGGATGCCATGTTGCATTTGGAGAGCCCCTGATGTGCCTAAACAGTGGAAACCCCCCACAAATGACCCCATTTGGGAAACTAGACCCCCTAAGGAACTTTTCTAGATCTTTGGTGAGCAATTTGAACCCCCAAGTGCTTCACACAAGTTTATAATGTAGAGCCGTACAATTTAAAAATCATATTTTTTCCACAAAAATGATCTTTTCACCCCAATTTTTATTTTTCCAAGGGTAACAAGACTCCAAAAGTTATTGTGCAATTTGTCCTGAGTGCGCTGATACCCCATATGTGGGGGTAAACCACTGTTTGGGTTCATGGCAAAGTTTGGAAGGGAAGGAGCGCCGTCTGACTTTTTCAACGCAGAATTGGCTGGACGCCATGTCGTGTTTGGAGAGCTCCTGATCTGCCTAAACAGTGGAAACCCCCATAAATGACACCATTTTGGAAACTAGACCCTCAAGGAACTTATCTAGATGTGTGGTGAGAACTTTTAACCCCCAGGTGTTTCACTAAAGTTTATAACGTACAGCCGTAAAATAAAAAATCCTTTTTTTTTTTACAAAAATGATTTTTTCGCCCCTAATATTTTATTTTCACAAGGGTAACAGAAGAAATTGGAACCCAAAAGTTGTTGTCCAATTTGTCCTAAGTACGCTGATACCCAATATGTGGGAGAAAACTACTGTATGGCGCACGTCAGGGCTCGGAAGGGAAGTAGTGACGTTTTGGATTGCAGACTTTGAAGGAATGGTCTGGGGGCATCATGTCACATTTGGAGAGCCCCTGATGCACCTATACAGTGGAAACCCCCACAAGTGACCCATTTTGGCAAATAGACCCCACAAGGAACTTATCTAGATGTGTGGTGAGCACTTTGAACCCCGAAGTGCCTAACAGAAGTTTATAACGTACAGCCGTAAAAATAAAAAATCTTTTTTTTTTTTACAAAAATGATTTTTTCGCCCCAATATTTTATTTTCACAAGGGTAACAGGAGAAATTGGACCCCAAAAGTTGTTGTCCAATTTGTCCTGAGTACGCTGATACCCAATATGTGGGAGAAAACTACTGTATGGGCGCACGTCAGGGCTCGGAAGGGAAGTAGTGACGTTTTGGATTGCAGACTTTGATGGAATAGTCTGGGGGCGTCATGTCGCATTTGGAGAGCCCCTGATGCGCCTAAACAGTGGAAACCCCCCACAAGTGACCCCATTTTGGAAATAGACCCCACAAGGAACTTGTCTAGATGTGTGGTGAGCACTTTGAACCCCGAAGTGCTTCACAGAAGTTTATAACGCACAGCCGTAAAAATAAAAAATCCTTTTTTTTTTTTGCAACAATGATTTTTTTGCCCCAATATTTTATTTTACAAGGGTAACAGGAAAAATTGGACCCCAAAAGTTGTTGTCCAATTTGTTCTGAGTACGCTGATATCCAATATGTGGGAGAAAACTACTGTATGGGTACACGTTGGGGCTCGGAAGGGAAGTAGTGACGTTTTGGATTGCAGACTTTGATGGAATGGTCTGGGGGCGTCATGTCGCATTTGGAGAGCCCCTGATGCGCCTAAACAGTGGAAATCCCCAACAAGTGACCCCATTTTGGAAAATAGACCCCACAAGGAACTTATATAGATGTGTGGTGAGCACTATGAAGCCCCAAGTGCTTCACAGAAGTTTATAATGTACAGCCGTAAAAACAAAAAAATATTTTTTTTTGTACAAAAATGATATTTTCGCCCCCAGTTTTTTATTTTCCCAAGGGTAACAGAAGAAATAGGACAAATTGCACAATAACTCTTGGGGTCCAGAGTACGCTGATACCCCATATGTGGGGATAAACTACTGTTTGGACTCATGGCAGAGCTGAGAAGTGAAGGAGCACCGTTTGACTTTTTCAACGCAGAATTGGCTGGAATTGAGATCAGACGCCATGTCACATTTGGAGAGCCCCTGATGTGCCTAAACAGCGGAAACCCCCCAATTCTAACTCCAACCCTAACCCCAACACACCCCTAACCCTAGTCCCAACCCTAACCACAAACCTAACCCTAACACACCCCTAATCCCAACCCTAAACCTAATCCTAACTTTAGCGCCAACCCTAACCCTAACTTTAGCCGCAACCCTAACCCTAACCCTAATGGGAAAATGGAAATAAACACTTTTTTTTAATTTTATTATTTTTCCCTTACTAAGGGGGTGATAAAGGGGGGTTTGATTTACTATTTATAGCGGGTTTTTATGATTGGCAGCTGTCACGCTAAAAGACGCTTTTTATTGCAAAAATAGTTTTTGCATCATCACATTTTGAAAGCTATAATTTTTGCATATTTTGGCCCACAGAGTCAATGTGAGGTCTTATATTTTGCGGGACGAGTTGACGTTTTTATTGATACCATTTTTGAGCACGTGACGTTTTTTGATCGCTTTTTATTTCGATTTTTGGGAGGTTAGAATGAACAAAAATCAGCAATTCATGAATTTCTTTTGGGGGAGGCGTTTATACCGTTCCGCGTGTGGTAAAATTGATAAAGCAGTTTTATTCTTCGGGTCAGTACGATTATGGCGATACCTCATTTATATCATTTTTTCATGTTTTGGCGCTTTTATAGAATAAAAACAATTTTATATAAAAAATAATTATTTTTGCATCGCTTTATTCTGCGAGCTATAACTTTTTTATTTTCTCGCTGATGATGCTGTATGACTGCTCGTTTTTTGCGGGACAAGATGACGTTTTCAGCGGTACCATGTTTTTTGATCGCGTGTTATTCCACTTTTTGTTCGGCGGTATGATGATAAAGCATTGATTTTTTGCTTCGTTTTTTTTTTTTTTAAGGGGTTCACTAAAGGGGTTAACTAGTGGGACAATTTTATAGGGGGGGTCGTTACGGACGCGGCGATACCAAATATGTGTACTTTTATTGCTTTGTTTATTTTATTTACAGGAAGAAGTGAATTTATTGGGGAATATTTTTTTTTTTTTTATTTATTTTGGATTTTTTTTTAAACATGTTTATTTTTATTTTTTTTAACTTTTTTACTTTGTCCCAGGGTGGGACATCACTGTATTTTGTCAGATCGCTGGTGTGACAGTGTGCACAGCACTCTGTCACACCAGCGATCGCTCAGGCAGTGCAGCAGGCTTCTCAGTGCCTGCTCTCAGCAGGCACTGAGGAAGCCGCCTCCCTCCAGGACCCCGGCGCCATCTTGGATCCGGGTCCTGGGAGGGAGGAAGCCCTCAGAACAGCGCGATCACATCGCGCTGCTCTGAGGGTCTCAGGGGGGCGCGCAGGGAGCCCCCACCCTGCGCGATCCTCCCCTGTGCCCCCAGTACACCGCGATCATGTTTGCAAGGGGTTAATGTGCCGGGAGCGGTCCGTGACCGCTCCTGACACACAGTCATGGGTGTCAGCTGTGATAATCAGCTGACACCCGGCCGCGATCGGCTGCGCTCCCCCGGGAGCGCGTCCGATCGCACGAGACGTACTATCCCGTCCATGGTCATAAGGGCCCAGGTACCATGGACGGGATAGTACGTCCGATGGCAGTAAGGGGTTAAAAAAAATTAAAAATTAAATGTGACAAAAAAAAAAAAATACCTACCTTACAAAACTTGTGATCCTGGAAAAATAAAATAAAAGGGAAACGCAATAGCGCCACAAACTGGATCACAAAAATATAACGGCGCAGCCTGGATCGCAGCAAATGCAAGAGGCACAGACTGGATCGCAGAAGAAAAATTATAAAAAATAACGGCTCAGACTGGATAGCAGCAAACGCAATAGTGGCACAATCTGGATCGCAGTAGCTGCAAAGGCTAGCAGGACGCACTGGAACGATGCTGTAGATTTGAAAGAACCGCTTCTGCTCAAGAGCAATGGAAAGGAGCGCTGATACGTCGTCTTTTATGACGCGGTCATCCAATCACAAAGCGAGAGAGCTGTGACAAACATTCATGACATAAAAAGTGACCACCAATCTGTGATGGGGGCGTGGAAAAGGATGCGCTCAATCACGCCTATCGAGGTCGTGATCTTTCACAATACATGCAGTGTGGCACGTCCCAACGACCGCCAAAGTCGTTAAAGAGATCGCTGACCGCTGATGCGTCGTTAATGAGATCGTCCAGTTTGGCAGCTACTAGCGACCTTAAAGCGATCACACCAACGATCTCGTTAGCTTGCGTCGTTATCGTGATCGCTAGCGAGATTGTTTAGTGTGGCAGTACCTTTACCCAAACAATTTCTGCAGTGCTATCAGTCTCTGAAACTTGGATCTCTGTGGAGATATACATTTCCTAACATACAATGCAACACCTCCTCCTTCTTGTTAATCCTGTTTCTAATAAATAAGTTATAGCCTTCAATATTTGCATTCCAAGCATGTGTATCATCCCACCAAGTTTCAGTGATGCCTATGACATGATACCTCTCTGCCTGTGTTAGCAGGTCCAATTCTCCTTGTTTGTTTCCAATGCTCTGTGCATTTGTATAGACACATTTTAGTTTGTAGTTGGCTTCTCTTGCTCCTATATTTTCATTCAGAGATTGTTGTTTTTGTTCGTCCTTTCCACTTCTCTTATTAGGGTTCTCAAAAGAATTCATTAGCTGCATATTTCTTACTGGACAGTGGACATATATTTCCCATCCCATATTGCTCTAGTTTAAAGCTCTTCTGATGAGTGTAGCAAGGCATCTACCAAATATGTGTTTTCCTGTTTTCGTAAGGTGCAACCCATCTCTAGAAAGGAGTCCATCATACAGGTAATTCACTCCATGATCAATAAACCCAAAACATTGCTCATGGCACCATAGACATAGCCATTTGTTCACCTGTAGAATCCTATTCAATCTCCTAGGTCCATGTCCATCCACTGGGAGGATGGATTAGAAGATGACCTGTGCTGCGAGTTCCTTCAATTTCCATTCAAGGTCTTCAAAGTCTCTGCCTATAGTTTCCAGGTCCTTTGTTGCTATGTCATTTGTTTGTGTCATGCGGAATCCCCCATGAACACCACTCTACTTTTCTTCTTTACCACAGCACTTCTTTTTCTCCCTTCAAGAGACTTCTGATTTCGTACTGGGGTGTTCTTTGTTGGTAAAGCATTTATTTTATGTACATCTTCATTGTTGTCTTGTGTGAGAGCCTGGTAGCAGTTCTTCAGTGGTATGGGTACTGTATGCCACATCATCCTCCTGCTTCTTTGGGTAACTTGCTTCCAATTTTCTTCTGTAGAAATACTGAGAAGTTTTTCTCTTGGAACATTCTAAAGAGATTCTACTGCTCTGTCAAGGAAATCCTCATCTTCTTTGATGAGCTTTAGTGTACCTATTCTCTCCTAAAACAGAAAAGATATACAGTACAGACCAAAAGTTTGGACACACCTTCTCATTTAAAGACTTTTCTGTATTTTCATGACTGAAATCTGTACATTCACACTGAAGGCATCAAAACTATGAATTACCACATGTGGAATTATATACTTAACAAAAAAGTGTGTAACAACTGAAATTATCTCTTATATTCTAGGTTCTTCAAAGCAGCCACCTTTTACTTTGATGACTGCTTTGCATACTCTTGGCATTCTCTTGATGTGCTTCAAGAGGTAGTCACCGGGACTGGTTTTCACTTCACAGGTGTGCCCTGTCAGGTTTAATAAGTGGGATTTCTGGCATTATAAATGGGGTTGGGACCATCATTTGTGTTGTGCAGAAGTCTGGTGGATACACAGCTGATAGTCCTACTGAATAGACTATTAGAATTTGTATTATGGCAGGAAAAAAGCAGCTAAGTTAAGAAAAACGAGTGGCTATCATTACTTTAAGAAATGAAGGTCAGTCAGTCCGAAAAATTGGGAAAACTTTGAAAGTGTCCCCAAGTGCAGTTGCAAAAACCATCAAGCGCTACAAAGAAACTGGCTCACATGAGGACCGCCCCAGGAAAGGAAGACCAAGAGTCACCTCTGCTTCTGAGGATAAGTTTATCCGAGTCACCAGCCTCAGAAATCCCAGGTTTACAGTAGCTCAGAAAAAAGACCAGGTCAATGCCACACAGAGTTCTAGCAGCAGACACATCTCTACAACAACTGTTAAGAGGAGACTTTGTGCAGCAGGCCTTCATGGTAAAATAGCTGCTAGGAAACCACTTCTAAGAACAGGTAACAAGCAAAAGAGACCTGTTTGGGCTAAAGAACACAAGGAATGGACATTAGACCAGTGGAAATCTGTGCTTTGGTCTGATGAGACCAAACCACCGTGTCTTTGTGCGACGCCGAAAAGGTGAACGGATGGACTCTACATGCCTGGTTCCCTCCGTGAATCATGGAGGAGGAGGTGTAATGGTGTGGGGGTGCTTTGCTGGTGACACTGTTGGGGATTTATTCAAAATTGAAGGCATACTGAACCAGCATGGCTACCACAGCATCTTGCAGTGGCATGCTATTCCATCCGATTTGCGTTTAGTTGGACAATCATTTATTTTTCAACAGGACAATGACCCCAAACACACTTCCAGGCTGTGTAAGGGCTATTTGACCATGAAGGAGAGTGATGTGGTGCTACCCCAGATGACCTGGCCTCCACAGTCACCAGACCTGAACCCAATCGAGATGGTTTGGGGTGAGCTGGACAGCAGAGTGAAGGCAAAAGGGCCAACAAGTGCTAAGCATCTCTGGGAACTCATTCAAGATTGTTGGAAGACCATTTCCGGTGACTACCTCTTGAAGCTCATCAAGAGAATGCCAAAAGTGTGCAAAGCAGTCATCAAAGCAAAAGGTGGCTACTTTGAAGAACCTAGAATATAGGACATATTTTAAGTTGTTTAACACTTTTTGTTAAGTATATAATTTCACATGTGTTAATTCATAGTTTTGATGCCTTCAGTGTGAATGTACAATTTTCATAGCCATGAAAATACAGAAAAATATTTAAATGAGAAGGTGTGTCCAAACTTTTGGTCTGTACTGTATATCATTTTACCGTGTTAGCCAGTAGATAGAAAGACAAATATTTAGAGTGGAGAGTCCTCACTGGTTGATACCTTTTAATGGCTAACTGAAAAGATGGTAACAAATTGCAAGCTTTCGAGACTACTCAGGTCTCTTCATCAGGCAAACTGTAGACTAATACAAAATCTAAAGAATCACATATTTAGACACAGCACAGCACAGAACTAATGCAATAGATAAGACAAGTGATGTGAAGCAGAACTATCACTATGGGATGAATCAGAAGGGTACGTGTTGTGAATGTCTTGGAGATGACTTCGGAGAAGAGGCTCCCTCCGGTGGTTGCTGAGGTATTGAACCAATTAAGGAATGGGTGTCAGGTGGAGATGACTTGCTTGATATAAGTGAGCTGAACTCCCATGATCCTCGCCGGTAATCAATTGTTGCTTCCAGGTCTTTGTTGGAATTTCAGCTTGCATTCCTGCTATCATTCAGATAAGTGACTTTCTGTTTTTTTTTCTGTGGTTGGATTTCCCTTGCTTCTTGCAGTCTTGCCTTGGACTTCAGCCGAGTCCCCTTTGTGGGCTTGTGCTGCCCTCTGTTCTCATTTTGTATTTGCACTTGTTCTCTGTTCCATTGATATTTTTATTTGCTGGGTAGCTGTGTCACACCAGAGATCTGATATAGGTGGTCGAGATCGTGTGGTCTCAGGTTTTTTGCAATCAGAAGTGCTGGTAGTTTTATTAGGGTTTTTCTGGGTTGCAGACAGAATTCTCTCCTGTACTTTACTTTCTAGACAGATTTGTGCCCCAGTATTTGCTCATTCTTTTTTCTGTCTGTGTTTGTGTTTTCCTCTTGTCCAACCGCCATTACATGTTTGGGGGCTTCCTTTTTCTTTGGGGGCTTTACTCCGGGGCAGTTAGCTTTCCTCTTTCTATCTTCAGGTGTAGCTAACTCTCCGGCTGTGCCGAGGCGTCT
Source organism: Oophaga sylvatica (assembly GCA_033576555.1). Taxonomy (NCBI): domain Eukaryota; kingdom Metazoa; phylum Chordata; class Amphibia; order Anura; family Dendrobatidae; genus Oophaga; species Oophaga sylvatica. The sequence continues at coordinate 175,799,326 of JARQOD010000002.1, forward strand.
AGGATCAACGTAGGTATGCTCCACGGCTACTTCTAGTTGTGCGGTTAGTTTTAGGGACTGCAAACCATTAGGTTCCAGCCTCGATGGTGTCTTGCTGCTTTGGCAGTATTTTGCTCCTGTCCTCCTCAGCTACCTAAACATAACAGTATTACCAGCCTGACTGAAAATTCTATGGTGCAAGCATAAAGAAAAAAAAAAGGAGTTGTCAGAAAATTTTTTTTTCCTCTTTTTTCTGCTTGTTGCATTTTTTCCCTCTTTCTCCTTGGGTGCTGAGGAGGAATTTTTCTTTGTCCTCAATGGAGATTGTGCAGTCGTCAGGTCGTGTTGAGCGGCTCTCCGCTGAGTTTCAGAATATTGCTGCCTATATTGCTAGGTTGCCGGTTGTGGAACCTAGGATCCCCATGCCAGATTTATTTTTGCGGGATCAGTCTGAATTTTAAAAATAACTGTAAGTTGTTTTTTGCCCTGAAGCCTAAATCCTCAGGAATCGCTGCACAGCAGGTTCAAATTATCATCTCCCTGTTGTGCGGTGACCCTTAGGATTGGGCTTTTTCCCTGACACCTGTGGATCCTGTTTTGTGTTTTTTCAGGCTCAGGGGTTATTGTACGATGAACCTAATGTCACTGATCAAGCGGAAAAAGCCTTGTTGGCATTGAATCAGGGTCATGAAGCTGCTGAACTGTACTGTCAGAAAATTCAAATATGGGCAGTCCTTACTAAATGGAATGATGACGCTCTGGCAGCTCTTTTTCAGA
>JARQOD010000002.1:175800388-175847628 GCA_033576555.1 Oophaga sylvatica
GGACACCCGGGGAGGGACCTGTTGCCAGTTGACTTGGTAACTTACACCCCACACTGGGGTTACAATGGATGGTATGCCCTAAATGTCACCAGGTGCGACCCCTGGTCCCCAGAGTGTCAGGAACCTGTGAGACCCTCGGAGCCTTCAGCTTCCCACATCCAGGCCTCTGCACAAGTGCCCACCCCACGCCGTAAATCTCCCCAGCCTCCCTCAGTGGTCTCCTCAGCAGCCCCAGCTATGGACATGATAATGATAGCGGGCCCGTACCCGGCGCCTGTTAGGCCCCCTGGGGTTCGTTCAGTCCGGGACATAGGGCTCCAGACCCGGAGGGAGATGAAAGAGGTGGCCACACAGACACAGATAGCGGGTCACGACTTGACTGTACAGGCCACACGACGTCATCAGGTCCTGGTGGTCCTTGGTTTCTCGGATGTTTGGCAAGCATCAGAAGAGTACCAGGTGGTACCTGGAACACCCCTGCCAAAGAATTATAAATAACCCTGACAGGGTCCCTTTTTGTAAATAGTTAAATTGTTGATGTACCCGGACGGGTGAATGTTCATAAAAAAGTTTTTTAATTTAATAAAAAAAACAACACAGTTTTCATTACTTTTATTACAGTCTCATCCTGCGACGCCATCGATCTCCTGTAAAAAAATGAAAAAAAAAAAAACAGCAGTATACCACCTGTCCGACGCAGTCCATAGTAACGAGTGTCCCACGACGATCCAGCTCTGCTACATCAGAATGACATCAGAGGCAGGCAGGCAGGCAGAGGCTGTCATCCCGGCGCAGCACAGCTGATTACCTGCTTCCCCAGCGGTGACGTCATCGGACTGACTGCTTTACGGCCGGGATTACCCAGCAGTCACTGCAGTTATCGCAAAAAACTTTATGTGACCGCCAGGGAGAAGATAATGGCGGCCATCAAGCAGTCCAGGACGTGAACGCCGGAGATCTTCTGCCAGGTAAGTGCCGCTGACTCCTGACAGACCCGACCGACGGACACTCACAGTGACAGTGACAAATCCGATTCCGGTATCCGATATGATGAAAATATCGGTACTCGGAATCGAAAGCCCGATACAGCTAATATCGGCCGATACCCGATATTTGCAGTATCGTATCGCTCAACACTATTGGGGACTAAACGATCAGGTTTGTGGAAAAAATATGATTTTTTATTTTCACGCCCGGGCGTTATAAACTTCTGTGAAGCACTTGGGGGTTCAAAGTGCTTACCACACATCTAGATAAGTTCCTTAGGGGGTCTAGTTTCCAAAATGGGGTCACTTGTGGGGGGTTTCCACTGTTTAGACACATCAGGGCCTCTACAAATGCGACATGGCGTCCAGCCAATTCCACGTTGAAAAAGTCAAACAGAGCTCCTTCCCTTGCGACCTCTGCCGTGCACCCAAAAAGTGGTTTACCCCAACATATGGGGTATCGGCATGCTCAGGACAAATTGCACAAAAACTTTTGGGGTCTTGTTACCCTTGGGAAATAAAAATTGGGGTGAAAAGATCATTTTTGGGGAAAAAAATATGATTTTTTATTTTCACGGCTCTACGTTATAAACTTGTGTGAATCACTTGGAGGTTCAAAGTGCTCACCACACATCTAGATAAGTTCCTTAAGGGGTCTAGTTTCCAAAATGGGGTCACTTGTTGGGGGTTTCCACTGTTTAGGCACATCAGGGGCTATCTAAACGCGACATGGCATCCAGCCAATTCTGCGTTGAAAAAGTCAAACAGCGCTCCTTCCCTAGCGACCTCTGCCGTTCGCCCAAAAAGTGGTTTACCCCCACATATGGGGTATCAGCGTACTCAGGACAAATTGCACAAAAACTTTTGCGGTCTTGTTACCCTTGGGAAATTAAAAATTGGGGTGAAAAGATCATTTTTGTGGAAAAAAAAATGATTTTTTTTTCACTGCTCTACATTATAAACTTGTGTGAAGCACTTGGAGGTTCAAAGTGTTCACCACAGATCTAGATAAGTTCCTTAAGGGGTCTTGTTTCCAAAATAGGGTCACTTGTGGGCTGTTTCCACTGTTTAGGCACATCAGGGGCTATCTAAACGCGACATGGCATTCAGCCAATTCTGCGTTGAAAAAGTCAAACGGCGCTCCTTCCCTTGCGACCTCTGCCATGCGCCCAAAAAGTGGTTTACCCCCACATATTGGGTATCGGCGTATTCAGAAGAAATTGCACAACAAATTTTGTGGTTAATTTTCTCTTTTAACACTTGTGAAAATAAAAAAATTGGTTCCGAATAAAGCTTTTGCAAAAAAAGTTAAATGTCAATTTTTTCCTTCCACATTGCTTCAGCTCCTGTGAAGCACCTGAAGGGTTAATAAACTTCTTGAATGTGGTTTTGAGCACCTTGAGGGGTGCAGTTTTTAGAATGGTTTCACTTTTGGGTATTTTCCATCATATAGACCCCTCAAAGTGACTTCAAATGTGATGTGGTCCCTAAAAAAAAATGGTGTTGTAAAAATGAGAAATCGCTGGTCAACTTTTAACCCTTATAACTTCGTAACAAAAGAAAATTTTGTTCCCAAAATTGTGCTGATGTAAAGTAGGAGGGAGAGTTGTATTATTGTATTATATTATACCATCTTTTGTATACTGTGTTTTGTATTGTGTACTGAGAGGTATTGGGGGTGCCATGTACCCCTATTTTGTCGGGCATTTTTTGTTCAATTTTAAGTGTTTTTAACTTTTTGGTTGTTTTTGCAGTCTTTCAATAAATACTTTACTATTATCATGATTTTGGTGTTCCCTGGTGTTTAGTATGTGCTTTTCCTTCCTTTGTTTCATATCCATTTTTCACATACTCCAGGTAGATACCCTCCCTTTTCTTATTGTCTTTTTTTCCAGTTATTTGTAAGGTGGTGCCCTCCTAAAATTTTGTTTTTGATCGATTGTTTCCTTTTTGGGTAGGTCGTTCCTCCCAATTTTCTTGGAGTGTGACACACCAAGTGTTATTATATTATTTATCTTATATTGTTGATTGTATTTTGATTTTTTCTCAATAGCTGAGCATGGATCTTTCATCCAGAGAGACGGCCTGGAGCAACAGGGTTTTGGGTCTGTTTGAGAATACTGTTACTGCTGAGTTAGGGGAATCGAGGGAATCTGATTTTCAAACACTTTCCTCTAAGATTATTAATTTGCACAAATCTTTGACTAAAATATGGTGGAACATTAGAAGCCTGGAAGAATATAAAAAAAACGGTTTCATTCCACGTGGTCTTCGTATTCAAATTTTTCCAGCCTGGGAAGTATCCACAGAATTTCAGACCACCTGGGAAACCGGACTGGCTAAATGTTCCACCATTCTAATTGATATGCTCATTGAACATGACCAAGTGTTACTGATTAAAATCAAGGAGGATATTAAAGCCTGTGAGACCAAACTCCTGGACTTTGATAAAGTTTCCCTGGTTAACCCTTTCCAACTTAAATTGAAGGACTTGATTGATGATTTCGAAAAGGAGATTGTCTCTCGTAAAAGAAACAAATTTAACAGAGACAAACTTGACTTTAATAGCGGAAGTGCATACAGATGGGTTCATCGTGGCAATAAACGTCTATTTTCAAATGTCCCCAAAAAAATGGGTGAGGCACCTCCCGGCAGGAAGTATCATCTAGCGATTTTTTGTCTTCGGACCCCAGCGACGTAGAGGGCGCCGTCGGAGGGGTCGGAGGAGAAAGAGCAGACCCCAACAAGAAGAAAGGAAAAAACTACAGGAAGTGGTCACCCACCTACAGGAGGGAAACACGGTTCAACAGGAGACATTGATGGCAATTCCAGAGGACTCCAATACGGAAGGTAATCTGCAGATCATTAATCTTTCCTCGTATGTTTTGTCAGACATTGAAAAACAGGTCCTTTCTAAAGGACTCTCTTTTTCTCCTATGAATCCACTCAATAAAGTTATCCTGGTTAAGGACCTGTATCTGTTTTGTCGACAAATTACATTTAAAATACTGTACCATCAACCTTCCCTCCTAGATGAGCTCCCTGAAAATGAAAGACAAGTCTTTAATGATCTTCTAGATTTATTACAAGAAAATGAACCTTCGGCAACGGATAGGAGATTTACCAGACGTCTCCCCTCTCAAGCTACTCCATCCTTTTCCTTGTTTCCAGCTGTCCAAATCTTCTTTGATAAGATGTGTAAGGACATTGAAAAATTACATCTGGATCCACATAAACAGAACAACTTGGGTAAGAGAGAGAGACAAGCTTTATTTCATCTAAAGAAAAACACTGATTTCGTTATACGTGAGGCTGACAAGGGGGGCAATGTTGTCTTATGGCCACACGATCTTTATCTCAAGGAAGTTACACGACAATTGCATGATGGAAACTGCTATATGGTCTTACCGTCAGATCCGACCAAGTTTTTCAAGGATCATATTGATTCTATTATACAAAGTGCTTTTGAAATCAATGTCGTTACTAAAAGAGAGGTAGATTTTTTGGTCACACCATTTCCAGTCGTCCCTACCTTTTACGCACTCCCAAAGGTTCATAAGTCGCTTGTTGAACCACCGGGGAGGCCAATTGTCTCCGGGATTGGTAGTCTTTTCGAGCGGCCGTGTATTTATGTCGATCACTTCCTCCAACCTCTGGTTATGTCTCTTGTATCTTTTACCAGGGATTCCACACACTTGATGCAAAAGGTGGAGGATCTGACTATTCCAGATGGCGCCCTTCTGGTGAGTATGGATGTGGAATCCTTATACACGTGCATACCTCACCAGTTGGGATTACAAGCTGTCTCTTACTTTTTGACGAAGGACCCAGAACGTCCTGTCAAACACAAGTATTTCATCTTAAAACTCCTATATTTTATTCTGGACAAAAATTATTATGTCTTCGATAGGAAGTTTTATAGACAATTGTCCGGGACCGCGATGGGGGCACGCTGTGCACCATCTTATGCAAATCTTTTCTTGGGTTGGTGGGAGGAGTTGGTTGTGTATGAACATCATTTTTTTGCTACAAATGTGTTAATTTGGCAACGATATATCGACGATGTCCTGTTTGTTTGGACAGGCTCTGTTGAAGAATGCCATACATTCATTGAGGATTTGAACTGCAATAGTTTTAACATTAAACTTACTTCTAACCTCTCAGATTCTTCGATCGAGTTCCTGGATCTAAAGTTATCAATTATTGAGTCTGGGATTTTTTGCTCTCTGTATCGAAAAGCCACAGCCACCAACAGCCTCCTCAATTTTTCCAGCTTTCACCCACATCATCTTAAGACAGGCATTCCAAAAGGACAGTTTCTTCGGTTGAGAAGGAATTGTAGTTCTGGGTCCGACTTTTACACTCAAGCTAAAGATTTGTCTTCCCGTTTTAAAAATAGAGGCTATCCTAAGAAAACGGTTTCAGGAGCCTTTCAATTTGCTTCTCTTCAAAATAGAAAAGATCTTTTGACTAAGAAGGTACGTGAATCATCTCGCCCTTTGGCATTGATTACCACTTTTAATAATCAATGGTCTGATATCCATGCTTTGTTATCTGACAACTGGGATATATTGATGAGCGATAGGAGAATTGTCTCCCATGTGTCTGAATCTCCTTGTATGGTAGCCAGACGGGCTAGTAATCTGAAAGACAGTTTATGTCATAGTCATTACCAACGCCCCACTGTCAAATTAAATCGCGGGAGCAGGATTTTTGGATCTTTCCCTTGTGGCAATTGCAACATATGCCAATTCATGATTGGACAAAATGGTTATGCAGTGTCTACTCTCTCATTTCAGATCAAGCCTAAGGAGTTCTTTAATTGTAGGTCTCGTAATCTAGTCTACGCCATCTTCTGTGATTGTCCTATGATTTATGTTGGCCAGACCACACAAGAACTGAGGAGAAGGACACAACAACATCTTTCAAATATTGCAACAGCCCAAAGAGATCGGGACAAGAATAAAGCATTATCTTCTATAGCAAGACACTTTCTTGAATATCATCGTAGCAAGACCACCAGCTTCAAAATTATGGGACTTGAAAGTGTTCATGTTAACATCAGAGGGGGGGATGTTGTTAACCTTCTACTTCGTTGTGAAAGTAAATGGATATTTAATCTCCAAAGCCTCTCCCCTAAAGGCCTTAATGAGGAAATGCTATTCACTGGGTATTATAAACAACTTTAGCTGTTTACTAATGAAGTTGTTTGACACTTTATTCCCACTGTCCTAATACTTTTTGGTTATAGTATATATCTACTTGCTATCTGCAAATATGGGTTCTAGCCCTTGTGACCTATTGGCACATTAGTCTTGATATTCTCTCTATTACGCATACTCAAGAACTGTTCTCTGTGTTTACCTTATGCTTATGCTTATACTGTGTGGGGAAGTATAGCTCTTAATTCTTATCCTCTTGCTCATGCTTACATTTTGTGTGGATGCACAGCCTCCAGTATTTTATTTTTTTTTCTACTGCATGGGGTTTGTACAGATTTCTCTTTTTGCCATATTCTGTGAGTGTTTGCACCATGTGATTAGTCGCAATACTTGGGCCACCTCTTATCTGTATTGGTGGATGGTCGCCGTCCTTGTTGTACGGACGGCGGAAAAGATATGCTCACATTATGTGAGGATATGCAGTTCGCTGTTTCCATTTACACAGTGATCCATGCTGGGGAGCTTTGACTCTTAATACATACGCAACCATGCCATTTTTCGGCCAACAGGTTGAGGGGATGGACAGCCTCCAGTATTTATTCTGCGTTGAGCCCTATGTAATTGGGGCCCTATCGCATGGGGCATGTACAGACTTTTGTTTTCGCCTATATTCTGTGAGGGTTTGCATCATGTTAATGGCCGCAAGACTCGGGCCCTCACATATTTGCATTGGCGGATGGTTGCCGCCCTTGCATGTATGGACGGCTGAAAGGATTTGTTACGTCGAAAGCATGCGCAATTGTTCTTCGGCCCTATACTTGTATTATTGGGGCCATCATTTATTTGCATTGGTGTATATGTTCACATTATAGACTTCTGTCTTTGCCCATATCCTGTGAGGGTTTGTAACATGTGAAACACCGCAATATTTGGGCCATTTTCATACGTGCATTGGTGGATGGTCGCCGTCTCTGCATATATTGACGGCGGAAAGGATATGTTCACATTATGTTTGGAGACGCAGCTTGCTGTGTCCATTTACATAGCGATCCATGCGGGGTCGTTTAATACATGTGCAACCACGATCAAGGTTCTATTATATGGGCTATATACATACTTACCCTTGCTCCTAATATGTAAGTGTTTGCTTTTTGCTGTGTTTATTTACTTATAATAGTTTTTAGGTAGGATGTTAAACTTCAAATACTTTTGTATATATAGTTATTAGTTTATATAAGTATCTTAAATTACTATCTTACTTTTGATTATTGTGTTCCCTTCCCGCTATGTATTGTGCCATCAAGGTTCTGACACTTGAATAATCTGCAGTTTGTATATTTATGTCCATACCATGCAATAAACATTAGTATGCTCAAGTTACAGCCCCAGGCTGGTTGGTGACGTCGAACGCATGCGCAGTTGTACTGGTTCTCGGCCATATTGGTACTCCAATACGCATGCGCAGTCGCTCTTGTTGTTACACCTCGCACACATTTCCGGTCTTTCACATTTCCGGCAGCTGGGTCCTCTGCTCTGGCGCCGTCTTTACAGCGCTCAGCTGTTGTAAGTATTTGCCATTATATTTTGCCTATAAATAGCTGCTATGCTGCGTCTTCAACCACACCTTCCCCTGACGAAGCCACTGCTGGTGGCGATACGCGTTGGGCTCTGGCCCCCCTGCCTCTCTGGTCCTTTTTCTCCCCTGTTTGGCTCGGTAACACTGGTTTCATGGGTGATCTTATCATTTTGATTATCTATTGCTTCTATGTGGGTCAGGATACCCATATCATCATCCATGTACCCTTTTGATTATTTTGTGCACACTTTCAATACTGCTCTGTATAGGTTCATGCATACATGCATATATATGCATATTAACTACTTTAGCCTATCTGTTTTGTTATTTGATCTACACTTTATACTTCATTTTGTGTAGGTTCATGTGTTCTATCTGTTTCATTATCTGATTTATACCTCATATTTCATTCTATGTAGGTTTATGTGCACATTTATATTTGAAGTGTTACACATTTTCTCAGGCCTTTGGGGGAGTTGTATTATTGTATTATATTATACCATCTTTTGTATACTGTGTTTTGTATTGTGTACTGAGAGGTATTTGGGGTGCCATGTACCCCTATTTTATCGGGCATTTTTTGTTCAATTTTAAGTGTTTTTAACTTTTTGGTTGTTTTTGCAGTCTTTCAATAAATACTTTACTATTATCATGATTTTGGTGTTCCCTGGTGTTTAGTATGTGCTTTTCCTTCCTTTGTTTCAGATGTAAAGTAGACATGTGGGAAATGTTATTTATTAAGAAATTTGTGTGACATATCTCTCTGATTTAAGGGCATAAAAATTAAAAATTTGAAAATTGCTAAATTTTCAAAATTTTCGCCATATTTCCGTTTTTTTCATAAATAAACACAAGTCATATCAAAGAAATTTTACCACTAACGTGAAGTACAATATGTCACGAAAAAACAATCTCAGAATCAGCGGGATTCGTTAAAGCGTTCCAGAGTTATAACCTCATAAAGTGACAGTGGTCAGAATTGTAAAAATTGGCCCGGTCATTAAGCTGCAAAATGGCTCTGTCACTAAGGGGTTAACTAGGATCTTCAAATCCTTCTCCATGTCAGATTTACCTAGTGGTTACCCTTTGAGTGTGTATTGGTGATATTGATTCCTTCTTCCCATGTGTATAACCTTACATTTATCATTGTTAAACCCCATCTGCCACCTTTTGGCCAAAGTTTCCATCTTATCCAGATCCATCTGTAGCAGAATACTATTTTCTCTTGTATTGACTGCTTTATATAGTTTTGTATCATCTGCAAATATCGATATTTTACTGTGTAAACCTTCTACCAGATAATTAATAAATATGTTGAAGAGAATAGGTCCCAACACTGACCCCTGAAGTACCCCACTGGTCACAGCGACCGTGTTAGAGAATGTACCATTTATAACCACCCTCTGCTTTCTATCACTTAGCCAGTTACTTAGCCATTTATACAGATTTTCCCCCAGACCCAGTAATCTCATTTTGTGTACCAACTTCTTGTGTGGTACGGTATCAAACGCTTTGGAAAAATCAAGATAAACCAAGTCCAATGACTCACCTTGGTCCAGTCTATAGCTTACCTCTTCCTAAAAACTGATTAGATTGGTTTGACAGGAGCTATTCCTCATATACCGATGCTGATATGGAGTTAAACAGTTATTGCCATTGAGATAATCCAGAATAACATCCTTCAGAAATCCTTCAAATATTTTACCAACAAGAGAGGTTAGACTTACTGGCCTATTATTTCCAGGTTGACTTTTATATCCCTATTTGAATATTGGTACCACATTTGCTATGCGCCAGTCCTGTGGAACAGAACCCGTCGCTATAGAGTACCTAAGTATAAGAAATAATGGTTTGTCTATTACATTACTTAGTTCTCTTAGTACTCGTGGGTGTATGTCATCCGGACCCGGAGATTTATCTATTTTAATCTTATTTAGCCATTTTCGCACCTCTTCTTGGGTTAGATTGGTGACCCTTAATATAGGGTTTTCTTTGTCTCTCCGCATTTCACCTAGCATTTTATTTTCCACCATGAATACCGTGGAGAAGGTGTTTAATATATTAGCTTTTTCCTCATCATCTACAACCATTCTTTCCTCACATTTTTTTAATGAGCCTACACTTTCACTTGTGATTATTTTACTATTGAAATAGTTGAAGAACAGTTTGGGATTAGTTTTACTCTCCTTAGCAATGTGCTTCTCTGTTTACTTTTTGGCAGCTTTAATTAGCTTTTTAGATAAAGTATTTTTCTCCCTATAGTTTTTTAGAGCTTCAATTATGCCATTCTGCTTTGGTAGTTTAAATGCTTTCTTTATACTGTTAATTGCTCCTCTTACTTCTTTGTTGAGCCACATTGAGTTTTTCCTATTTCTTGTCCTTTTAGCACTCTGTAGAGTTATAGCATGTAAACATGAAATATGAAAATTGAATTGCATTACTGTACTAGAAAATAGGAAAAAATTGAGAATACTTAGCGCATAAATTGGCCAATTCATGTGTACCCAATAGCCACGATACGGCGACTCTCGTTGCCCGGACCTGCCTAATGTAAATCCTCTCTTAGACTAAAGTCTACATCTCTTAGGAAGGTAGGATCCTGCTGACTTTAGTTTAAAAGAGTGTCGCCTTATCGCGGCTGGCAGGAACACATGAATTGGCCAATTTATGCACTAGGTATTCTCATTTTTTCATATTTTCTAGTGCAGTAATGCAATTCAATTTTCCTATTTCATGTTTGCATGCTATAGCGCTACAGAGTGCTACTTTATTTGTTTAGTTCAACATGTCTTATTAGGCTGGACATGTCCTCATGACATCAATTAAAACATATCTAGAAATTAATGTTATGGTATCAAAGTGTCCAAGGTATTTAAAGCATTAGTGGCACGCTCCATGCATTTGAGTCACCGAAAATTTGATTTTTACCCCGTGGTGTGTTTGGTTATAAATGTACACTGTACAGTATATCTATGTTGCATTGATGCCAAGGTTATTAAATACGATCACAGTAATACATTTCTTAAAATAAAGGACAAGAGAGACACATTTTGATCAGTAATGAGTAACACTATCTACAGGTACTACAGCATTAGTAAGCAAAGTTTTGGAACATTAACACAACGATCATGGAAAAGCGATGGGGCAAGCATCAAGCCTAGCAGAGCCATGGAGTCAGATGTGTGCTGTTTTTAACCAGCAGCAAGAGATGTTCTATTTGTTATAAGACCCTCACCACTATGTATGTCTATGATTGTTTATCGCTTGCAATGTGAAAATTAGAAAGAAATTTTGAAAAACAAATCAGATTTTTTTCAGAATTTTTATTTAATGAAATTAACTGAAGTTAAGTCAAGATAGTGAAGAAGTTTCTACTGCAATTAAATTTTCTTCTTAAATGATTTAACTGTGGCAGTATACCATAAATAAATTATATATGAAGATTATAAAATAAGTCAGCATTAAAGCTTGAATTGCATCTGATTTTACGACATCAAGTCAAGGATACTTCAATGATTCAGTAACTGTCTTCCAACACTGTCAAAGTTATGCTGCAAAGAGATAGATCTATGGCTCGAAAACATCTGCTGAGACTTTTTTTTCAAGAATTTTTGCACTAAAAGCTGAATGTTAACCATATTGTATTTACTCAAAAGACCATATGTCAGAACTCCCAAGCGATACTTTTTAGGTGGGTCAGCACAGCAATAGCATTATGCCATGAGAGATGATTCAGGTACAAAGACTAATTCGACATACAAGTTTTTTTTTAATTACACTATGAAAGACATATTTGTATTGCTACATCATAAAATCCTTAGAATTAATTTGAAATGTATTTATTTCAGATTTTATAACTCAATAGTTATTACAGGCTAAAATCTGTTTTATGTCATTGCATTGAGATGTTGACAAAGTTAGAAGAAAGGTAAATATTCTTTCAAATAAATCTCACTGAGCAAAGCAATAAGTCAACATCAGTCAACATACAAAAAGTCATTGCACAGCAATACAATCAAATCAAAGAAAACAAATTTTATATGGTTCACAACACAGTACAAGTTAAAAAGAAGTCATCAAACTATATCTATCTATCTACACCAAAGTAATATTTATAGTCTTTTTTTCTACATTTATAAATCTTATACTTTTCTGTATGAAGACATAATACTTTAAATTGATATCTAAGTGATATATAGTATCAAAACCAAATGTATGTAAGTGTTCTAAGTTGACCAAGTGACTTTCTTTTCTCATATTGTGCATAAATTCTGAATACTACATTTCATGTATGCCCTTTCTCATAAGACTACACATTTTTTTCCAAAAAGGAAACAGAGAAAAAAATCAGAAATACATTAAAGCATCTCAAGGTCATAAATATCTCACATCTTTTTTCAGCATACTGCATGAATGTGCTTTTGAATGCTATTTTACAGTTTATGTATAGTTGAATAACTTTGCAAATATATTTTATTACCAATATTGAACTTTTCATATTCATTACGTACTTACCTGCCTGTAACAAAGACCAGAGCTGTATTTAGAATTTTAGTGTCTTTAGAGCAGAAATCTCCCTGCATTTCTTACTAGTCTGATGTTTGAAATTGTTTGCTTTGGAGATTTACAATTTAGGATTAAACTAGGGAGGGAAATTTAAGAGATTGTGGGTTGTTCATCATAAAGTAGTTGTCTAACTATAGAAAAATAAATAAAAAAAACTTGTTTTTGTTTTTATATTGTTTCAATGGTGTGTAGCTTGTCCTAATACATCTTGTGGTCTGGGTCCCAAACAGGAAATACTTTCTCCCCCTTTACTGTGTATCAGTAATTGTATCAAAGAACTATTAGCTCCGGTGCAAAATGTGGTCAGATGTACAGTCTCCTTTAGAATTCTAGATCTTGTAAATATCGAATATTCATCACCAACCTTCCATTAAAAAACCTAAGACTACAGATAAAATATATAAATCTCATAGAAACATGATACTAAAATCATTATTTAAGTAATATTTCTAAATTGTAGTCATACTGTTACCAAATACCAAATATCACCATGCTGTTAATGTTGCAGTCCGCTATACAAAAATTAATTTACCAATAATAAACCACATAAAGGGGATAAATACTGCCACACAATGATCATGCATTATCTCTACATAGCATCCGAATATACGGTAACCACCATCCTGTTATTGAACAAAATCTACAAAATCCACTATACCGAGACCAATATACCAATAATGTCACATACAAGGGATAAATGCTGACAAACCATGACCAGACTACATTTTACCACAATACAGTAACTGAATAATTGTCCTGTGGTTTTTAATAATGATCATTTTTGTGCTAATGCTAATATTATCACCAGTGGCACTATGCACATAGGCTCTGTAGATCATATAAGTGTATATATAATGCAGGTAAATAAAGTGACTTGCTGATAATGCATTCAAGTAATTGATTTTCATTTCTTTTTTTCATCCAGCACAGAGTACAAGTGATAAGCGAACTTGCTCAGAAAACGTACCCCAAGCTCAAATTCGGCACGAACGTAGCTTATTCAGATTTGTGATCAGTTTCTCAAGCATTTTCACTTTAACCCCTTCATGACTCAGCCTATTTTGACCTTAAAGACCTTGAAATTTATTGCAATTCTGACCAGTGTCCTTTATGAGGTAATAACTCAGGAACGCTTCAACGGATCCTAGCGATTCTGAGGTTGTTTTTTCATGACATATTGGGCTTCATGTTAGTGGTAAATTTAGGTCGATAATTTTTGCGTTTATTTGTGAAAAAATGTAAATTTGGAGAACATTTTGAAAATTTTGCAATTTTCAAATTTTGAATTTTTATTCTGTTAAACCAGAGAGTTATGTGACACAAAATAGTTAAGAAATAACATTTCCCACATGTCTACTTTACATCAGCACAATTTTGGAAACAAATTTTTTTTTTGTTAGGTAGTTATAAGGGTTAAAAGTTGACCATCGATTTCTCATTTATACAACAAAATTTACAAAACCATTTTTTTAGGGACCACCTCACATTTGAAGTCACATTGAGGGTCTATATGGCAGAAAATACCCAAATATGACAACATTATAAAAACTGCATCCCTCAAGCAACTCAAAACTACATTCAAGAAGATTATTAACCCTTCAGGTGCTTCACAGGAACTAAAGCAACGTGGAAGGAAAAAATGTACATTTTAATTTTTCCAACAAAAATTTTTTTTAGCATCAATTTTTCATTTTTGCATGGGCAACAGGATAAAATGGATCCTAAAGTTTTTTGGGCAATTTCTCCTGAGTACAACAATACCTCATATGTGGTCATAAACCACTGTTTGGGTGCAGGGCAAGGCTCAGAAGGGAAGGAGCGCCATTTGACTTTTTGAATGGAAAATATGCTGGAATATTTAACGGTTGCCATGTCGCATTTGGAGAGTCACTGTGTGCCTAAACATTGGAGTCCCCCACAAGTGACCCCATTTTGGAAACTAGACCTCGAAAGGAACGTATTTAGATGCATAGTGAGCACTTTGAACCCCAGGTGCTTCACAAATTGATCCGTAAAAAAAGAAAGTACTTTTTTTTCACAAAAAAATTTTTAGCCTCAGTTTTTTCATTTTCACATGGGCAACAGGATAAAATGGATCCTAAAATTTGTTGGGCAATTTATCCTGAGTACACAGATACCTCATATGTGGTCATAAACCACTGCTTGGGCGCACAGCAGGGCCCAGAAGGGAAGGAGCACCATTTGACTTTTTGAATGGAAAATTATCTCCAATCGTTAGCGGACACCATGACGCGTTTGGAGAGCCCCTGTGTGCCTAAACAGTGAAAAACCCCCACATGTGACACCATTTTGGAAACTAGACCCCTTATGGAACTTATCTAGATGTGTTGTGAGCACTCTGAACCCCCAAGTGCTTCACAGAAGTTTATAACGCAAAGCAGTGAAAATAAAAAAAACATTTTTTTTCCTCAAAAATGATTCTTTAGTCCGCTATTTTTTATTTTTACAAGGGTAACAGGAGAAATTGAACCACAAAAGTTGTTGCGCAATTTGTCCTGAATACACCAATACCCCATATGTGGGGGTAACCACTGTTTTAGCGCATGGGAGAGCTCAGAAGGGAAGGAGCGCCATTTTGGAATGCAGACTTGATGGAATGTTCTGCGGGCGTCATGTTGCATTTGCAGAGCCCCTGATGTGCCTAAACAGTAGAAACCCCCCACAAGTGACCCATTTTGGAAACTAGACCCCCAAGGAGCTTATATAGATGTGTGGTGAGCACTTTGAACCCCCAAGTGCTTCACAGAAGTTTATAAATGCAGAGAAGTGAAAATAACAAAATCATTTTTGTTCCTCAAAAATCATTTTTTAGCCCGCTATTTTTTATTTTCCCAAAGCTAACAGGATAAATTGGACCCCAAAAGTTGTTGTCCAGTTTTTCCTGAGAACCTGGTGCCCCATATGTGGGGGGAAACACTGTTTGGGCGCACGGCAGGGCTCAGAAGGGAAGGAGCGCCATTTGACTTTTTTAATGGAAAATCAGCTCCAATCGTTAGCGGACACCCTGTCGTATTTGGAGAGCCCCTGTGTGCCTAAACTTTGGAGCTCCCCCACAAATGACCCCATTTTGGAAACTAGACCCCCTAAGGAACTTATCTAGATGCACAGTGAGCACATTGAACCCGCAGGTGCTTCACAGAAGTTTATAACGCAGAGCCGTGAAAATAAAAAATCATTTTTTTTCTCAAAAAATGTTTTTTTACCCCCTATCTTTTATTTTCGCAATGGTTACAGGAGAAATTGGACCCCAAAGGTTGCTGTCCAGTTTGTCCTGAGTACGTTGGTACCCCATATGTGGGGGGAACCACTGTTTGGGCACACGTCAGGGCTCGGAAGGAAAGTAGTGACGTTTTGAAATGCCGACGGGCGTCATGTTACGTTTGCAATACCCCTGATGTGCCTAAACAGTAGAAACTCCCCACAAGTGACCCCATTTTGGAAACTAGACCCCGCAAGGAACTTATCCAGATGTGTGGTGAGCACTTTGAATCCCCAAGGACTACACAAGGTTATAACGCCCTGGCATGAAAATAAAAAAATCCTATTTTTTCCACAAACATGATCTTTTAGTCCCCAATTATTTTATTTTCCCAAGGGTAACATGAGAAATTAGACCCCAAAAGTTGTTGTCCAATTTGTCCTGAGTACGCTGATATCCCATATGTCGGAGAAAACTACTGTATGGGCACACGTAGGGGCTCGGAAGGGAAGTAGTGACGTTTTAAAATGCCGACTTGATGGAATGGTCTGCGGGCGTCATTTTATGTTTGCAGAGCCCCTGATGTGCCTAAACTGTGGAAACTCCCCCAAGTGATCCCATTTTGGAAACTAGACCCCCCATGGAACTTATCTAGATGTGTAGTGAGCACTTTGAACCCCCAAGTGCTTCACAGAAGTTTATAAATCAGAGCCATGAAAATAAAAAAATCTTTTTTTTCCTCAAAAATTGTTTTTATAGCCTACAATTTTTTATTTTCACAAGGGTAACAGGACAAATTGGACCCCAAAAGTTGTTGACCTGTTTGTCCTGAGTACGCTGGTACCCCATATGTGGCGGGGAACCACAGTTTGGGCACACGTGGGGGCTCGGAAAGGAAGTAGTGACGTTTTGTAATACCGACTTGATGGAATGGTCTGCGGGCGTCATGTTACGTTTGCAGAGCCCATGATGTGCCTAAACAGTAGAAACCCCCCAATTGACCTCATTTTGGAAACTAGATCCCCAAGGAACTCCTCTAGATGTGTGGTGAGCACTTTGAATCTCCAAGTTCTTCACAGAAGTTTATAACGCAAAGCCGTGAAAATAAAAAATCATTTTTTTTCCCACAAACATGATCTTTTAGTCCCCAATTTTTTTCCCTAGGGTAACAGGAGAAATTAGACCCCCAAAGAAGTTGTGCAATGTTTCCTGAGTACGCTGATAACCCATATGTGATGGTAAAACCACTGTTTGGGCACACGTCGGGGCTCGGAATAAAGGGAGCACTGTTTGACTTTTTGAACGCAAAATTTGCAGGAATCAATGGTGGCGCCATGTCGCGATTGGAGACCCCCTGATGTGCCTAAATAGTGAAAACCCCTCAATTCTAACTCCAACCCTAACCCCAACACACTCCTAACCACAACCCTAACCCCTACACACCCCTAACCCTAATCCAAACTCTAACCATAACCCTAACCCCAAAACACCCCTAACCATAATCCCAACCCTAACCATAACCCTAACCACAAGCCTAACCCCAACCCTAACTCTAATTCCAACCCTAACCCTAAATCTAACCGTAACCCTAATGCCAACCCTAACCCGAATTTCAACCCTAACCCTAATTCTAACCGTAACCCTAATTCTAACCCTAATTCTAACCTAATGCTAAAGGCTAGGTTCACATTGTGTTTTACCAGTCCGTTCAACACATAGCGCTGATGGTCTGGTAACGGTATAGTATAACGCGATCGCGTTATGCTATACCTGCTAGCGCAGAGGAATCAGCAGATGATTCATCTGCACTAGCGGTGACAGTGCCCAGACGCTGCAGGTCGCGTCCGTGGCTCCATCACTGAATGATGGCACGTCGCAAACTCATGCCGTTTTACAGCATGCGTAGTGATGCGCCCTCAAATGGGGGTGAATGGCAGCTATAACGGACTGAGTTACACCGTGTTATACCGTGGTGTAACGCAGTCCATCTAACGGACGGCCATAACGCGATATGAATCCAGCCTAACCCTAACCCTAATTATAACCCTAACCCTAATGCTAACCCTAGTCCTAACCCTAACCTAACCCTAAGGCTAGGTTCACATTAAATTCAAAAAGGAGAAAAGGGAAGCTTTTTGACATATAAAATACAAAATTTTTATTAGAGTAAAAATGCATATAATTAGGATAAAAATCCAATGGGGACAAAAGGATGCAGCAAGAAGCAGGCCAATATTAACAGGTACAAACACTATAAAAAATATTTCAAAAGTGCATGTATATTACATATATTGCCACATTGGCTAGTAATAGGCTAAAAACTAGCTCCTATATAGTATATATCTGTGCACATAAGAACTAGTAAAAGGAATGTGCTCTCCCACCGTGCTAGCTGTTAGAAGTGTCAGCATGTGAGTGCAAAGCCCACGGCAAATGCTAATAATAGATGCAACCAAAAACAGTCTACATATTACAACATAGGGCAAATTAAACTGCTGAAAAAATAAAGCTGCCATTATTTATTTATTTATTTTTTTATTATTTATTTTTTCAGCAGTTTAATTTGCCCTATGTTGTAATATGTAGACTGTTTTTGGTTGCATCTATTATTAGTATTTGCCGTGGGCTTTGCACTCACATGCTGACACTTCTAACAGCTAGCACGGTGGGAGAGCACATTCCTTTTACTAGTTCTTATGTGCACAGATATATACTATATAGGAGCTAGTTTTTAGCCTATTACTAGCCAATGTGGCAATATATGTAATATACATGCACTTTTGAAATATTTTTTTATAGTGTTTGTACCTGTTAATATTGGCCTGCTTCTTGCTGCATCCTTTTGTCCCCATTGGATTTTTATCTTAATTATATGCATTTTTACTCTAATAAAAATTTTGTATTTTATATGTCAAAAAGCTTCCCTTTTCTCCTTTTTGAATTCATTGGTATTTGGAAGTGGTTTGAATACTAGACAATATAGTTTTGTGACTTATAGGTTCACATTAAGTTTTACCAGCCCGTTCAACACATAGTGTTGACGGGCTGGTAACAGTATAGCATAACGCGATCGCGTTATGCTATACCCTCTAGTGCAGAGGACTCAGCAGTAGTGTTGAGCATTCCGATACTGCAAATATCGGGTATCGGCCGATATTAGCTGTATCGGAATTCCGATTCCGAGTTCCGATATTTTCGTCTTATCGGATACCGGAATCGGGATGTCACTGTCACTGTCAGTGTCCGTCTGTCGGGTCTGTCAGGAGTCAGCGGCACTTACCTGGCAGAAGATCTCCGGCGGTCACGTCCTGGACTGCTTCATGGCCGCCATCCTCTTCTCCCCGGCGGTCACATGCAGTTTCTCGCGATAACTGCAGTGACTGCTGGGTAATCCCGGCCGTAAAGCAGTCAGTCCGATGACGTCACCGCCGGGGAAGCAGGTAATCAGCTGTGCTGCGTTGCAATGACAGGCTCTGCCTGTCATTGCGATGTAGCAGAGCTGGATCGTCGTGGGACTATCGTTATGGACTGCGTCGGACAGGTGGTATACTGTTGGTTTGTTTTTTTTCTTTTTTTACAGGAGATCGATGGCGTCGCAGGAATGAGTGTATAATAAAAGAAATGAAAACTGTGTTGTCTCTTTTATTTCATTAAAATACTTTTTTCTTGCTTTGTCTTTTTTTTATACATTTAATAACTTTGGGATTAATAATGGATCGGTGTCTTATTGACGCCTCTCCATTATTAACCGGGCTTATTGTCACCGTGCAATCAACGGTGACATTAACCCCTTATTACCCCGCTTGCCACCGCTACAGGGCAAGTGGGAAGAGCCGGGTAAAGTGCCACAATTGGCACATCTTTTGATGCGCCAAATGTGGGGCTGCTGTAGCCTGGTATTATCAGGCTGTTGAGGGCCAAAATCCATGGGCCTTGACAGTCTTTTAATACCAGGCCGCAGCAGTCTGCATTTTACTTGGCTGGTTAACAAAAATAGGGGGGATCCATACACAGTTTTTTTTTCGAGGGGATCCCCTATTTTTGTTAATCAGCCAAGCTAAGCAGACTGCTGTGGCCTGGTATTATCAGGCTTGCAAGGTCCATGGATATTGGATCCTTACCAGCCTGAAAAACCAGGCCTCAGCGGTCTGCTTCATCTGGCTGGTTAACAAAAATAGGGGGGACCCCACGCCAATTTTTTTCGAGGGGATCCCCTATTTTTGTTAATCAGCCAAGATATGCAGACTGCTGTGGCCTGGTATTATCAGGCTGGCAAGGTCCATGGATCTTGGCTCCTTAACAGCCTGAAAATCCAGGCCTCAGCGGTCTGCTTCATCTGGCTGGTTAACAAAAATAGGGGGGACCCCACGCCAATTTTTTTCGAGGGGATCCCCTATTTTTGTTAATCAGCCAAGATATGCAGACTGCTGTGGCCTGGTATTATCAGGCTGGCAAGGTCCATGGATCTTGGCTCCTTAACAGCCTGAAAATCCAGGCCTCAGCGGTCTGCTTCATCTGGCTGGTTAACAAAAATAGGGGGGACCCCACGCCAATTTTTTTCGAGGGGATCCCCTATTTTTGTTAATCAGCCAAGATATGCAGACTGCTGTGGCCTGGTATTATCAGGCTGGCAAGGTCCATGGATCTTGGCTCCTTAACAGCCTGAAAATCCAGGCCTCAGCGGTCTGCTTCATCTGGCTGGTTAACAAAAATAGGGGGGACCCCACGCCATTTTTTTTTCGAAGGGAACCCCTATTTTTGTTAATCAGTTCCCTCTGACGTCACTGATTGTGTCCCTGGCTGACCTGAAGTGAAAGTGGAAAGCAATCAATTAAGCTTTCCACTTAAGGGACCGTCTCACATAGCGATATCGCTACCGAGATCGCTGCTGAGTCACTAGTTTTGTGACGCAGCAGCGAGCTCACCAGCGATATCGCTGTGTGTGACATTCAGCGACGATCAGCCCCCTGCCGGGTATCGTTGATCGTCGCTGAAATGTCAGGACCTTTGATCGCTGGTTTCCCGCCTGTCACACGCAGCGATGCGTGCCTGTCAGAGGGAAACCAGCGATCAAAAAAAGGTCCTGACATTTCTGCGACGATCAGCGATACCCGGCAGGGGGGCTGATCGTCGCTGAATGTCACACACAGCGATATCGCTGGTGAGCTCGCTGCTGCGTCACAAAATTAGTGACTCAGCAGCGATCTCGGTAGCGATATCGCTATGTGAGACGGGCCCTTAAGCGATGTTACCCGCAGTGTCGCTGTCCCAGATCGCTGCCTGAGCTGCCTGTTTGGCAGCTCAGCAGCGATCATGTAGCGATACACCAGCGATCCTGACAAGTGCATATCGTTGTCGGGATCGCTGGTGTATCGTTATGTGACACCCAGCCTTTACTCTCCTGTCAGGCAGGAGAGGAGCTCATTCATTTGGGGTTTACTGTGAGGCTGCAGCATTAGCTGCGGTCCCTGCAGTAAATATTAACCCTTTCTGAAGGATTACACCGTGGGACCTGACTGTGCATGGGATAGGTAAGAATAATTTTGCTTTTTTATTTTATTTTTATTACAGGAAATGGTTTTTGCAGTAAAATAAAAGATGGTCAAAAACATGTGTCTTTATTTCATTAAAATGATTTTTAATTAAAGTGTGTGTGTTTTATTTTTATTTCATGCAATAGGATTAATAATTGATAGTTGTCTAATTGACAGCTCTCAATTATTAACCTGGCTTAAGGTCACCTTTCAATAGCAAGGTGGCTTTAACCCCATATTAACCCATTCGCCACCGCTACAGGGCAATGGGAATAGACGGGCAAAGTGCCAGAAAGGGCGAATCTAATTATAGATTTGTCTTTCCTGGGGTGTCTGGGGGCAGATGTTAGTAGCCGGGGGGGGCAAAAATAATGGTCCCTCTCTGGGCTATTATTATCTGCCCCCACTCACTGGCTTTGTCTGTCTGGTTGCGAAAATAGGGCGGGAGCCCACGCATTTTTTTTCAGCAATTTTACACCTCATATATATATATACATGTCATTGAATTTGTGACACATATATATATATATATTTATATTTGTAGTTCATACACTTCTACATAGTATAATAGCCGCTAATTCAATTGCCGGCTTTTGTGAAAATGCAGAACCCGACATGAAATGACACTTGGTGTACATAGGGTTAACCATGTTTTTTCATGTCCTTTGCTATCTAATTTGCACAAACAATTAAATCAGACTATGTGTGCAAAATTTCACATCTCTAGGGGTTAATTAAAGGTGTAAATTCGTAGCAAAAAAGTCCGTTTTTTTACAACGAATTTACACCTTTAATTAACCCTAGAGGTGTGAAATTTTGCACACATAGTCTGATTTAATTGTTTGTGCAAATTAGATAGCAAAGGACATGAAAAGAAATGTTTAACCCTATGTACACCAAGTGTCATTTCATGTCGGGTGACCCGACATGAAATGACACTTGGTGTACATAGGGTTAACCATGTCTTTTCATGTCCTTTGCTATCTAATTTGCACAAACAATTAAATCAGACTATGTGTGCAAAATTTCACACCTCTAGGGGTTAATTAAAGGTGTAAATTCGTAGCAAAAAAGTCCGTTTTTTTACAACGAATTTACACCTTTAATTAACCCCTACAGGTGTGAAATTTTGCACACATAGTCTGATTTAATTGTTTGTGCAAATTAGATAGCAAAGGACATGAAAAGAAATGTTTAACCCTATGTACACCAAGTGTCATTTCATGTCGGGTGCTTCTGTCTTTTCACTGAAGCCGGCTTTACCCGGCAATTGAATCAAAGGATATTTTACTATGTAGAAGTGTATAAACTATACATATATGTATATATATATGTCACAATGACATGTATATATATATATATATGTATTCTATGTGTGTATATTTAGTGTTTACAAGGAAAGAATGGGGTTTTTTTAGTTGCGATATTTTGTTCCCATAGACTTACATGGGACTTCCGGTATCGGTATCGGGTATCGCCGATATTTTAGTGATATCGGCGATACCATTCCGATTCCGATACTTTAGCATATCGGAAAGTATCGCTCAACTCTACTCAGCAGATGATTCATCTGCGCTAGCAGTGATGGAGCTCAGACGCTGCAGCCCGCGTCCGAAGCTCCGTCACTGAATGATGGCACGTCGCGAACGCATGCTGCTTTACGGCATGCGTTGCGATGCGCCCGCAAATGGGGGTGAATGGTAGCATTAACGGACTGCCATAATGCGATATAAATCCAGCATAACCCTAATGCTAACCCTAACCCTAAGGCTAACCCTAAGGGCTAAACCTAACCCTAACCTAACCAATAACTGTAATTCTAACCCTAATAGAAAAAAAAATATATATTTTATTTTTTGTCCCTACCTATGGGGTGATAAAGGGGGCGTTTATTTACATTTTTTATTTTTATCACTGTGAGAGTTTATCACAGTGATCAAAATACATTTTTGGACTTTAGAAGGCGCACTGCGCATGCGCCGGCCGGCGGGCGCACCGCGCATGCGCCTGCCATTTTCCAAGATGGCGGCGCCCATGAAGAGTCCCGAACAGACGCCGGGACGGATCCACGGGCGCCAGAAGACTGGGGGAGGTGAGATGACACTGGGGGGATCGGAAGGCGAGGGGCAGCGGACTAGAGCGGAGGGGAGAGGACCGGAGCGCAGGGCAGCAGATAGTAACGGCGGTGACCGATCGCTGCCATGAATTGATGGCGGTGGCCGATCACCGCCGTTACTCGTAACACGGTGTCCAGCCATGGCCGATGCTATTGCAGCATCGGCCATGGCTGGATTATAATATTTCACCAAATTTCATTGTTGAAATATTACAAATCAGTCTGATTGGATGTTTCACTTTTATCAGCCAATCAGAGTGATCGTAGCCACGTGGGGGTTAAGCCACCCCCACTGTGGTGATGCACAAAGGGTCTTGTGCCTGCGGGTCGGGCGACCTTTCAGTGACCCGGTCACCCAACCCGCAGGAACATGATTTATAGCATCACGCCTACGTAGGCGTCATGGATCGGAATGCCACTGGTTTTCATGACGCCTACGTAGGTGTCATGGGTCGGGAAGGGGTTAAAGCCTGCAAAAATTGAGCACAGTTTGATAAATGATTGCATTTCGACTAATGCTTTTGTTAATACTTTGGCTAGGATAGTGGTGCTGCATAATGAGCGGGGGGGACGTGTTTTATGAGGGGAGGGGTTGGTAGAGGAGCTGCAGACTGTTGTTTATTTTTTTTTTTAAATTAACAAAATGTGTATAGATTCCGGCAGCCAATCAGGGTTCAGAAACCATCCTGTAATGTATGTAGTACAGTTCATATAGCGTCTTGTGCTTGGGTGCGATGAAAACACAGGAGTCACAGGTTTGATATAGAAAAGTCCTGTATTACTTCATACAAGTTGGCAGAAATAGTCACACAGTTTGCAGACACAGAAACAGGAGACACAGCAGGCCAGAGTAATCCAAGCTCAGCAATCACTCTCCAATACAGATTCAGGATCTTCTTCTCTGTTACCGTAAGTCCATGCAAACGTGGGTCTTTCAAAGAGCAGGGTTCAGAGTCCACAAGTGCTTCAGAGTTCCTCAGTAGGAATAGCTGGAGTACAAGGTCCAAGGCTTACAGGAGTCAAGTCACAGGTTCACTGCAGGCTAGATTCTGAAGCACTGATTGCTCAGCTGTGGCTGCTTAAGAAGCAAAGGAGAGAATCAGGGCGGGAACATGCAAGCTGGAAACTCCATTTTGACTGAGGGCAAGATAGCTGCAGCAAGACAGAAAGTAAAATGGCTGACGAACAAACTGAGTTTCAGGAATATATACATAGAACCTTACATTACTCCCCCCTTAAGGACAACCTCCGGATGACCTCAGACCAGGCTTGTGTGGGTACCTCTGATGAAACTGACGGAGCAAGCGAGGAGCATTAACGTTATTGACCGGTTCCCATGAGTTGTCCTCCACTGGGTAGCCCTGCCATTTAATCAGATATTTTAACTGATTTCTATACAACCTGGAATCTAAAATCCTTTCCACCACAAATTCTTCCTGACCATCGACTAGCACTGGGTCAGGGCAAGGAGAGGAACGTCCAGGAAACGTATTGGGTGTCGCAGCCTTTAGTAGGGATACATGAAAGACAGGGTGGATTCTCATAGTTCTGGGCAATTGAAGACGACAAGCAACGGCACTTATAATTTTACTGATTTTATAGGGTCCAATGTACTTATGTCCCAACTTAGACGATGGAATCCTTAACTTAAGATTTCTGGTTGACAGCCAGACCAAGTCTCCTACCTTGAAAGCTGGTGCAGGTTTACGAAATTTATCTGCTGCTTTCTTGTACCTTTCTTGAGCCGATTCCAGATTTTCCTTTAGAAGATCCATATTCTTCTGTAAAGACGTGATTCTTTCAGTCACTGCTGGTAAAGGCGTTTCTATGGGAAATCGTGGTAGAATGTTAGGATGATAACCTAGATTAGAGTAAAAAGGAGACTGTTTAGTGGAGGCACTCTGAGAGTTGTTATACGAGAACTCAGCTAATGGAAGTAGATCCACTCAATCATCCTGTAGTTGGCAGATAAAGCAGCGGAGATACTGCTCCAGGGTTTGATTGGTTCGTTCGGTCTGTCCATTAGTCTGGGGATGAAAAGCAGAAGAAAGGTTTACTTTAATGTCCAATGCTGCACAGAAATTTTGCCAAAACCTAGAAGTGAATTGCACCCCTCGATCCGAAATAACCTCATCCGGTACTCCATGTAAGCGAAACACATCTTTAATCATCAAATCTGATGTCTGTTTTGCAGTGGGTAAGCCGACACAAGGGATAAAATGAGCTGCCTTTGTTAGACGGTCAACCACCACTAGAATGGTGTTCTTCCCCTGAGAGGTTGGTAACTCCACAATGAAGTCCATAGAAATGGATCCCCACGGGCGGGACGGGGTGGGAAGAGGCTGTAACAGACCAGTTGGTGAGGAGCGAGGTGTTTTGCATCTTGCACAGACCTCACATGAAGTGACATAATTCAAAACATCCTTCCTGCAAGTGGGCCACCAAAAGAAACGAGAAAGAAATTCCTGTGTCTTTAGAATTCCTCTATGCCCAGCTATCTTGGAATCGTGAATGAGTTGCAATACTCTTAATCTGACTGTTTCAGGAATATACAGACGTTGTCCCTGAATCCACACACCATTCTTAAAGACAAGACTTACGTCCCTTGGGGGTTGTGCCAAAAAGGAATCCGCATGGTATGCTTCCTTGATGTCCTTAAGTAGGTCTTGATTATGAATTACTCCTAGGAATCTAGAGTCAGGAAGAATAGTCTTAGGAGGAGTAATTGGACGTGTCTCTGCTGAGTAAATCCTAGACAGTGCATCAGCCTTTCCATTGCGCGATCCTGGTCTATAAGAGATGATAAAATTAAATTGGTTTAAGAAAAGATTCCAGCGAGCCTGGCGAGGAGTCAGGCACTTAGCCGACCTGATAAACTCAAGGTTACGATGGTCTGTCAGGACGACTATTTGCTGTGCAGCTCCCTGAAGAAGGTGTCTCCATTTTTTGAAGGCGGCAATAATGGCCAACAACTCTCTATTGCCCACATCGTAGTTCCTCTCAGCCGAAGACAACTGCTGGGAAAAGAAGGCACAGGGATGCAAGACATTCTTCTCACCTGTTCTCTGAGAGAGTATAGCTCCAACGGCACAGTCTGAAGCATCCACCTCTATTATGAAGGCAAGCTCGGGGTTGGGATGTACTAGGATAGGTGCAGTGGTAAATTTATCTTTTAGACGGGAAAATGCTTCCTGGGCTTGGGGAGTCCAGGAAAACCTAGACTCTTTCCGGGTAAGTTGAGTGATAGGTGACACTACCTCAGAGAAATTTCTAATGAAACGTCTATAGAAGTTGGCAAACCCGATGAAGCGCTGTACCTCCTTCACATTTCTAGGACTTGGCCAATCCTTGATGGCTTGGGTTTTGCTTCCATCCATACTAATTCCTTGTGTAGACAGTACATACCCCAGAAATTGAATTTCGGTCCTATGGAATTCACACTTTTCAAGTTTGATGTAAAGATGATTTTGTCTTAGACGTTCCAAGACCATTTTCACATGTCCATGATGTTCCTCTGTGGAGTTAGAAAAAATTAGAATATCATCCAAATAAATTACCACGAATGTATCTAGGAGATCCCTGAAGATGTCATTCACCAAGTGTTGGAAAGGGGCTGGAGCGGTACTCAGACCAAAAGGCATAACTAGATATTCAAAGTGTCCATAGCGTGACCTGAATGCAGTCTTCCATTCATCCCCAGGTCTAATACGGACTAAGTTATAGGCCCCACGAAGATCTAGTTTAGAAAAAATTTTGGCATGTCGCACTCTCTCCAATAACTCAGGGATTAAAGGCAATGGATAACGGTTTCTAATAGTAACCTTATTGAGTTCCCTATAATCTACGCATGGTCTCAGAGATCCATCTTTCTTCTTTACAAAGAAGATGGGTGCACCTGCAGGAGATGAAGAGGGGCGTATGAAGCCCTTGGCTAGATTTTCATCTATGTAATCCTTTAAAGCCTTTAGCTCGGGCCCCGCCAGGGGGTAGATCTTACCAAAAGGTATCTCTGCTCCAGGCAATAATTCAATTGGACAATCATATGGACGGTGAGGAGGAAGCTGGTCAGCGTTCTTCTTGTCACATAAATCCACATAGTCCTGGTATACAGCTGGTAGTTCAGGGACTGACATGATTCCTTTAGGAACAGAGCAAGCTGAAACTTTTGGACTCATCTGTTTCTCTGGAAAGTGTAATTCCTTGGTCTCCCAGTTAATGGTAGGATTCTGAGCCTGCAGCCATGGTAGCCCTAGAATAATGGGAAAGTGGGGAGAAGAGATAAGCATAAAGGACAGTTTCTCTTGATGATCTTTGCCCATAAGAACCCTCAAAGGCTCTGTTTCCTGATCCACTGGTCCAGAGGTCAGCAGGGAGCCATCCACAGTTTCCATCTGTACTGGAGTAGCCTTCTTCACTGAACGTATCCCCTGTTTCAGAGCAAAGGAGACATCCATAAAATTTCCACTTGCCCCTGAGTCGATCATAGCAGAGCTAGACACCCAAGCTGAGTCAACCCAGAGTTTGATGGAAAGAAAGCAATGATAATTGTTTTTCTTACAACTCAGCTGGGACACCGCTGAGGAAACTTGAAAAATGGCAGCGTTTACACAGTCAACGTCCTCAGAGGTAACGGAGTTTAAGTCCGAGAAATCAAGATCTGTTGCTGCAGATCTCTCTGGAGCCTGAGGCTCGGACCTGACAGATCCCCTCTCGCAACACTCACAATGAATGAGTGCTGCAGTAGTCTTACGAGAACGGCTGGGGCAGTTTATAATGAAGTGCCCTGACTTACCACAATAGAAACATAGATTCTCTTTAAAACGATGTTCCTTGCGTGCATCACTAACCCGTCGTTGTAAAGAGTCTACCTGCATGGGTTCAGGTTCAGGTTCCCGTGTAATCCTACTCAAAGGTTCCTTAGCTGGAGAGGAAGGTAGGAAAAGGTTAGTACGATTGCTTTCGAACCATCTCTCTTGCCTGCGTTCAGTCAGACGAGTATCAATACGGATGCAGTAGTTAATAAAGTCACCTAACGCAGTGGGAGGGTCGGCACGAGCAAGTTCATCCTTAATCAGTGGAGATAACCCCTTTCGAAAAATAGATTTTTTGGCGGAACTGTCCCAGGTGGTATCAAGGGCCCATCTCCTGAAATCCAAGGCATATTCAGCTACCGAGTGCTTACCTTGGCGCAAAGCTTACATGGCTGCTTCAGCTGTTGCACCTCGATTGGGGTCATCAAACACCTGCCCCATGGCTGAAATAAAATCATCAAGGTGATTCAAACAATCATCCTCAGTCTCAATCAGAGGGTTTGCCCACATTAAAGCCTTGTTGGTAAGCAACATAATTATAGTAAGCACCTTAGATCGTTCAGTGGGAAATTGTGAAGCATGTGCAGAAAAAAAAAGATTGCATTGATTAATAAATCCCCTGAATTTCTCACGTTCACCGCCAAAACGAAAAGGGGGCAACTTGGGAATCCCAGCACTCGGGGCAACGGCAGGAGCCTGGACTCGCCCCTCTAGAACCTCAATCCTGGCTCGCAAATCCTGGGTAGTCTGTCCAACCACTTGCAAATTGTGATTATTGAGGTCCTGTAGATTTGTAAAACGGGTCTTTATATTCTGCAAATCTGCAAGGATATTATCAGTCACTCCGCAAAGTTCCTTTATGCGGGCCTCCATTTTCCAGATCTTTTAAGACAGGATTACTGGAAGAAGAGGAGAGAAAAAAAACAATAGTGTTCACCTGTGGCAACACTGCAGAGAGAAAAAAAAATTAAGGGAACTGCTCACCTGGAATGGTTGTGAGAAGTCACAACCACTATCATCACAGAAAGTTTCAACCAGACATCTGATATCCAGAGTTACAGCAGACAAAAAAGAGAAAAGAAAGGAAAAAAAAAAAAAATAGTGTTTACCTGTGGTAACACTGCAAAAAGAAATAACTTAAGGGAATTGCTCACCTGGAATGGTTGTGAGAAGTCACAACCACTGCCATCACAGAAAGTACAACCGGACGTCTGATATCCACAGTACAGCAGACACAGCCTTCCAGACCCAGCAGACACTAACGTTTTGGCTTCAGAATCTTGTAATGTATGTAGTACAGTTCATATAGCGTCTTGTGCTTGGGTGCGATGAAAACACAGGAGTCACAGGTTTGATATAGAAAAGTCCTGTATTACTTCATACAAGTTGGCAGAAATAGTCACACAGTTTGCAGACACAGAAACAGGAGACACAGCAGGCCAGAGTAATCCAAGCTCAGCAATCACTCTCCAATACAGATTCAGGATCTTCTTCTCTGTTACCGTAAGTCCATGCAAACGTGGGTCTTTCAAAGAGCAGGGTTCAGAGTCCACAAGTGCTTCAGAGTTCCTCAGTAGGAATAGCTGGAGTACAAGGTCCAAGGCTTACAGGAGTCAAGTCACAGGTTCACTGCAGGCTAGATTCTGAAGCACTGATTGCTCAGCTGTGGCTGCTTAAGAAGCAAAGGAGAGAATCAGGGTGGGAACATGCAAGCTGGAAACTCCATTTTGACTGAGGGCAAGATAGCTGCAGCAACACAGAAAGTAAAATGGCTGACGAACAAACTGAGTTTCAGGAATATATACATAGAACCTTACACATCCACAACGTCTAGACACAAGGGCTTCTGTCATTGGCTGCCAAAGTCACATGTCCCTCTCCATATAAAAAGCGAACACGTTGTTTTATTTGTGCCATTTTGTCAGTGTAACAGTGTGGAGAACTGCTCCTGCTGCTGCATGTTGTCTTATAGTTAGAAAAGACTCTGTGAAATCAACCTTCCAGAATCTAACTAGTTTATGCTAACAGTGTTGTGCAGGCAGGAGTCCACATTTTGTTATCAAATTGTTTGGGATAATATTGAGTGCAGTCACCAAGGAACATTGCCTAATCAAAATTGTTTGGGCTAATATTGGAGTGCAGTTACCAGGACACATTACCTAACCAAAATTGTTTGGACTAATATCAAAATTGCTTGGGCTAATATTGAGTGCAGGTACCAGGCCACATTTTCTATTCAAAATCTTTTTTGCTAATATTAGTGAACTGGCAACAGGCCACATTTCTTAATCAAATTTGAATGGGGTTAATATTGGTGTGCAGGCAGGAGTCCACATTTCCCAATTAAAATTGTTTGGGCTAATATTGTTGTGCAGGCAACAGGCCACATATCCTAATCAAACTCATTTGGGTTAATATTGTTCTCCAGGCACACTATCTCAGAAAACAAATACTGATTGTTAATTTAGTAACAGGTGACAGACAGGTCTGGGCCTAGGCTTGTGAAACAGCTGGTTAAAAAACGGGAAGGTACATCCAACATGAGTGGGAGAAAGCGAAGCTGTGATGGATGGAGGAATAGGCTTGGTGTTCAACGTGTGTGTGGATTAGGAAGTAATGTTAATGAAAGCTCTACTGAACAAACAATGTCTCGTCCTATCCAAAGACAACTGACAGCATCTGTTACTGGATGGGTTACTCAACTCTCTTTCTTTGACAGATGCACAGTGGTATGCCTTGTAGATGAGTGCCAGAAAGAGAATGCACTCCAGTGGATGGCAAGCACTGTATCAAGTGGCCTCTCCTCCTTTTCCTCCACTTTATCATATCACAGTACAATCCTCAGAGGTGGCACCCCAATTATCCTTGATTCACCCCACATCACAACTCTTCAACCGCCAACTAACTGTGAAGAACCACAGATGGGTGAATCTGCAGAGCTGTTCACACATTGTATTCTATGGGCATCAGAGGTCTGCTCTAAAGATTTACAGAATCCAGAGGTGGAAAGCATCTACAGCGATGACAAACATTTTTTCATGTTGGAAACAGGGCCGGACAAAGTAGGGTCTGAGCAGAATCCAGAACCTCATCATCAGATGTTAACCATCGGGAGTGGAGGTGATCTTCATGAGACTCAGATACCTGAGGTTCATGCAGACTGTACTGTGCTGTCAGGGCAGGAATATGAGGAGGACAACTCTCAGGGTGAGGAGTGGGAAAACAGAGAGGATGATTATGAGGTTGTAAAGCCTACTTGGTGTAAACCCAGAAACAGTAGCTTGGCAGAGGAGGTGGAGGAGGAAGATGAGGATAATACGTTGCGGCTTGCCTCACACCAAGTGATACAATCACGACAAGCACTGCATCCTTAGCCACAACTGTAGCTGTGGCCAGCAGTGGTCGCAACTTTGCAGATTCGCAGAGGTGGCAAGGGTTGCTTAGCCTTGGCTTTTTTTGAGGCCACAAATGATAACCCAACTGACCCTATTTGCCAACTTTGCAAAAAACAACTTAGTCGAGACAATAATTTGACTACTACATGCATGAACCGGCACATGCGCAATCAACAAGTGTTACTCTGGGAATCTCAGTGTGCTAAAATGAGGATTAGAGGGCCTCACCAACCACGGCCGTACAATCAACCACATCTGTTTTTACGTCCTCCTTCATCTCTGAGGCAAGTACTCTCGCACAGGTCTCCAGACTCAGAACCACCATTTGTTTACCCCCTACAGTCAGGGTGAATGAAAGCCCATCAGCTATTACAAAAGTGGAGATGCCTACTAGTTTTGTTTCACCTAGCACACCGCATCTTTCACAATCCACTATAACATCTCCCCCTGCACCACATTCACAGTCCAGCAGTTTGTTGTGTTCACCCTACCCCACCTCTCTCAGCACAGCAGCCAACCCTCTTTCGTCCAGCAGTTGTGGTCATGTAAAAGAATGTTCCCTCCTACACATGCCAAAGCTAAGAGCATGAACTCCACCATCTCCATTTTATTGGCCACGGAAATGCAGCCTTTGTGTCTGTTGGATGCAGATGGTTTCTGAAGGCTGATAGCCATCACAGTGCCCTAATATCAGCTGCCCAGTTGCCGTTACCTCTCTAACAAAGCTGTGCCTGCATTACACCAGCATGTCGCAGGCAACGTCATCCATTCCTTGAAAAAAATTATGTCTGCCAGAGTGCACGTCACCAATGACACTTGGACGAGCAAACATGCCAGGGTTGTTACATCTTGCTTACTGGGCATTTGGTTATTTTTGCGGCTGTGGGGGCAGATGGGCAAGAGGCTGCTCCACAAGTCTTGGAATCTCCAAGGCTTGCAATACAAACCTCTGTATATAACACTTTTTTCACTTCTACCTCTTTCATCAAACTCTCCCTTAATGAGACACGCATTCCAACAGTGCAGAGAGAATCCCTCCCATCTCCATACTGCACAGCCAGGACTCACAGCAATCAAGCAGTGTTTACATTTATATGCATTGGAGATCACAGTCAAACAGCGCAAAAGTTATGGACAGCTATTCAGGCTGAGTTTGAGCAATGGCTGACTCCACTGCACCTTGAGGCAGGGAAGGCTGTGTGGAATAATGGTGCGAACAGGATGGCGGCCCTAAGCTGGGACCACCTCACACACGTGCCTTGCATGGCTCATGTCCTCAACCTCTATACTAGCATGGATGAGCTGCTGCAGAAAACACCATCGTTGTATGCTCACTTCAACTGTTCGCAAACCTGAAGGTCATCGACTTGAATCGCTACAGAGGTCTTTCAGCCTACCAGTTAATCATTTGATATGCGATATTCCGACAGGGTAGAATTCCACTGTCCACATGTTGCAACCTTGTATGGACATGTGCAAATAATGCTTCAGGAGTGGGCACAAATGAAGGACCTCTGCAGAAGAACCCTTCTGAACAGTTTCAAAATGGCTACTGAGATGGTTAGCACTGACAATGTCGTCATTAGTATCACTATTCCGATTATCTACAGTACAGACCAAAAGTTTGGACTCAACTTCTCATTTAAAGATTTTTCTGTATTTTCATGACTATGAAAATTGTACATTGACACTGAAGGCATCAAAACTATGAATTAACACAAGTGGAATTATAAACTTAACAAAAAAGTGTGTAACAACTGAAAATATGTCTTTATATTCTAGGTTCTTCAAAGTAGTCACCTTTTGCTTTGATGACTGCTTTGCACACTCTTGGCATTCTCTTGATGAGCTTCAAGAGGTAGTCACCGGAAATGGTCTCCCAACTATCTTGAAGGAGTTCCCAGAGATGCTTAGCACTTGTTGGCCCTTTTGCCTTCACTCTGCGGTCCAGCTTACCCCAAACCGTCTCGATTGGGTTCAGGTCTGGTGACTGTGGAGGCCAGGTCATCTGGCGTAGCACTGCATCACTCTCCTTCTTGGTCAAATAGCCCTTACACAGCCTGGAGGTGTGTTTGGGGTCAGTGTCCTGTTGAAAAATAAATGATGGTCCAACTAAATGCAAACCAGATGGTAATAGCATGCCACTGCAAGATGTTGTGGTAGCCATGCTGGTTCAGTATGCCTTCAATTTTGAATAAATCCCCAACAGTGTCACCAGCAAAGCACCCCCACACCATCACACCTCCTCCTCCATGCTTCACGGTGGGAACCAGGCATGTAGAGTCCATCCGATCACCTTTTCTGCGTCGCACAAAGACACGGTGGTTGGAACCAAAGATCTCAAATTTGGACTCATCAGACCAAAGCACAGATTTCCACTGGTCTAATGTCCATTCCTTGTGTTCTTTAGCCCAAACAAGTCTCTTCTGCTTGTTGCCTGTCCTTAGCAGTGGTTTCCTAGCAGCTATTTTACCATGAAGGCCTGCTGCACAAAGTCTCCTCTTAACAGTTGTTGTAGAGATGTGTCTGCTGCTAGAACTCTGTGTGGCATTGATCTGGTCTCTAATCTGAGCTGCTGTAAACCTGCGATTTCTGAGGCTGGTGACTCGGATAAACTTATCCTCAGAAGCAGAGGTGACTCTTGGTCTTACTTTCCTGGGCGGTCCTCATGTGAGCCAGTTTCTTTTAAGCGCTTGATGGTTTTTGCAACTGCACTTGGGGACACTTTCAAAGTTTCCTAATTTTTCAGACTGACTGACCTTCATTTCTTAAAGTAATGATGGCCACTCGTTTTTCTTTACTTAGCTGCTTTTTTTCTTGCCATAATACAAATTCTAACAGTCTATTCAGTAGGACTATCAGCTGTGTATCCACCAGACTTCTACACAACACAACTGATGGTCCCAACCCCATTTATAAGGCCAGAAATCCCACTTATTAAACCTGACAGGGCACACTTGTGAAGTGAAAACCATTTCCGGTGACTACCTCTTGAAGCTCATCAAGAAAATGCCAAGAGTGTGCAAAGCAGTCATCAAAGCAAAAGGTGGCTACTTTGAAGAACCTATAATATAAGACATTTCAGTTGTTACACAGTTTTTTGTTAAGTCTATAATTCCACATGTGTTAATTCATAGTTTTGATGCCTTCAGTGTGCGTGTACAATTTTCATAGTCATGAAAATACAGAAAAATCTTTAAATGAGAAGGTGTATCCAAACTTTTGGTCTGTACTGTGCATGCTGTAGCAAACTTTTAATAGTCTGTGGGTGGAGGTGGTGGTCCCAAAGGAAGAGATGGAAGCAGAGGAGGATGTGGAAGGGATAACAGTATCTCGAAGTTCTGGACTGTCGTTGCAAAGGCTGGTGCCATGGGAGGAAAGATTACAGCAATCGAGGGGGTTCATGATTCCAGACAAAGTGACAATGAAAATGCAGGATCCGAGGAACAAATGGAATAAATGGAGGCGAGTTTGTTGCCTGAATTTGCCAGCCCTCTCAGAGCAGCAGGCCTATACCTGTCACTATTCCATCTGTTACTGATCAATGTATTAGCTAGAAATGCTTGTCCAAGCCCAGTCCCATGCATTGATGCTGCGCAATTATACTGTTTGCACTCTGGGTCAATTGATGTCACTTTTCCTGGTGTGTGCCCCTAATTTGAGCTATTTGGGAAGCTTTTTGGCCCTCCTTAAGGTGTTGTCTATGCATTTGGTTTTGCCTCCCAATATATTCAATGGTGTTTGGGTTTGTTTGACTAACTGTTCAACTAACATGTTCGGCGAATATGAGGACATTCGCCAAACTGAATATTGAAAACTTCACTCATCTCTACCGAGTACTGACTTCTTCAAGACATGACTCATCTATGCAGAAAATTACACACAAACTTCTATGGCTGATCATTTCTACAGTACACTCCACACTTTTTTACTCATTTCTACACTGTGAAAGATGAAGAAGAAAAGTGCAAAAGTACTGCACTGGTGTCATGCACAGTAAC
Source organism: Oophaga sylvatica (assembly GCA_033576555.1). NCBI lineage: Eukaryota > Metazoa > Chordata > Amphibia > Anura > Dendrobatidae > Oophaga > Oophaga sylvatica. Next base: position 175,835,756 of record JARQOD010000002.1, read on the forward strand.
TAAACCTCCCTTTTGTTTCCTCCAAATACAACAGTAAAGTGCCAATCCCAGTATTAGTGGCTATCTTTTGTGCCTCAATACTGTTGTAATATCCCATATTGAGGCTCCATAAATAAATAATTAATAATGTATGTGCCTCAATGGGTAATATTAATAATTCTGCCCATTGTGGAGTAATAGTGTCCCGTATTTTGGCCTCCATACAGTAATAATTTCTAGGCCCCATACAAAAATATTTAGCACAAAAAAAAAAAGCATGAACTGCACATCCAAAAATCATACATTGATTTAAAGCCACTAGGCAAAAATTATATAACTGAACATGAGTTTCTTAGTTTAACATTCTGATCAGACTGTATGAAGCCCACTGCCACGTCACGGCAAAGCTCGTAGTGGGTCCTGACATGCGCTAACGGAGCGGATCCGTGCGGTGACCACCCCCACAGAGGCAATGCACCAGCAGGGCAGACGGCCTGTTGCCTCACAGCACCCGTGCTGCAAGACTGAGTCGCCATGACTCCAGACCGCAATGCACCACCAGCAGTCTGGAGTCATGGGGACTCAATGTTGCAGCATGGGTGCTGAGGAGAAACAGGCCGTCTGCCCTGCTGGTGCATTGGCGCTGTGCCGATGGTCGCCGCATGGCTCCCCTCCATTAGGGTTGGTCAGGACCCACTATGAGGTTTGCCGTGACATGCCAGTGGGCTTCATACTGTCATAATGTTAAACTAAGAACCTCATGTTCAGTTATATATATTTTTTCCGAGAGGCATTAGATCATTGTATGATTTTTGGAGGTGCTGTCCTTTCTCTTTTTTTGCATATCGCATGATCTGTTTTTTTTTTCTTTTGGATGTGCACTCCTCCCATTTGGCACAGATGATTTTAATTAGCAGGAGACTGTAAAGTAATGGATCTAGCCCTTTTCTGCTCTCACTGAAGAGCTGGACGAAGGTGAGCTTCAGTGCTCCTTTCATTTTGGTGTGGGTGCCGTGTGGCGGCCATTGTTGCTGTGGCTTTGAGCTGGTGGGGCGGTGCGGTGCGGTCTGGATTCATCGAGACTCAGTCTTGCAGCACAGGTGCTGTGGGGCAACAGGCCGTCTGCCCTGCTTGTGCATTGGCTCTGTGGCGGTGGTCACTGCACAGCTCCGCTCCATTACAGTTGGTCAGGACCCACTACGAGGTTTGCCATGACGTGGCAGTGGGCTTCATACAGTCTGATCAGAATGTTAAACTAAGAACCTCATGTTCAGGTATATATAGTTTGCCGAGATGCATTAGATCATTGTAGGATTTTTGGAGGTGCTGTCCTTTTTCTTTATTTGCATATCACAAAAATATTTAGAATTGAGAGTCCGCAGTGGTTGATACCTTTTAATGGCTAACTGAAAAGATGGTAACAAATAGCAAGCTTTCGAGACTACTCAGGTCTCTTCATCAGGCTGGACTAATACAAAATCTGAAGAATCACATATTTATGCACAACACAGCACAGAAACAACGCTGTGCTGTGTTGTGCATAAACATGTGATTCTTCAGATTTTGTATTAGTCTAGCCTGATGAAGAGACCTGAGTAGTCTCGAAAGCTTGCAATTTGTTACCATCTTTTCAGTTAGCCATTAAAATGCATTAACCACTGAGGACTCTCAATTAGGGTTGAGCATTCCGATACTGCAAATATCGGGTATCGGCCGATATTGGCTGTATCGGAATTCCGATTCCGAGTACCGATATTTTCGTCATATCGGATACCGGAATCGGGATGTCACTGTCACTGTCAGTGTCCGTCTGTCGGGTCTGTCAGGAGTCAGAGGCACTTACCTGGCAGAAGATCTCCGGCGGTCACATCCCGGACTGCTTAATGGCCGCCATCCTCTTCTCCCCGGCGGTCACATGCAGTTTCTCGCGATAACTGCAGTGACTGCTGGGTAATCGCGGCCGTAAAGCAGTCAGTCCGATGACGTCACCGCCGGGGAAGCAGGTAATCAGCTGTGCTGCATTGCAATGACAGGCTCTGCCTGTCATTGCGATGTAGCAGAGCTGGATCGTCGTGGGACTGTCGTTATGGACTGCGTCGGACAGGTGGTATACTGTTGGTTTGTTTTTTTTTATTTTTTTACAGGAGATCGATGGCGTCGCAGGAATGAGAGAGTAATAAAAAAAATGAAAACTGTGTTGTCTCTTTTATTTCATTAAAATACTTTTTTCTTGCTGTGTCTTTTTTTTACACATTTAAAAACTTTGGGATTAATAATGGATCGGTGTCTTATTGACGCCTCTCCATTATTAACCGGGCTTATTGTCACCGTGCAATCAATGGTCCATGGGCCTTGACAGTCTTTTAATACCAGGCCGCAGCAGTCTGCATTTTACTTGGCTGGTTAACAAAAATAGGGGGACCCCTACGCCGTTTTTTTTTCGAGGGGATCCCCTATTTTTGTTAACCAGCCAAGCTAAGCAGACTGCTGTGGCCTGGTATTATCAGGCTTGCAAGGTCCATGGATATTGGATCCTTACCAGCCTGAAAAACCAGGCCTCAGCGGTCTGCTTCATCTGGCTGGTTAACAAAAATAGGGGGACCCCACGCCAATTTTTTTCGAGGGGATCCCCTATTTTTGTTAATCAGCCAAGATATGCAGACTGCTGTGGCCTGGTATTATCAGGCTTGCAAGGTCCATGGATCTTGGCTCCTTAACAGCCTGAAAATCCAGGCCTCAGCGGTCTGCTTCATCTGGCTGGTTAACAAAAATAGGTGGGACCCCACGCCATTTTTTTTTCAAAGGGAACCCCTATTTTTGTTAATCTGTTCCCTCTGACGTCACTGATGGTGTCCCTGGCTGACCTGAAGTGAAAGTGGAAAGCAATCAATTAAGCTTTCCACTTCCTCTCCTGTCAGCCAGGAGAGGAGCTCATTCATTTGGGGGTTTACTGTGAGGCTGCAGCATTAGCTGCGGTCCCTGCAGTAAACATTAACCCTTTCTGAAGGATTACACCGTGGGACCTGACTGTGCATCGGATTGGTAAGAATAATTTTGCTTTATTATTTTATTTTTATTACAGGAAATGGTTTTAGCAGGTAAATAAAATATGGTCAAAAACTGTGTGATTATTTCATTAAACTTCTTTTTTATTAAAGTGTGTGTGTTTGATTTTTCTTTCATACAATAGGATTAATAATTGATAGTTGTCTAATTGACAGCTCTCAATTATTAACCTGGCTTAAAGTGACCTTTCAATTGCAAGGTCATTTTAACCCCTTATTAACCCATTCGCCACCGCTACAGGGCAATGGGAATAGACGGGCAAAGTGCCAGAAAGGGCAAATCTAATTAGAGATTTGCCCTTTCTGGGGTGTCTGGGGGCAGATGTTAAGTAGCCGGGGGGGCCAAAAAAATGGTCCCTCTGGGCTATTATTATCTGCCCCCATTCACTGGCTTAGTCTGTCTGGTTGCGAAAATAGGGCGGGAGCCCACGCATTTTTTTTCAGCAATTTTACACCTCATATATATATATACATGTCATTGAATTTGTGACACATATATATATATATATTTTATATTTATAGTTCATACACTTCTACATAGTATAATAGCCGCTAATTCAATTGCCGGCTTTTGTGAAAATGCAGAACCCGACATGAAATGACACTTGGTGTACATATGGTTAACCATGTATTTTCATGTCGTTTGCTATCTGATTTGCACAAACAATTACATCAGTCTATGTGTGCAAAATTTCACACCTGTAGGGGTTAATTAAAGGTGTAAATTCGTAGCAAAAAAGTCCGTTTTTTTTTACAAGGAATTTACACCTTTAATTAACCCCTACAGGTGTGAAATTTTGCACACATAGACTGATGTAATTGTTTGTGCAAATCAGATAGCAAACGACATGAAAAGACATGGTTAACCCTATGTACACCAAGTGTGATTTCATGTCGGGTGCTTCTGTCTTTTCACAGAAGCCGGCTTTACCCGGCAATTGAATCAGAGGATATTTTACTATGTAGAAGTGTATAAACTATACATATATGTATATATATATGTCACAATGACATGTATATATATATATATATATATATATATATGTATTCTATGTGTGTATATTTAGTGTTTACAAGGAAAGAAAGAGGTTTTTTTAGTTGCGATATTTTGTTCCCATAGACTTACATGGGACTTCGGTATCGGTATCGGGTATCGCCGATATTTTAATGGTATCGGCGATACCATTCCGATTCCGATACTTTTGGATATCGGAAAGTATCGCTCAACTCTACTCTCAATTCTAAATCTTTTTCTATTTATTGGCTAACATGGTACAAACATATACATCTTTCCATGCTACATACAAAAATAATGTCATACAATTAGCCCTATATAGTAATAATGCCCTGCAGTTGGCCATATAAGCAATTATATGCCCCAGTAGCTATCATAAACTGATAATATATGTTCCTCACACAGTAATTATGTTACCCCTGTTACAATTATGTCTCTGAACCTGCCCCCCTTCCATTAACCCCTTAACGACCACCGATATACCTTTTAACGGCGGTAGTTAAGGATACATAAACTACAGTTGTGGAAAAAGCCTATAGCGCCCCACAGAGTTGGCTTTTCTCCAGGGTCTCTACTGTCGGGGGTAGCCAAGACCCCATTGAACATGATTTGGGTCATTTTTTACTGCCCCGGTGTTGTGATCACCATTATTAACGGTATATAAGCGACCGCAAAAAAAAATAAAAAATCCGATTGCCATTCAATTTCTCTCTATTATGATGTGATCGCACATCAGAGGAGAGAGAAATAGGGTCCCCAATCCCCCCGAACCTCCCGGAGGTCCTCGAGCCCTTCTGCATCCTCCGGTGGGCACCGCTATCTTCTTACGGTCAGAAAATGGTGGGTGCATGTGCGGTGCGCCCACAGAGTTCTGCCAGCCGGCACCTAGCAACGATAGGAAGATTTTTCCTATTGGTTCATTTTGGTCACTGTGATAGTTGCTATCACAGTGATCAAAATAAAAAAAGTAAATAATCCCCCTTTATCACCCCCTTAGTTAGGGAAAAATATTAAAATAAAGAAAATATATTTATTTCCATTTTCCCATTAGAGTTAAAGATAGGTTAAAGTGAGTTGGGCTAAAGTTTTAAGGTTAGGGTTAAGGATAGGGTTAGAGTAAGGCTAAAGTGAGTTGGGCTAAAGTTTTAGGGTTAGGGATAGAGTTAGGCTAAAGTGATTTTGGCTAAAGTTTTAGGGTTAGGGTTAGAGTTAGGCTTAAGTGAGTTGAGCTAAAGTTTTAGGGTTAGGGTTAGGCTAAAGTAAGTTGGGCTAAAGTTTTAGGGTTAGGGATAGAGTTCGGCTAAAGTGAGTTGGGCTAAAATTTTAGGGTTATGGTTGGGGTTAGACTAAAGTGAGTTGGGCTAAAGTTTTAGGGTTAGGGTTAGGGTTAGGCTAAAGTAAGTTGGGGTAAAGTTTAAGGGTTAGGGTTAGGCTAAAGTGAGTTGGGCTAAAGTTTTAGGGTTAGGGTTGGAATTATGATTGGGATTAGAGTAAGGGTTGGGATTAGAATTAGGGGTGTGTTGGGGTTAGGTTTTTGGTTAGGGTTATGGTTTTGGTTGAGATTAGGGTTAGGGGTGTGTTGGGGTTAGAGTTGTGGTTAGGATTGGTATTAGGGTTAGGGTGTGTGTTGGGGTTAGGGTTGTGATTAGGGTTATGGTTAGGGTTGGGATTAGCGATAGGGGTGTGTTGGGGTTAGGATTGGTGTTAGAATTAGGGGTTTTCCACTATTTAGTTACATCAGGGGATCTCCAAATGCGACATGGAGCCACCATTGATTTCAGCCAATTGTGCATTCAAAAAGTCAATCGGTGCTCCCTCCCTTCTGAGCTCAGGCGTGTGCCCAAACAGTGGTTTACCCCCACATGTGGGGCATCAGCGTACTCAGGACAAATTGCACAACAACATTGATGGTCTAATTTCTCCTGTTTCCCTTGGGAAAATAAAAAGGGGGGCTGTTATAATTCGGTAATGAAGGAGGATAACAGGAAAAAGAGGCTAGGCACCCAGACACCCAGAGAGGTTAGTAACTTAGCAGATTGTAGACCCCTGAACTGACAACACAACTAGAATTAGCCGTGGGACGTACTTACGATGACCTAGATGCCTCCACACAGCCAAAGAGTAAACTAAGCCTAAAGAGAGAAAGGGAAGGCTACCTGCCCCAGTGTAGAGCCCCAAAGGAATAGATAGCCCCCAAACATATATTGCCAATGAGAAAGATGAAGCACAAACACAGACAGAAAATAGAGTAAGCAAATGCTGGGGCCCAAACTGTCTAGAAAGAACAGGATAGCAAAGGATACTGTCTGCAATCCAGCAAAAACCCTAAGAAAAATTCCAACACGTCTGATATGAAAAATACTGAGGCCACACGACCCCTCCCCGCTAAATCAGAACCCTGGTGTGAAGATAAAAATAGAGTCCAGCGCGGGTCCCTGCTGGGGACCTAGCTAAACTAACTCCAGTAAGGCAGAAAACTGAGAAAAGCAAAAGGTAACAACTGCCACAGATTTAAGCAGCCAAATAACTTATCTGACAGATGCAGGACACTGCAGCTAGCAAGCTGACTTCCAGAAGACTCAGGAAGAAACAAATCACTGGCAACAACCATGGGCAGGCTGCTCGATTATATATCCCCTATCAGTAACACCTGATCATCAATCATCCTTCTCAGGTGATCCACTTCTGTCAACCAGATCAGCTCCATTACCAGCAGCAACTACCAGAGGGAGCCCAATCTCAGAAGTCAGGTTTAAAGTGTTCACAACAGTACCCCATCTTGAGGAGGGGTCACCGGACCATCACCCAAGCCACCAGGCCGATCAGGATGGGCCCGGTGAAAGGCGCGAACCAATCTCTCGGCATGAATGTCAGAAGAGAACACCCAAGAATTATCCTCCTGACCATAACCTTTCCACTTGACCAAGTACTGGAGTCTCGGTCTAGCCAGACGAGAATCCAATACCTTCTATACTTCATACTGCAGATTACCCTTAACCCATACAGGATCAGGGGCAGCAGCCATAGGAACTACTGGCTCAACAAACCTTTTCAACAAAGATTTATGAAAAACTTTGTGAATCTTAAACGTTCCTGGAAGAGCCAAACGGAAAGAAACTGGATTAAGGATTTCCAAAATCTTATAAGGTCCAATGAACCTTGGCTTAAATTTTGGAGATGCAACCTTCATAGTAATATTTTTTGAGGACAACCAAACAATGTCACCTAATTTAAACCGGGGACCATCAGTCCTATGCCGGTTGGCAAACCGTTGGGCCCTCTCCTGAGAGAGAGACAACTTATCCACTACTTTATTCCAAATCTGCATCATTTTCTTTACCATGGAATCAACACCTCGACAGGCAGAAGCCTCCACCTGCCCTGAAGAAAACCGAGAATGAAACCCGAAGTTGCAGAAAAAAGGGGACATCAAAGTGGCAGAACTAGCCCTATTATTTAGAGCAAATTCAGCCAAGGGCAAAAAAGAGACCCAGTCATCTTGATCAGCAGACACAAAACATCTCAAATAAACTTCCAAAGTCTGGTTTGTTCTCTTTGTCTGCCCATTGGTCTGAGGGTGAAACACAGAGGAGAAGGACAACTAAATTCCCAGTTTCGAACAAAAGGCTCTCCAAAATCTGGAAACAAACTGGACTCCTCTGTCAGATAAAATGTTCTCCGGAATGCCGTGCAAACAAACCACCTGCTGGAATTACAAGGGCACCAACTCGGAAGAGGATGGCAACTTTGGCAGTGGTACAAGATGGACCATATTGGAAAATCAATCACAGATCACCCAGTTAAAAGTCATTCTCTGACAGACAGGGATGTCGGAAATAAAATCCATTGAGATAAGGGTCCACAGCCTACTCGGCACCGGCAGTGGCACTAACAATCCACTAGAGCGAGAACAGGGTTTGGACCGAGAACAAGTCCCACAGGACTGCACAAAATTCCTGACATCACGAGATAAAGTAGGCCACCAAATTGATCGACTCACCAAATCTCTGGTGCCAAAAATACCGGGATGACCAGCCAACGCGGAGCAATGAATTTCAGACATGACTTTCCTCCTCCATTGGTCGGGGACATACAATTTCCCCATAGGGCACCGTTCTGGTTATCCCCCTGAAATTCCTCCAGGGCAAGTCTCAAATTGGGTGAGATAGCGGAAAGAACCACACCCTCCTTTAGAATAACAGTAGGCTTAGTCACATCAAGAGAATCCGCAAGGAAACTCCTAGAGAGGTCATCAGCCTTAACATTCTTAGTGCCTGGAAGAAAGGAGACCACAAAATTAAAACGCGTGAAAAACAAGGCCCACCTAGCCTGTCTAGGATTCATTCGCTTGGCTGATTCGAGATAGATCAAGCTCTTGTGGTTAGTAAGGACCACAACTTGATGTTTGGCTCCCTCCAACCAATTTCTCCACTCTTCAAATGCCAACATCACAGACAATAATTCCCAATTCCCCACATCATAATTACGTTCAGATGGGGAAAATTTGCGAGAGAAGAAGGCGCAAGGGTTAATCTTAGAGGTTACAGGATCCCTTTGGGACAAAACGGCTCCTGCACCAATCTCAGAAGCATCTATCTCCACCTGAACTGGGAGAGAAACATCAGGTTGCCATAGAACAGGAGCAGAAGGGAATCTCTGCTTAAGCTCCTGAAACGCCGAAACTGCCTCTGGAGACCAATTCACAACATCAGATCCCTTTTTGGTCAAACCCGTCAGTGGCTTCACAACACCAGAAAAATTACTTATAAATTTAAGGTAAAAATTTGCAAAACCCAAAAATTTCTGAAGAGCCTTCAAGGAAGTGGGCTGAACACAATCAAAAATGACCTGAACCTTGACCGGATCCATTTCAATAGCGGACAGAGACAAAATAAATCCCAAAATCGACATTTTTTGTACGACAAAGAGACATTTTGATCCCTTAACATGCAAAGCTTTTTCTCTCAGAATCCGGAAAACAATCTGAACATGTTCCACATGAGAATCCAAATCATTGGAAAAAATAAAAATACCGTCCAAATAAACTAGCAAAAACGTGACAACTAGAGTTGAGCGATACTTTCCGATATCCAAAAGTATCGGAATCGGAATGGTATCGCCGATACCATTAAAATATCGGCGATACCCGATACCGATACCGGAAGTCCCATGTAAGTCTATGGGAACAAAATATCGCAACTAAAAAAACCTCTTTCTTTCCTTGTAAACACTAAATATACACACATAGAATACATATATATATATATATATATATATATATATATATATATATACATGTCATTGTGACATATATATATACATATATGTATAGTTTATACACTTCTACATAGTAAAATATCCTCTGATTCAATTGCCGGGTAAAGTCGGCTTCTGTGAAAAGACAGAAGCACCCGACATGAAATGACACTTGGTGTACATAGGGTTAACCATGTCTTTTCATGTCGTTTGCTATCTGATTTGCACATACAATTACATCAGTCTATGTGTGCAAAATTTCACACCTGTAGGGGTTAATTAAAGGTGTAAATTCGTTGTAAAAAAAACTGACTTTTTTGCTACGAATTTACACCTTTAATTAACCCCTACAGGTGTGAAATTTTGCACACTTACACTCATGTAATTGTTTGTGCAAATCAGATATCAAACTACATGAAAAGACATGGTTAACCCTATGTACACCAAGTGTCATTTCATGTCGGGTTCTGCATTTTCACAAAAGCCGGCAATTGAATTAGCGGCTATTATACTATGTAGAAGTGTATGAACTATAAATATAAATATATATATATATATATATGTGTCACAAATTCAATGACATGTATATATTAATATGAGGTGTAAAATTGCTGAAAAAAAAATGCGTGGGCTCCCACCCTATTTTCGCAACCAGACAGACAAAGCCAGTGAGTGGGGGCAGATAATAATAGCCCAGAGAGGGACCATTTTTTTGGCCCCCCCGGCTACTTAACATCTGCCCCCAGACACCCCAGAAAGGGCAAATCTATAATTAGATTTTCCCTTTCTGGCACTTTGCCCGTCTATTCCCATTGCCCTGTAGCGGTGGCGAATGGGTTAATAAGGGGTTAAAATGACCTTGCAATTGAAAGGTCACTTTAAGCCAGGTTAATAATTGAGAGCTGTCAATTAGACAACTATCAATTATTAATCCTATTGTATGAAAGAAAAATCAAACACACACACTTTAATAAAAAAGAAGTTTAATGAAATAATCACACAGTTTTTGACCATCTTTTATTTACCTGCTAAAACCATTTCCTGTAATAAAAATAAAATAATAAAGCAAAATTATTCTTACCAATCCGATGCACAGTCAGGTCCCACGGTGTAATCCTTCAGAAAGGGTTAATGTTTACTGCAGGAACCGCAGCTAATGCTGCAGCCTCACAGTAAACCCCCAAATGAATGAGTTCCTCTCCTGGATGACAGGAGAGGAAGTGGAAAGCTTAATTGATTGCTTTCCACTTTCACTTCAGGTCAGCAAGGGACACCATCAGTGACGTCAGAGGGAACTGATTAACAAAAATAGGGGTTCCCTTCGAAAAAAAAATGGCGTGGGGTCCCCCCTATTTTTGTTAACCAGCCAGATGAAGCAGACCGCTGAGGCCTGGATTTTCAGGCTGTTAAGGATCCAAGATCCATGGACCTTGCCAGCCTGATAATACCAGGCCACAGCAGTCTGCATATGTTGGCTGATTAACAAAAATAGGGGATCCCCTCGAAAAAAATTGGCGTGGGGTCCCCCCTATTTTTGTTAACCAGCCAGATGAAGCAGACCGCTGAGGCCTGGTTTTTCAGGCTGGTAAGGAGCCAAGATCCATGGACCTTGCCAGCCTGATAATACCAGGCCACAGCAGTCTGCATATCTTGGCTGATTAACAAAAATAGGGGATCCCCTCGAAAAAAATTGGCGTGGGGTCCCCCCTATTTTTGTTAACCAGCCAGATGAAGCAGACCGCTGAGGCCTGGTTTTTCAGGCTGGTAAGGATCCAATATCCATGGACCTTGCAAGCCTGATAATACCAGGCCACAGCAGTCTGCTTAGCTTGGCTGGTTAACAAAAATAGGGGATCCCCTCGAAAAAAAAACGGCGTAGAGGTCCCCCTATTTTTGTTAACCAGCCAAGTAAAATGCAGACTGCTGCGGCCTGGTATTAAAAGACTGTCAAGGCCCATGGATTTTGGCCCTCAACAGCCTGATAATACCAGGCTACAGCAGCCCCACATTTGGCGCATCAAAAGATGTGCCAATTGTGGCACTTTACCCGGCTCTTCCCACTGCCCTGAAGCGGTGGCAAGTGGGGTAATAAGGGGTTAATGTCACCGTTGATTGCACGGTGACAATAAGCCCGGTTAATAATGGATAGGCGTCAATAAGACACCGATCCATTATTAATCCCAAAGTTTTTAAATGTGTAAAAAAAAGACACAGCAAGAAAAAAGTCTTTTAATGAAATAAAAGAGACAACACAGTTTTCATTTTTTTTATTGCTCTCTCATTCCTGCGACGCCATCGATCTCCTGTAAAAAAAGAAAAAAAAAAAACAACAGTATACCACCTGTCCGACGCAGTCCATAACGACAGTCCCACGACGATCCAGCTCTGCTACATCGCAATGACAGGCAGAGCCTGTCATTGCAACGCAGCACAGCTGATTACCTGCTTCCCCGGCGGTGACGTCATCGGACTGACTGCTTTACGGCCGGGATTACCCAGCAGTCACTGCAGTTATCGCGAGAAACTGCATGTGACCGCCGGGGAGAAGAGGATGGCGG
>JARQOD010000002.1:175847728-175903454 GCA_033576555.1 Oophaga sylvatica
GGCTCCATAAATAAATAATTAATATGTATGTGCCTCAATGGGTAATATTAATAATTCTGCCCATTGTGGAGTAATAGTGTCCCGTATTTTGGCCTCCATACAGTAATAATTTCTAGGCCCCATACAAAAATATTTAGCACAAAAAAAAAAAGCATGAACTGCACATCCAAAAATCATACATTGATTTAAAGCCACTAGGCAAAAATTATATAACTGAACATGAGTTTCTTAGTTTAACATTCTGATCAGACTGTATGAAGCCCACTGCCACGTCACGGCAAAGCTCGTAGTGGGTCCTGACATGCGCTAACGGAGCGGATCCGTGCGGTGACCACCCCCACAGAGGCAATGCACCAGCAGGGCAGACGGCCTGTTGCCTCACAGCACCCGTGCTGCAAGACTGAGTCGCCATGACTCCAGACCGCAATGCACCACCAGCAGTCTGGAGTCATGGGGACTCAATGTTGCAGCATGGGTGCTGAGGAGAAACAGGCCGTCTGCCCTGCTGGTGCATTGGCGCTGTGCCGATGGTCGCCGCATGGCTCCCCTCCATTAGGGTTGGTCAGGACCCACTATGAGGTTTGCCGTGACATGCCAGTGGGCTTCATACTGTCATAATGTTAAACTAAGAACCTCATGTTCAGTTATATATATTTTTTCCGAGAGGCATTAGATCATTGTATGATTTTTGGAGGTGCTGTCCTTTCTCTTTTTTTGCATATCGCATGATCTGTTTTTTTTTTTTTTGGATGTGCACTCCTCCCATTTGGCACAGATGATTTTAATTAGCAGGAGACTGTAAAGTAATGGATCTAGCCCTTTTCTGCTCTCACTGAAGAGCTGGACGAAGGTGAGTTTCAGTGCTCCTTTCATTTTGGTGTGGGTGCCGTGTGGCGGCCATTGTTGCTGTGGCTTTGAGCTGGTGGGGCGGTGCGGTGCGGTCTGGATTCATCGAGACTCAGTCTTGCAGCACAGGTGCTGTGGGGCAACAGGCCGTCTGCCCTGCTTGTGCATTGGCTCTGTGGCGGTGGTCACTGCACAGCTCCGCTCCATTACAGTTGGTCAGGACCCACTACGAGGTTTGCCATGACGTGGCAGTGGGCTTCATACAGTCTGATCAGAATGTTAAACTAAGAACCTCATGTTCAGGTATATATAGTTTGCCGAGATGCATTAGATCATTGTAGGATTTTTGGAGGTGCTGTCCTTTTTCTTTATTTGCATATCACAAAAATATTTAGAATTGAGAGTCCGCAGTGGTTGATACCTTTTAATGGCTAACTGAAAAGATAACAAATAGCAAGCTTTCGAGACTACTCAGGTCTCTTCATCAGGCTGGACTAATACAAAATCTGAAGAATCACATATTTATGCACAACACAGCACAGAAACAACGCTGTGCTGTGTTGTGCATAAACATGTGATTCTTCAGATTTTGTATTAGTCAAGCCTGATGAAGAGACCTGAGTAGTCTCGAAAGCTTGCAATTTGTTACCATCTTTTCAGTTAGCCATTAAAATGCATTAACCACTGAGGACTCTCAATTAGGGTTGAGCATTCCGATACTGCAAATATCGGGTATCGGCCGATATTGGCTGTATCGGAATTCCGATTCCGAGTACCGATATTTTCGTCATATCGGATACCGGAATCGGGATGTCACTGTCACTGTCAGTGTCCGTCTGTCGGGTCTGTCAGGAGTCAGCGGCACTTACCTGGCAGAAGATCTCCGGCGGTCACATCCCGGACTGCTTAATGGCCGCCATCCTCTTCTCCCCGGCGGTCACATGCAGTTTCTCGCGATAACTGCAGTGACTGCTGGGTAATCGCGGCCGTAAAGCAGTCAGTCCGATGACGTCACCGCCGGGGAAGCAGGTAATCAGCTGTGCTGCATTGCAATGACAGGCTCTGCCTGTCATTGCGATGTAGCAGAGCTGGATCGTCGTGGGACTGTCGTTATGGACTGCGTCGGACAGGTGGTATACTGTTGGTTTGTTTTTTTTATTTTTTTTACAGGAGATCGATGGCGTCGCAGGAATGAGAGAGTAATAAAAAAAATGAAAACTGTGTTGTCTCTTTTATTTCATTAAAATACTTTTTTCTTGCTGTGTCTTTTTTTTACACATTTAAAAACTTTGGGATTAATAATGGATCGGTGTCTTATTGACGCCTCTCCATTATTAACCGGGCTTATTGTCACCGTGCAATCAATGGTCCATGGGCCTTGACAGTCTTTTAATACCAGGCCACAGCAGTCTGCTTAGCTTGGCTGGTTAACAAAAATAGGGGATCCCCTCGAAAAAAAAACGGCGTAGAGGTCCCCCTATTTTTGTTAACCAGCCAAGTAAAATGCAGACTGCTGCGGCCTGGTATTAAAAGACTGTCAAGGCCCATGGATTTTGGCCCTCAACAGCCTGATAATACCAGGCTACAGCAGCCCCACATTTGGCGCATCAAAAGATGTGCCAATTGTGGCACTTTACCCGGCTCTTCCCACTGCCCTGTAGCGGTGGCAAGTGGGGTAATAAGGGGTTAATGTCACCGTTGATTGCACGGTGACAATAAGCCCGGTTAATAATGGATAGGCGTCAATAAGACACCGATCCATTATTAATCCCAAAGTTTTTAAATGTGTAAAAAAAAGACACAGCAAGAAAAAAGTCTTTTAATGAAATAAAAGAGACAACACAGTTTTCATTTTTTTTATTACTCTCTCATTCCTGCGACGCCATCGATCTCCTGTAAAAAAAGAAAAAAAAAAAACAACAGTATACCACCTGTCCGACGCAGTCCATAACGACAGTCCCACGACGATCCAGCTCTGCTACATCGCAATGACAGGCAGAGCCTGTCATTGCAACGCAGCACAGCTGATTACCTGCTTCCCCGGCGGTGACGTCATCGGACTGACTGCTTTACGGCCGGGATTACTCAGCAGTCACTGCAGTTATCGCGAGAAACTGCATGTGACCGCCGGGGAGAAGAGGATGGCGGCCATGAAGCAGTCCAGGACGTGACCGCCGGAGATCTTCTGCCAGGTAAGTGCCGCTGACTCCTGACAGACCCGACAGACGGACACTGACAGTGACATCCCGATTCCGGTATCCGATATGACGAAAATATCGGAACTCGGAATCGGAATTCCGATACAGACAATATCGGCCGATACCCGATATTTGAAGTATCGGAATGCTCAACCCTAGTGACAACAAAATCCGGGAAAATATTGTTCATGAAAGATTGAAAGACGGAAGGGGCATTAGTGAGCTCAAATGGCATCACTAGGTACTCAAAATGCCCCTCAGGAGTATTAAACGCCATCTTCCATTCATCACTGTGCTTAATGCAAATAAGATTATACGCCCCCCTAAGGTCAAACTTGGCAAACCAACTAGCACCTTTCTGTTATGTTTCGGTAGCTGAGGAGTGCAGGTAAAAAAGGCAATACACCAGAGCAGTTGGAATCTATGAGATTGCAGTACCCTGACTAATCACCACAACTAGAGGCAGCCGTGGAGCGTTCCTACGTTGGTCCTAGACGCCTCGTCACAGCCTGAGAAACTAACTACACCTAAAGATAGATATAGGAAAGCTATCTGCCCCGGAGCAGAACCCCAAAGATAATAGAAAGCCCCCAAACATGTAATGGCGGTTAGACAAGATGAAATACTGACACAGAAAGAAAATAGTATGAGCAAACGCTGGGGCCCAAACTAACTAAATAGAAAAGGATAGGAAGGGTACTTACTGCAATCCCAGAAAACCCTGAAAAGCACCAACTCTACTAATTTCAAAAATACCTGAGATCACACGACCTCTTCCACCTAAATTAGTTCTCTGGTGTAACAAAATCAAAACAGCAGCCACTGAAAAACCTGGAAAAAGCAAAAGTACAAACATCAGTGGCTGAACAAAACTGAGAGGGCAGAAGCCCCCGGAGGGGACCCTGAAGGCCCCCACAGAAGTGCAGGACAAAATGCAAAAATATAGCACAAACACAAAAGAAGAAAATGTCTTATCTGTTAGCAGGAGATGCAGACACGACACAGCAGGCTACAAGGGAAACTGGAATAAAGGATTCAGACCAGAACAATTGATCACCGGCAACCCTGATGGGAAGGTGACTCCCTTATATAAGACCAGTCAGTAACACCTGATTCCCAGTCCTCACAATCTTCACTGGACAGACTAGCACCGCTTGTAACCACCAGAGGGAGCTTCTGCTCAGAACTCATCTCAAACCCATTCACAACAGTACCCCCCCTTGAGGAGGGGTCACCGAACCCTCATTTGAGCAACCAGGTCGGTCAGGATGAGTTCTATGATACGCACGGATAAGTCTCCTAGCATGGATGTCCGAAGCAAACACCCAAGAATTGTCTTCCTGACCATAACCTCTCCATTTAACCAAATACTGGAGTTTCCGTCTAGAAAAACGAGAATCTAATATTTTCTCAACCACATACTCCAGATTGCCCTCAACCAAAACAGGGTCAGGAGGCACAGCAGCAGGAACCACTGGCTCAACAAACCTCTTCAACAAGGACTTGTGGAACACGTTATGGATCTTAAATGTCCCTGGAAGAAGCAAACGAAAAGAAACAGGATTAATAATCTCCATGATCTTATAAGGTCCAATGAACCTAGGCTTAAATTTAGGAGATGCTACTCTCATAGGAATATTCTTTGAGGACAACCAGACCAAGTCCCCCACTTTAAACCGAGGACCATCAGTCCTATGCCGGTTAGCAAACCGCTGGGCCCTCTCCTGAGAGAGGGACAACCTCTCCACTACCTGGTCCCAAATCAGTTGCATACGCTCCACAACAGAGTCAACACCTGGACAGACAGAAGCCTCCGTCTGTCCTGAAGAAAATCGAGGGTGAAACTCAGAATTACAGAAAAACGGAGACATCAAAGTAGCAGAGCTAGCCCTATTATTAAGAGCAAACTCAGCCAAAGGCAAAAAAGAGACCCAGTCATCCTGATCAGCAGACACAAAGCATCTTAGATAAGTCTCCAATGTCTGGTTTGTTCTCTCAGTTTGACCATTGGTCTGAGGATGAAATGCCGAGGAGAAAGACAATTGAACACCCAGTTTAGAACAAAAAGTCCTCCAAAATCTGGAAACAAACTGGACTCCTCTGTCAGACACAATGTTCTCAGGAATGCCGTGTAAACGAACCACGTGCTGAAGGAACAACGGCACCAATTCAGAGGAGGAAGGCAACTTAGGTAATGGCACAAGATGTATCATCTTGGAAAACCTATCACAAATTACCCAGATGGTGGTCATTCTCTGAGAAACAGGAAGGTCGGAAATGAAATCCATAGAGATATGGGTCCATGGTCTCTTGGGCACAGGCAATGGCATCAACAAACCACTAGAGCGAGAGCAAGGCTTGGAGCGAGAGCAAGTCCCACAGGACTGCACAAATTCCCTGACATCACGAGACAAGGTAGGCCACCAAAAGGACCGACTAGCCAAGTCTCTGATACCAAAAATTCCGGGATGCCCAGCCAACGCGGAACAATGAATCTCAGACATCACTCTCTTTTTCCACTGGTCCGGGACAAACAATTTTCCAACAGGGCAGCACTCGGGCCTATCCTCCTGACACCCCTCCAGAGCAAGTCTCAAATTTGGCGAGATGGCGGAAAGAACTACACCCTCTTTCAAAATAACAGAAGGATCAGATAACTCAGGAGAGTCCGCAAGGAAACTCCTCGAGAGGGCATCCGCCTTAACATTCTTAGTGCCAGGAAGAAAGGAAACCACAAAATTAAAACGTGTGAAAAACAAGGCCCACCTGGCCTGTCTAGGATTGAGTCGCTTGGCAGATTCCAGATAGACCAGATTCTTATGGTCCGTAAGGACCACCACCTGATGTTTGGCTCCCTCCAGCCAATGTCTCCACTCTTCAAAAGCCCACTTCATGGCCAATAACTCCCGATTACCCACGTCATAATTACGTTCAGTAGGAGAAAATTTTCGAGAGAAAAAGGCACAAGGGTTACTTTTAGAGGTCTCTGGATCTTTTTGGGACAAAATGGCACCTGCCCCAATTTCAGAGGCATCAACCTCCACCTGAAATGGCAGAGAAACATCAGGCTGCCGTAAAACAGGAGCAGAAGTGAATCTCTGCTTAAGTTCCTGAAATGCAGAGACTGCCTCAGGAGGCCAATTCACCACATCAGAACCCTTTCTGGTCAAATCAGTTAATGGTTTAACAATAACCGAGAAATTACCAATAAATTTACGATAAAAATTGGCAAAACCCAAAAATCTCTGAAGAGCCTTTAATGAAGTAGGTTGGACCCAATCACAGATGGCCTGAACCTTGACCGGGTCCATTTCAATAACAGATGGGGACAAAATGAATCCCAGAAATTAGATCCTCTGTACGCCAAAAAGACACTTTGATCCCTTCACATACAGAGCATTCTTTCTCAAAATCTGGAATACAGTTCGAACATGTTTCACATGAGAGTCCCAGTCATTAAAAAAATCAAGATATCATCCAAATAAACAATCAGAAATTTGTCCACAAAATCCCTGAAAATGTCATTCATGAAGGACTGGAAGACGGAAGGAGCATTAGTGAGCCCAAAGGGCATCACCAGGTACTCAAAATGCCCTTCAGGGGTATTGAATGCCGTCTTCCATTCATCCCCGTGCTTAATGCGAATAAGGTTATACGCCCCCCTGGGGTCAAGCTTGGTAAACCAAGTAGCGTTTTTCATCCTGGAAAACAGGTCAGAAATCAAGGGTAACGGGTATTGATATTTCAGAGTAATATTGTTCAAGAGACGATAATCAATACACGGCCTTAATTAACCATCCTTTTTGGCCACAAAGAAAAAACCGTCACCTAAGGGTGAAGAGGATGGTCTGATATGACCCTTCTCCAATGATTCCTTGATATAAGACCGCATAGCGTCATGTTCAGGTACAGACAAGTTAAAAAGGCGACCTTTAGGGAATTTACTACCCGGCACTAATTCAATAGCGCAGTCATAGCTCCTATGGGGAGGCAAGGATGCAGATTTACTTTCGCTAAACACATCAGAAAAATCAATCAAAAAGTCAGGAACATCCTGAGCCTGGGGGGAGGCAGAAAAAACAGGAGTGTTGGTATTAACACATTGGCAGCCCCAACTGGTTACAGACACAGATTTCCAATCCAAAACAGGATTATGGGACTGTAACCAAGGAAAACCCAGCACGATAATGTCATGCAGATTATACAGAACCAAAAATTTGCAGCACTCCTGGTGATCAGGTTCAACCCTCATTAACACCTGAGTAGAAAACTGGGGTTTATTCTCAGCCAAAGGGGTAGAATCGATCCCCAGTAGGGGAATAGACTTCTGTAGGGGTATCAAGGGAAATCCACAACGTTTAGCAAAATCATAATCCATCAGGTTAATAGCTGCTCCAGAATCAACGAAAGCCTGAGCAGAAAATGAGGACAGAGAGCATATCAGAGTGACAGTTAATAAAAACTTAGTCTGAACACTACCCAAGACAACTGAGCGTGCAAAACGTCTTCCCCGCTTAGGGCAGACTGAAATAGCATGAGAGGCATCACCACAGTAGAAACATAACCCATTGCGCTTTCGAAACTCATGACGCTGTGCCCCAGACACCACTCTATCACACTGCATGCTTTCAGAAGCTGGTTCACAAGGCAACACCATTCCACGCATACTTCTCCGCTCACGCAAACGTCTGTCAATTTGAATCGCTAATGACATAGAATCATTGAGACCAGAGGGACAGGGAATCCCACCATAACATCCTTTACATTATCTGACAGACCCTTCCGGAAAAGGGCTGCCAAAGCGTCGTCATTCCATTTGGTCAGGACTGCCCACCTACGGAATCTCTGACAGTATAACTCAGCGTCATCAAGCTCCTGATTTAATGCCAACAAGGCTTTCTCAGCTTGATCAGTGACATTAGGCTCATCGTACAATAACCCCAAGGCCTGAAAAAATGCATCAACATCACTCAAAACAGGATCCCCAGGTATCAGGGAAAAAGCCCAATCCTGAGGATCGCCGTGCAGGAGAGAGATGATAATTTGAACCTGCTGCGCTGCGTTCCCTGAGGACTTAAATTTTAAGGCAAAAAACAATTTACAATTATTTTTGAAATTCTGAAACTTAGCTCGATCCCCTAAAAACAAATCTGGCATGGGAATCCTAGGTTCCACAACAGGCAACCCAGCAAGATAGATAGCAATACTCCGAACCTCAGTGGCAAGCTGATCCACACGGCCAGACAACTGTGCAAACTCCATTGAGAGAAAAGATCCTCCCCAGCACCCAGAGATACAGAGGGAAAAAAAAAAAATGCAACAAACAGAAAAATATCTCTGACAACTCTGACAATATTTTTTCCCTTCTGTGAGTACCATACAATTTTAAATTTTTAGGCCGGTGATACTGTTATGTTTCGGTAGCTGAGGAGTGCAGGTAAAAAAGGCAATACACCAGAGCAGTTGGAATCTATGAGATTGCAGTACCCTGACTAACCACCACAACTAGAGGCAGCCGTGGAGCGTTCCTACGTTGGTCCTAGACGCCTCGTCACAGCCTGAGAAACTAACTACACCTAAAGATAGATATAGGAAAGCTATCTGCCCCGGAGCAGAACCCCAAAGATAATAGAAAGCCCCCAAACATGTAATGGCGGTTAGACAAGATGAAATACTGACACAGAAAGAAAATAGTATGAGCAAAAGCTGGGGCCCAAACTAACTAAATAGAAAAGGATAGGAAGGGTACTTACTGCAATCCCAGAAAACCCTGAAAAGCACCAACTCTACTAATTTCAAAAATACCTGAGATCACACGACCTCTTCCACCTAAATTAGTTCTCTGGTGTAACAAAATCAAAACAGCAGCCACTGAAAAAACTGGAAAAAGCAAAAGTACAAACATCAGTGGCTGAACAAAACTGAGAGGGCAGAAGCCCCCGGAGGGGACCCTGAAGGCCCCCACAGAAGTGCAGGACAAAATGCAAAAATATAGCACAAACACAAAAGAAGAAAATGTCTTATCTGTTAGCAGGAGATGCAGACACGACACAGCAGGCTACAAGGGAAACTGGAATAAAGGATTCAGACCAGAACAATTGATCACCGGCAACCCTGATGGGAAGGTGACTCCCTTATATAAGACCAGTCAGTAACACCTGATTCCCAGTCCTCCACAATCTTCACTGGACAGACTAGCACCGCTTGTAACCACCAGAGGGAGCTTCTGCTCAGAACTCATCTCAAACCCATTCACAACACCTTTCACTCTGGTGAATAAATTGAAAATCATGGGTAACGGATACTGATATTTAACAGTGATCCTATTAAGAAGACGATAGTCAATTCATGGCCTCAATGAGATATCCTTCTTGACCTCAAAGAAAAAGCCGGCACCTAAAGGTGAAGAGGACGGTCTAATATGACCCTTCTCCAACGACTCTTTGATATAAGATCACATAGCATCATGTTCTGGTACAGACAAATTGAAGAGCCGATCCTTGGGAAATTTTCAACTGAGCACTAACTGAATTGAATTATTCAGGGACATCCTGAGACTGGGGAGAGGTAGAGAAAACAGGAGTGTCACTACGAACACATTGACAACCCCAACTAACCACAGACACAGACTTCCAGTCCAAGACAGGATTATGGGTCTGCAGCCAAGGAAAACCCAGTACAATAATGTCATGTAAATTATGTAACACCAAAAGTTTACAATTCTCTTGGTGGTCCGGGGCTACCCGCATTATCACCTGGGTCCAAAACTGGGGTTTATTCTCCGCCAAAGGGGTAACAACAATACCCTGCAAAGGTATAGGAGTCTGCAGGGGTACCATGGGAAAACCACAACGTTTGGCAACGTCAAAATCCATCAGGTTCAGGGCTGCTCCTGAATCAACAAAACCCTTATCAGAAAATAAAGATAAGGAGCAGATCAAGGTAACAGTGAAGAGGAATTTAGGCTGTACATTGCCCAAAACAAATGAGTGAGCCAAACGTTTTCCCCGCTAAGGGAAGATGGAAATAGTATGAGACAAAAAAAATACAACTTATTACGCCTTCTAAATTCTTGACGTTGAGCCCTAGAAACAACCCTATCACACTGCAAGGGCTCAGAAGACCACTTGAAAGGCAACTCCGCCTCTCGCATAGTTTTACGTTCACATAAATGTCTGTCAATTTGAATGGCTAAAGACATAGAGTCATTGAGACCAGAGGGAACAGGAAATCCCACCATAGCATCTTTTAAGGTATCTGCCAGACCTTTCCGAAAAAAATGCCGCTAGGGCATCATCGTTCCATTTAGTAAGGACTGCCCACTTTCGGAATTTCTGACAATATAACTCTGCCGCTTCCTGACCCTGGTTCAATGCCAATAAGGTTTTCTCAGCTTGATCAATAACATTAGGTTCATCATACAACAACCCCAGAGTCTGAAAAAACGCATCCACATAAGCCAAAACAGGATCCCCAGGAGTCAGGGAAAAGGCCCAGTCCAGAGGGTCGTCGCGCAACAAGGCAATGACAATTTTAACCTGCTGCACCGAGTTCCCCGAGGAATTAGGTTTCAAGGCAAAAAACAATTTACAATTATTCTTAAAGTTCAGAAATTTAGACCGATCCCCAGAAAATAAATCAGGAATAGTGATCTTAGGTTCTACAGTAGACAACTAAGCGAGATAGGAAAAAATTCCCTAAACTTCAGCAGCGAGCATCTCCACATAATCAGACAAATGATTAGTCTCAATGAAGAAAAAAAAATCCCCCTACGGCCCCCAGAGAAAAAGAGGAAAAAATATATAAAAAATTCTGACAACTTTTTTTTTTTTTTACTATTCTTTCCTTCTTTAGAGTACCCTAGAATCGACAGTTTGGGACGGTGATTCCGTTATGATTCGGTAACCGAGGAGGATAACAGGAAAAATAGGCTAGGCACCCAGACACACAGAGAGGTTGGCAACTTAGCGGATTGCAGTCCTCTGAACTGACAACACAACCAGAATTAGCCATGGGACGTACCCACAATGAGCTAGACGCCTCAACACAACCAAAGAGTTAACTAAGCCTAAAGAGAGAAAGGGAAGGCTACCTGCCCAGGTAGCCCCCAAACAATATTGCGGGTGAGAAAAATGAAGCCCAAATACAGACGTAAAATAGAGTAAGCAAATTCTGGGGCCCAAACTGTCTAGATAGAACAGGATAGCAAAGGATACTGTCTGTAATCCAGCAAAAACCCTAAGAAAAATTCCAACACGTCTGATATGCAAAAATACTGAGACCACACGACCTCTCCCCCGCCAAATCAGAACTGTGGTGTGAACTGGGTGCAAAACAAAGAGCTACTGAAATATCAGGGAACTAGAAACACAGAAAAGACTGCACAAGCGGCGGAAGATGAAAACAGAGTCCAGCACGGGTCCCTGCCTGGGACCCGGCTGAACTTACTCCAGCAAGGCAGAAAACTGATAAAAGCAAAAGGTTACAACGTCCACAGATTTAAACAGCCAAATAACTTATCTGACAGATGCAGGACACCGCAGGGAGCAAGCTGACTTCCAGAAGACTCAAGGGTATGCCACACTAAACAATATCGCTAACGGGATCGCTAAAAAACATCACTATTTAGCGATCCTGTTAGCGATGTTGTTCAGTGCGGCAGCTTCCAGCGACGAGCTTCCTGCTGTGATCTCGCTCGTCGCTGGAATCGTTCCGGACCCTATTTTCTCGTCGGCGCTCCCGCTGGGTAAGTATCTAATCGCTGTGTGGCACCTTTTCTTAGCGATTTAGCGGTACTTTTGTACCGCTAAAGTCGTTAAGAAGATCGCTAACGGCGATAGCGTCGTTAACTATATTGCTAAATGTGGCCGCATTTAGCGATATAGAAACAATCCCGCTAGCGATCGCATTAGTATGCGTCGTTATTGTGATCGCTAGCGGGATTGTTTAGTGTGGCAGTACCTTCAGGAAGAAACAAATCACTGGCAACAACCATGGGCAGGCTGCTTGCTTATATCTCCTCAATCAGTAACACCTGATCGTCAATCATCCTCCTCAAGTAATCGACTTCTGTCCACCAGACCAGCTCCATTACCAGCAGCAACCACCAGAGAGAGCCCAAACTCAGAAGCCCGATTTAAAGTGTTCACAACGGGGCTAAAAATTCATTTTTGTGAAAAAAAAGATTTTTGTGGAAAAAATGATTTTGTATTTTGATGGCTCTGCATTATAAACTTCTGTGAAGCACTTGAGACTTCACAGTGCTCAATACACACCTAGATAAGCTACTTTGGAGGTATAGTTTGCAAAATGGAGTCAATTGTGAGGGGCTTCTACTGTTTAGGCACATCAAGGGCTCTGCAGCATGATGCCCTTAGACCATTCCATCAAAGTCTGCATTCCAAAATGGTGCCCCTTCCCTTCCAAGCTCTATTATGCGCACAAACAGTGGTTCCCCCCACTTTTAAGGTATCAGCGTACTCAGAACAATTTGCACAACAACTTTGGGGGTCTAATTTCTCCTGTTACCCTTGTGAAAAAAAAAAATTTGGTGGCTAAAAAATCATTTTTGTGAAATAAAAAATTAGTTTTTATTTTAACGGCTTGTGTTATAAACTTCTGTGAAGCATTTGGGGGTTAAAAGTGCTCACCACACATCTAGATAAGCTCATTGGGGGTTTATTTCCAAAATGAGGTAACTTGTTGGGGGTTTACACTGTTTAGGCACATCAGGGGCTCTGGAAACGCAACATGATGCCCGCAGACCATTCCATTAAAGTCTGCATTCCAAAAGGCCGTGCCTTCCCTTCCGAGCTCTGCCATGTGCCCAAAAAGTGGTTCCTCCCAATTTTGGGGTGTCAGCGTATTCGGGACAAATTGCACAACAACTGTGGTGGTCTAATTTCTCCTGTTACCCTTGGGAAAATAAAAAAATTGCTAAAAAATCATTCTTGTGTAAAAAAAGATTTTTTATTTTTGCAGCTCTGCGTTTTAAACTTCTGTGAAGCAGTGGGGGGTTAAAAGTGCTCACCACACATATAGATAAGCTACTTGGGGGGTCTAGTTTCCAAAATGGGGCCACTTGTGAGGTTTATACTTTTTAGGCACATCAGTGGCTCTGCAAACGCAACATGATGCCCGCAGACCATTCCATCAAAATCTGCATTTCCCTTCCGAGCCTCGACGTATGCCCAAGCAGTGGTTACTCTCCACATATGGGTATCAGCGTACTCAGGACAAACTGGACAGCAATGTTTGAGGTCCAATTTCTCCTGTTACCCTTGTGAAAGTAAAAATTTGGGGGCAAAAAATTTTTTTGTTAAAAAAAATGATTTTTTATTTTCACATCTATGCGTTATAAACTTCTGTGTTGCACTTGGGGGTTCAAAGTTCTTACCACACATCTAGATAAGTTCCTTATGAGGTCTACATTCCAAAGCAGTCTGAATTGTGGGGGTTTGCCACTGTTTAGACACATCAGGGGCTCTCCTAACGCGACATGGCGTCTGATCTCAATTCCAGACAATTCTGCATTGCAAATGTCAAATGGTGCTCCTTCCCTTCTGAGATCTGTTGTGCGCCCAAACAGTGGTTTACCCCCACATATGGGGTATTGGCGTACTTATGAAAAATTGCATAAGAACTTTGGAGGTCTAATTTCTCTTTTTACCCTTGGGAAAATAAAAATTTTGTGGGCGAAAATATCATTTTTGTGGAAAAATATGATTTGTTTTTTCACGGCTCTATATTATTATCTTCTGTGAAGCACATGGGGGTTCAAAGTGCTCAACACACATCTAGATAAGTTCCTTAAGGGTCTAGCTTTCAAAATGGTGTCATTTGTGGGGGGTTTCGACTGTTTCGGCACAACAGGGGCTCTCCAAATGCGAAATAGCATCAGATCTCAATTCCAGCCAATTCTGCATTGAAAAGTCAAACTGCGCTCTTTCCATTCCAAGCTCTGCCTTGCTCCCAAACAGTGGTTTACCTCCACATATGGGGTATAGGCACATTCAGGAGAAATTTCACAACAAAGGTTGTGATTCATTTTCTTTTTACACTTGTGAAAATAAAACAAATGGTTCTGAAATAAAATGTTTGTAAAAAAAGTTTTAAATGATAATTTTTTCTTTCCACATTGCTTCAGTTCCTGTGAAGCACGTAAAGGGTTAATAAACTTCTTAAATGTGGTTTTGAGTACCTTGAGGGGTGCAGTTTTTAAAAAGGTTTCAATTTTGGGTAATTTCTGTCATTTACACCCCTCAAAGTTACTTTAAATGGGATGTGGTCCCTAGAAAAAATGGTTTTGTAAATTTTGTTGTAAAAATGAGAAATCACTGGTCAACTTTTAGGCCTTATAACTTCCTAACAAAAAAAAATTATCAAAATTGTGCTGATGTAAAGTAGACATGTGGGAAATGTTATTTATTACCGTATTTTTTGGACCATAAGACGCACTTTTTTTCCTCCAAATTTGGGAGGAAAGTGTGGGTGCGTCTTATGGTCGAAATGTAACATGTGGGGAGGGGGCCAGTGGGCAGCGGTGGAGTGGGATCAGCAGGAGGCAAGAAAATATCCCCTCTGCTGCAGGAAACAAGCGCTGGAGAAACCCTGGGTCCCTACTTAAGTGCAGTGAATATTAATCAGCCTCTTCCCCGCCCACCTATCAGCTGAGCAGTGAGTGGGGAGCAGCAGATCACAAAGCCACACAGTTTCCCCAGCGCCTGATTCCTGCAGCAGCTGGGCAGATCGGTGTCTGAAGAAGAAGGAGGCAGCAGGAGCAGCTGGCATACCTGACAGCTTGGGGCTGTGCTGATGGAAGCTGAATGCTCCTGTGAAGGACCTGTGATGAGGTCATGAAGAGGGCTGGCTGGAGTATCACATGACCAAAGCCCTGCCTCTTCATGATGTCATCACAGGTCCTTCAGACACACTGTACAACAGAGAATTAATAAAAAGGTTAGGCTACTTTCACACTTGCGTTTTTTTTGTGCAGCGCATCATGTGCACATGAAACGCATAGGTGTCACATTTCTATCAACTCTGTCTCTATCATCTCTGTCTATATCATCTGTCTCTATCATCTGTCTCTATCATCTGTCTCTATCATCTCTGTCTCTATCATCTCTGTCTCTATCATCTGTCTCTATCATCTCTGTCTCTATCATCTCTGTCTCTATCATCTGTCTCTATCATCTCTGTCTCTATTATCTCTGTCTCTATCATCTGTCTCTATAATCTGTCTCTATAATCTGTCTCTATCATCTCTGTCTCTATCATCTGTCTCTATCATCTCTGTCATCTGTCTCTATTATCTGTCTCTATCATCTCTGTCTCTATCATCTGTATCTATCATCTGTCTCAATCATCTCTGTCTCTATCATCTCTGTCTCTATCATCTGTCTCTATCACTGTCTCTATCATCTGTCTCTATCATCTCTGTCTCTATTATCTGTCTCTATAATCTGTCTCTATCATCTGTCTCTGTCATCTCTGTCTCTATCATCTGTCTCTATCATCTCTGTCTCTATCATCTCTGTCTCTATCATCTCTGTCTCTGTCATCTCTGTCTCTATCATCTGTCTCTATCATCTCTGTCTCTATCATCTGTCTCTATCATCTGTCTCTATCATCTGTCTCTATCATCTCTGTCTCTATCATCTGTCTCTATCATCTGTCTCTATCATCTCTGTCTCTATCATCTGTCTCTATCATCTCTATCATCTCTGTCTCTATCATCTGTTTCTATCATCTCTGTCTCTATCATCTGTCTCTATCATCTGTCTCTATCATCTCTGTCTCTATCATCTCTGTCTCTATCATCTCTGTCTCCATCATCTGTCTCTATCATCTCTGTCATCTGTCTCTATCATCTGTCTCTATCATCTCTGTCTCTATAATCTGTCTCTATCATCTGTCTCAATCATCTCTGTCTCTATCATCTGTCTCTATCATCTGTCTCTATCATCTGTCTCTATCATCTCTGTCTCTATTATCTGTCTCTATAATCTGTCTCTATCATCTCTGTCTCCATCATCTGTCTCTGTCATCTCTGTCTCTATCATCTGTCTCTATCATCTCTGTCTCTATCATCTCTGTCTCTATCATCTCTGTCTCTGTCATCTCTGTCTCTATTATCTGTCTCTATCATCTCTGTCTCTATCATCTGTCTCTATCATCTGTCTCTATCATCTCTATCATCTCTGTCTCTATCATCTGTCTCTATCATCTCTATCATCTCTGTCTCTATCATCTCTGTCTCTATCATCTCTGTCTCTATCACCTGTCTCTATCATCTCTGTCTCTATCACCTGTCTCTATCATCTCTGTCTCTATCATCTGTCTCTATCATCTCTGTCTCTATCATCTGTCTCTATCATCTCTATCATCTCTGTCTCTATCATCTCTGTCTCTATCATCTGTCTCTATCATCTCTGTCTCTATCATCTCTGTCTCTATCATCTCTGTCTCTATCACCTGTCTCTATCATCTCTGTCTCTATCATCTGTCTCTATCATCTCTATCATCTGTCTCTATCATCTGTCTCTATCATCTCTATCATCTCTGTCTCTATCATCTCTGTCTCTATCATCTGTCTCTATCATCTATCTCTATCATCTATCTCTATCAACTCTGTCTCTATCATCTGTCTCTATTTCTATGCAGCATGTATTTCTATGCAGCCGCACGATCCAGTCTGAGTTCTGGCGGCAGTTCCGGGTGTTCATGCGAGAGACTCACACGAAATCGTGTGAGTTTCTCGCATGTGTGACCCCGGCCTCATACTCACCCTCCAGCGTCTTCACATAGTAGTTTACAGACACCACACTGGTCCCGCAGCACCATCTCCTACCCGTAGCTTCCAACATAATAGCATACTATATAATAACACCACATATAATAGTATGTTATTAAATATTTTACCACATTTTTTGCTTCAAATATATTTTTCCCTATTTTCCACCTCTAAAACCCGGGTGCGTCTTATAGTCCGGTGCGTCTTATAGCCTGAAAAATACGGTAAGTATTTTGTGTGACATATCTCTCTGATTTAAGGGCATGAATATTAAAAATTTGAAAATTGCAAAATTTTGAAAATTTTAGTCATATTTCCATTTTTTTCATAAATAAGCGCAAGTCATATCGAAGACATTTTACCACTAACATGAAGTACAATATGTCAAGAAAAAAAATCTCAGAATCAGCGGGATCCAATAAAGTGTTCCAGAGTTATAAGCTCATAAAGTGACAGTGGTCAGAATTGTAAAAATTGGCCTAGTCATTAAGCTGCAAATTGGCTCTGTCACTAAAGGTTAAAAATGTCTCATATTATGTAGTAGTGTCCACCATCCTGTAGCAATCTCTTCTTAATGCCTCTCCCCCACTGAACTAACCATTCTCCTAAAAGACCTTTCCTTCTGTCTGACACCATCATTTGACAGGTTTAATCTAGATCAAGAACTTAATCTTTTCTTCAGAACCTTAAGACTGAAAGTTCACTTTATGGACCAAGATTCAGCTATTATGAAAAGATTATGTAATACTGGTGTTGGTTTGTCACAACCATTTCAACCTTAAACAATTTAATCTGTATGTACAGTGCCTTGCGAAAGTATTCGGCCCCCTGGAACTTTTCAACCTTTTCCCACATATCATGCTTCAAACATAAAGTTACCAAACGTAAATTTTTGGTGAAGAATCAACAACAAGTTGTTAGGGTTCGAGTTCCCGCTGCTGCACAAGGTGAGTCTCAAACCAGTCCTGCTGCAGTCCCCCATCCATCTCCGGCCTCAGTGGAGCCTGCTCAGCAAAGATGTCAGTCCCAGCGTCTCGCCCTGTCTAATATTGTGCAGAAACTTGCTGGTGCCTCTCCAGGTTCTGCTATTGTAGCCAGTACTGGTCAGCGGCGAGCAGACGTCTTTAGGACTTTGTCCTGCGTTTCCCCTTCTGAGCATGCCCAGGGTAAGATTTCTCATTGGAGATCAGGGTCACATGCTCAGGTACTGCAGCAGATCCTATTGGTCCGCCAGGAAGGTCCTGAAACTACATGTGTTCTGGAACAGTTTCTCATTGGTCCTTTTCTGGCAGGTCCTGTAGTTGCTACTATAAAAGGGTTGCATGGCCTAGCGGCCATGCGCTAGTGTCAATTGCATTATGTGCTTTGCGCCAGTGTGATCATGCACACATGTGGTTAGGGCTCAGCTGAAATAAACCCCTAGAATACCGGAACCTCCGGTGAGGAGATTCGTATGCACGTGTTCAGGGCTTGGCAGAAATAAGCCCCCAGAATACCGGCTTCACCGGTGAGGGGTTGTTTGTTTGTGTTGCTGATTGCATGACCACGGATTGCTATCCGCACAGCAGTTATCTGTGTAGCCCTGTGGTGTTAACAGGACACAGTGGCTATCTCGGCGGCTTTACCGCAGCGACTCTGTGTTGTAACAGAGTTTGCTTATACAGCCATATAGTGCCACAGCATCTATGTTTGCGACTCTGTGAAGTAACAGAGTTTGCCTTTACCGCATTCTTACTAGCAGCACACTCTGCCTGCACGGTGGACCCTGGGTTGCGAACGCACCCTGTTAGGTTTCGGTAGCTGAGGAGAAACTGCAAAAAATAGCCAAAGTAGCAATACACCAGAGAGGCTGGAAACTATTGGATTGCAGGACCCTAAACTAACCGCAACACTAGAAGTAGCCGTGAAGCGTACCTACGGTGATCCTAGACGCCTCGTCACAGCTGGATAGATAGCTACACCTAAAGGCAGAAAGATGAATGCTATCTGCCCGGAGCAGAATCCCCAAAGAAATAGGAAGCTCCCGAACATGTAATGGCGGTTAGACAAGAAGAAAACACGGACACAGAGAGAAAATAGAATGAGCAAACGCTGGGGCCCAATCTGTCTAGATAGATAAGTATAGGAAAGAATTCTGACTGCAATCCAAAAAAACCCTGACAAAATACCAACACTTCTGATTAACAAAAACCTGATATCACACGATCTCTACCACCTAAATCAGATCTCTGGTGTAACACAGCAACACAGCAAATAAAAAGTAACAAAGGAACAAAGCAAAAATGCAAACACACAATGAGCACAATTGCAGCGCAAGTCCCCAAAAGGGGACCAGGCTGCAGTCCACTGCAAGCAGCAAACCAGCAGTGAAAATCCAACAGAGGAAAAAAAAGCAAAACACTTATCTGAATGAGAGCAGGAAAGCAAGATGTGCTCCAAGCAAGAGAAGGAGGAACAATTGATTACCGTCAAGGCTGCTGGGAACTCAGGTCACTTATATCATACCATTCAGAGCCAGCTGAAGGCCATTCAGTAGTTAGTTTATTACCCTCGGCAACCACCGGAGGGAAGCCCAGCTCAGAAGTCGCCTCCAAGGTATTCACAACAGCACCCACTATTTATATTTATTTGGTGCGTTCCGAAGACCCTAACAGTATACTAGCGCCAGGGTCTGGCTAGTAAAATGGCGGATGACCAGCGTCTACAGCAGTACATCCAGCAGCTGGAGGGTAGGTTGGCGGCCCTTGAGCGCACAACCTCAGCTGTGGATGTTACCGCAGTCGCTGTTCAGGCTGCTAGCATAGCTGCAGCCATTTTGTCCACTGCTACCTCTGCTCCGACATTATCCCACCTCCCACTTCCAGACAAGTTTACTGGTGACAATAAACATTGTCAGGGATTCGTGAGTCAGTGCTCTATACAGCTTGAGCTTCTGGCAACACGTTTTCCCACGGAACGGGCACAAGTGGCTTTTATTGTGTCTCTTCTGTCGGGCAGAGCATTGGAGTGGGCAACGCCACTATGGGAGCGCGACGATCATGTGGTGTGGAGTGCTCCTCATTTTTTGGAGGCTCTGAAAAAGGTCTTTTTAGGACCTCAGGTCACGCACGATATGGCACTCCAACTTCTGGCAATGTCACAGGGCTTGTCCATGGTCAGCCAGTTCTCTGTCCAATTTCTGACTTTGGCCTTTGAATTAGAGTGGCCAGATAAAGTTCTTATTCCAGTGTTCTGGAGAGGACTGGCAGACCACGTAAAGGAAGCTTTGGCTACCAGGGAGATTCCTGCCACACTGGAGAAACTCATTTCTATATCTACCTGCATCGACCTCTGTTTTCACGAGCGGAGGTTAGAGCGGACCCAGTGTAGGCAGAGGTTTCGGCTGGCACCCACTTTTGCCAAACCTCTTGAATTTCCCATTCGGGCGTCCGACTCCCAAGAGACCATGGAGACTACACGAGTGGGATCTAAGTCTCGGACCACTTGAGTATCCGTGGTCTGTAGAGTGTGTCAGCAGCCAGGACATTATGCCAACTGATGTCCCCAGCGAATGAGTAAACGGTCATGTTTCGTGACCATGGGTGCAGGGTCATTAGACTCGAGGGATTTTGCTCCGAAAGGGCTCCTTAAAGGGTTAATTTCTCTAGGTTCATCCACTCTTCCCGCCAAGCTTTGTGTGGACTCTGGGGCAGAGGGGAATTTTATGTCCTCCTCCTTTGCCTCTCGCCATTACATACCTCTGGTGACGCTCGCTTAGCCAGTATCGGTGAGAGTATTGAATGGAGCAATCCTGCCCTCACAAATCACCCACCAGACTGTCTCTCTTCCTCTGTCTATGTCCCCTTCTCATCAGGAGAATATATCCCTTTTTGTTCTTCCTGAGGGACTAGATGAGGTTTTGTTGGGATTACCCTGGCTTCGCCACCACTCTCCCCATAATGAGTGGTCCTCTGGGAGAATACTGGGTTGGGGTGATCATTGTAGAGACAGATGTCTCAGAGAGGACATTCAGGTTTCCACCATGGAGATACCCATTGACCTTGCTTCTCTCCCCAAGGTTTATTGGTCATACGGGGACGTATTCTCCAAAAAGGCAGCTGAGACTCTTCCGCCTCATCGCCCCCTATGACTGTCCTATAGACCTCTTGCCTGGAACGGAGCCTCCTCGGGGAAGAGTGTATCCTCTCTCTCTTCCTGAGATGGAGGCTATGTCACAATACATCCAGTCAAATCTGGCAAGAGGGTTCATTAGGAAGTCAGTGTCACCAGCAGGGGCAGGATTTTTTTTCGTGCAGAAGAAGAATGGAGAATTACGACCGTGTATAGACTATAGGGGTCTTAAAGCCATTAACGTTAAGAACAAATACCCTTTGCCCCTAATATCTGAGCTCTTTGATAGGCTCCGGGGAGCAAGGGTATTTACTAAGCTTGATCTTCGTGGTGCCTTATAACCTGATCCGCATCCGTGAGGGGAACGAATGGAAGACGGTATTCAATATCAGAGATGGACATTACGAATATCTTGTGATGCCCTTCGTGCTCTGTAATGCTCCAGCCGTTTTCCAAGATTTTGTAAATGACATCTTCCGGGATATGCTTGCCACCTCAGTGGTAGTCTATTTGGATGACATTCTCATCTTTTCTCCAGATATGGACACCCACCGGAGAGATGTTTGCAGAGTCTTCGACCTCTTGCGGACAAACTCTCTGTATGCGTAGTTGGAGAAGTTTGTGTTTGAGCAGGAGTCTCTGCCATTCCTGGGCTATATAATCTCCACTCTGGAATTGGCTATGGATCCTGCCAAACTACAGGCTGTAATGGATTGGCAACAACTCCACTCTCTTAAAGCGGTGCAGCGCTTTATGGGGTTCATTAATTACTATCGCCAATTCATTCTCCACTTCTCTACTTTGGTTGCTCCCTTGGTAGCCCTCACCAAGATGGGAGCCAATCCCAAATTGTGGTCAGAGGAGGTCTCCAAGGCCTTTACTTCAATCAAGTCCCATTTTGCTAGCACTCCTATCCTACATCGTCCCAAGGTTGATAAGCCTTTTGTATAGGAGGTAGATGCCTCGTCCGTTGGTGCTGGAGCAGTCCTTTTTCAAAAGGATGCTCAAGGTCCCAAACATCCTTGCTTCTTCTTCTCCAAGACCTTCACACCAGCGGAGAGGAATTATTCCATTGGGGATAGGGAGTTGCTAGCCATGAAGTTGGCCTTTTCCGAGTGGAGACATCACCTGGAGGGGGCTCGCTTTCACTTTCAAGTGTTCACTGACCACAAAAATTTGGTCTATTTACAGAACGCCCAGCGGCTAAATTCCCGTCAGGCCAGATGGTCCCTTTTCTTCTCCTGGTTCCATTTCACCCTCCATTTTCTCTTCTGGGAGAAGAACATTCGTGCCGATGCTCTGTCTCGCTCCGTGGTGTCCTCTGAGGAGGTGGAGGAGGAGCCTCGGCTGTTGTGAATACTCTGGAGGCGACTTCTGAGCTGGGGCTCCCTCTGGTGGATGCTGAGGGTAATGAACTAATTGCTGAATGGCCTTCAGCTGGCTCTGAATGGTATGATATAAGTGACCTGAGTTCCCATCAGCCTTGCCGGTAATCAATTGTTCTTCCTGGTCTTGCTTGGAGCTCAGCTGCTCTCATTCAGATAAGTGATTTGCTGTTTTTTTTTTTCCTCTGGTTGGATTTTCCCTGCTGGTTTGCTGCTTGCAGTGGACTTCAGCCTGGTCCCCTGTTGGGGCTTGGCCCTGCAATTGTGCTTATTTTGTATTTGCACTTTTGCTCTGTCCTTTGTCTCTTTTTATTTGCTGGATTGCTGTGTGTTACACCAGAGATCTGATTTAGGGGGAAGAGATCTTGTGATCTCAGGTTTTTTGTTAATCAGAATTTTTGGTATTTTTGTCAGGTTTTTTTTGGGTTGCAGTCAGAATTCTTTCCTATACTTTTCTATCTAGACAGATTGGGCCCCAGCGTTTGCTCATTCTATTTTCTGTCTGTATCCGTATTTTCTTCTTGTCTAACCGCCATTACATGTTTGGGGGCTTCCTATTTCTTTGGGGGTTCTGCTACGGGGCAGATAGTTTTCATCTTTCTGCCTTTAAGTGTAGTTATCTCTCCGGCTGTGACGAGGCGTCTAGGATCACCGTAGGTACGCTCCATGGCTACTTCTAGTGTTGCGGTTAGTTTAGGGTCCTGCAATCCAATAGTTTCCAGCCTCTCTGGTGTATTGCTATTTTTGCTATTTTTGCAATTTCTCCTCAGCTACCGAAACATAACACTCGGCTGATAGTCCCCACAGAGAGCCTAAGAACTTTGGCCCCGGTTTCGCTTGAGTCTGTGCCTCCAGGCAAGACTTTTGTGCCTATCAATTTGCAACCAGAAGTACTCTCTTGGGCACATTCGTCCAGGGTGGGTGGACATTTTGGGGCAAAGAGGACATCTGAGTTGCTGGCGAGGACATACTGGTGGCCACATATGGTCCGCGACGTTAGGGAATACGTTCAGGCGTGCGTCTCCTGCGCCAGAAATAAGTCCCTCGACAAAGGCCAGCTAGGTTACTTTTCCCTTTACCGGTGGCAGACAGGCCCTGGGAGATGGTTGGGATGGATTTTGTGGTGGGCTTACCAAAGTCTCGGGGCTGCACCATCATCTGAGTGATAACCGACCACTTCTCCAAAATGGTACACTTGGCGCCGTTACCACGGTTACCTTCTGCACGGGCCTTAGCAGCATTATTTATCAGGCACATTTTCAGGCTACACGGAATGCCAGACAAAATTGTCAGTGATCGAGGTCCCCAATTTGCATCTCGGTTCTGGAGAGAGCTGTGTCATCTACTCAGGATTGAGTTAAATCTCTCTTCGGCTTATCATCCCGAGACGAATGGGTTGGTAGAGAGACAACCAGACCTTGGTCACATACTTGCGACATTTTGTCTTAGCCAGGCAGGATGACTGGCATCCTTGCTACCGTGGGCTGAGTTTGCTCTAAATAATGCTGTGGCTGACTCCACCGGACAGACACCATTCCTCTTAAACTACGGTCAGCATCCTTGGGTCCCGGTGCCCATGCCCGTGTTTTCCGACGACACTAGGGTGGCAGATTGGGCTGTGGAGGCATGGGACATTTGGGACCGCACTCAGGATGCCATTCAGGCCTCCAAGGAGAGGATGAGGTCTTCCACCGACGCTCATCGGCGCCCCGCTCTGACATTTGCTCCGGGCGACTTAGTGTGGCTCTCTGCCCGGAACATTAGTCTGTGAGTAGAGTCTACTAAGTTGGCACCTCGCTATTTTGGCCCCTTTAAGATTCTTGAGCAGGTAAACCCTGTAGTCTACCGGTTAGTTCTTCCACCTCACCTTGGTATCTCTGATACCTTTCACGTGTCCCTTTTGAAACTTGTGGCCATCTCCCTGTTTTCCGAGTCCTCTGCCGGGACGTCGGGTTCTACCAACGATCATGAGGTGAACTCCATCGTTGGGTGTAAGGTGGTACTGGCCAAAAAATTTTATTTGGTGGATTGGAGGGGTTGTGGGCCTGAGGATAGGTCCTGGGAGCCTGATGAGCATGTTCCCACTCCGCAGCTCATCGCTGCATTTGAGCACAGCGAGGCCCAAAGAAGGGGCGCCCTAGGAGTGGGGGTAATGTTAGGGTTTGAGTTCCCGCTGCTTCACAAAGGAGAGTCTTGAACTAGTCCCGCTGCGGTCCCCCATCCATCTCCGGCCACAGTGGAGCCTGCTCAGCAAAAATGTCGGTCCCAGCGTCTCGCCCGGTCTAATACTGTGCAGAGACTTGCTGCTGCCTCTCCAGGTTCTGCTATTGTAGCCAGTACTGGTCAGTGGCGAGCAGACGTCTTTAGGACTAAGTCCTGAGTTTCCCCTTCTGAGCATGCCCAGGGTAAGATCTCTCATTGGAGATCAGGGGTCACATGTTCAGGTACTGCAGCAGCTCCTATTGGTCCTCCAGGAAGGTCCTGAAACTACATGTGTTCTGGAACAGTTTCTCATTGGTCCTTTCCTAGCAGGTCCTGTAGTTGCTACTATAAAAGGGTTGCATGGCCTGGCGGCCATGCGCTAGTATCAATTACATTATGTGCTTTGCGCCAGTGTTATCATGCATGCATGTGGTTAGGGCTCGGCTGAAATAAGCCCCTAGAATACCGGCTTCACCGTTGATGAGTTGTTTGTTTGTGTTGCTGACTGCATGACCACGGACTGTTATCCACACAGCAGTTATCTGTGTAGCCCTGTGGTGTTAACAGGACACAGTCGCTATCTCGGCGGCTTTACGGCAGCGACTCTGTGGTGTAACAAAGTTCGCTTTTACAGCCATATAGTGCCACAGCATCTATGTTTGCGACTCTGTGAAGTAACAGAGTTTGCCTTTACCGCCATCTTACTAGCAGCAGGTTCTGCCTGCACGGTGGACTCCGGGCTGCGAACGCACCCACTATTTTTATTTATTTGGTGCGTTCCGCAGACCCTAACACAATTGGGACACAATTGTGAAGTTGAATGAAATTTATTGGTTATTTTAAATTTTTATGGAAATACAAAAACTGAAAAGTGGGGCGTGCAATATTATTCGGCCCCTTTACTTTCAGTGCAGCAAACTCACTCCAGAAGTTCATTGTGGATCTCTGAATGATCCAATGTTGTCCTAAATGACTACTGATGATAAATATAATCCACCTGTGTGCAATCAAGTCTCCATATAAATGCACCTGCTCTGTAATAGTCTAGGGTTCTGTTTGAAGCACAGAGAGCATCATGAAGACCAAGGAACACAAAAGTCAGGTCTGTGATACTGTTGTGGAGAAGTTTAAAGCCGGATTTGGATACAAAATGATTTCCAAAACTTTAAACATCCCAAGGAGCACTGTGCAAGCGATCATATTGAAATGGAAGGAGTATCATTCCACTGCAAATTACCAAGACCCGGCTGTCCCTCTAAACATTTATCTTAAGCAAGGAGAAGACTGATCAAAGATGCAGCCAAGAGGCCCATGATCACTCTGGATGAACTGCAGAGATCTACAGCTGAGGTGGGACAGTCTGTCCATAGGACAACAATCAGTCGTACACAGCACAAATCTGGCCTTTATGGAAGAGTGGCAAGAAGAAAGCCATTTGCAGCTGAAAGGAGGACATCAGTAAACCAGGGGAGGAGTCCCGAGGAGATAATTTGCATATTCCCAGTGCCTTCTGGGATAAGTGAAGAGTCTCCGCGAGCTCAAGGAACACTGGATTTTGGCTGTTGCAGCTGAAAGGAGGACATCAGTAAACCAGGGGAGGAGTCCCGAGGAGATAATTTGCATATTCCCAGTGCCTTCTGGGATAAGTGAAGAGTCTCCGCGAGCTCAAGGAACACTGGATTTTGGCTGCTGCAGCTGAAAGGAGGACATCAGTAAACCAGGGGAGGAGTCCCGAGGAGATAATTTGCATATTCCCAGTGCCTTCTGGGATAAGTGAAGAGTCTCCGCGAGCTCAAGGAACACTGGATTTTGGCTGTTGCAGCTGAAAGGAGGACATCAGTAAACCAGGGGAGGAGTCCCGAGGAGATAATTTGCATATTCCCAGTGCCTTCTGGGATAAGTGAAGAGTCTCCGCGAGCTCAAGGAACACTGGATTTTGGCTGCTTAGCTGAAAGGAGGACATCAGTAAACCAGGGGAGGAGTCCCGAGGAGATAATTTGCATATTCCCAGTGCCTTCTGGGATAAGTGAAGAGTCTCCGTGAGCTCAAGGAACACTGGATTTTGGCTGCTTGCAGCTGAAAGGAGGACATCAGTAAACCAGGGGAGGAGTCCCGAGGAGATAATTTGCATATTCCCAGTGCCTTCTGGGATAAGTGAAGAGTCTCCGTGAGCTCAAGGAACACTGGATTTTGGCTGTTGCAGCTGAAAGGAGGACATCAGTAAACCAGGGGAGGAGTCCCGAGGAGATAATTTGCATATTCCCAGTGCCTTCTGGGATAAGTGAAGAGTCTCCGGAGCTCAAGGAACACTGGATTTTGGCTGCTGCAGCTGAAAGGAGGACATCAGTAAACCAGGGGAGGAGTCCCGAGGAGATAATTTGCATATTCCCAGTGCCTTCTGGGATAAGTGAAGAGTCTCCGCGAGCTCAAGGAACACTGGATTTTGGCTGTTGCAGCTGAAAGGAGGACATCAGTAAACCAGGGGAGGAGTCCCGAGGAGATAATTTGCATATTCCCAGTGCCTTCTGGATAAGTGAAGAGTCTCCGTGAGCTCAAGGAACACTGGATTTTGGCTGTTAGCTGAAAGGAGGACATCAGTAAACCAGGGGAGGAGTCCCGAGGAGATAATTTGCATATTCCAGTGCCTTCTGGGATAAGTGAAGAGTCTCCGTGAGCTCAAGGAACACTGGATTTTGGCTGTTGCAGCTGAAAGGAGGACATCAGTAAACCAGGGGAGGAGTCCCGAGGAGATAATTTGCATATTCCCAGTGCCTTCTGGGATAAGTGAAGAGTCTCCGCGAGCTCAAGGAACACTGGATTTTGGCTGTTTCAGCTGAAAGGAGGACATCAGTAAACCAGGGGAGGAGTCCCGAGGAGATAATTTGCAGATTCCCAGTGCCTTCTGGGATAAGTGAAGAGTCTCCGTGAGCTCAAGGAACACTGGATTTTGGCTGTTGCAGCTGAAAGGAGGACATCAGTAAACCAGGGGAGGAGTCCCGAGGAGATAATTTGCATATTCCCAGTGCCTTCTGGGATAAGTGAAGAGTCTCCGCGAGCTCAAGGAACACTGGATTTTGGCTGCTGCAGCTGAAAGGAGGACATCAGTAAACCAGGGGAGGAGTCCCGAGGAGATAATTTGCATATTCCCAGTGCCTTCTGGGATAAGTGAAGCGTCTCCGCGAGCTCAAGGAACACTGGATTTTGGCTGTTGCAGCTGAAAGGAGGACATCAGTAAACCAGGGGAGGAGTCCCGAGGAGATAATTTGCATATTCCCAGTGCCTTCTGGGATAAGTGAAGAGTCTCCGTGAGCTCAAGGAACACTGGATTTTGGCTGTTGCAGCTGAAAGGAGGACATCAGTAAACCAGGGGAGGAGTCCCGAGGAGATAATTTGCATATTCCCAGTGCCTTCTGGGATAAGTGAAGAGTCTCCGCGAGCTCAAGGAACACTGGATTTTGGCTGTTGCAGCTGAAAGGAGGACATCAGTAAACCAGGGGAGGAGTCCCGAGGAGATAATTTGCATATTCCCAGTGCCTTCTGGGATAAGTGAAGAGTCTCCGCGAGCTCAAGGAACACTGGATTTTGGCTGCTGCAGCTGAAAGGAGGACATCAGTAAACCAGGGGAGGAGTCCCGAGGAGATAATTTGCATATTCCCAGTGCCTTCTGGGATAAGTGAAGAGTCTCCGTGAGCTCAAGGAACACTGGATTTTGGCTGTTGCAGCTGAAAGGAGGACATCAGTAAACCGGGGGAGGAGTCCCGAGGAGATAATTTGCATATTCCCAGTGCCTTCTGGGATAAGTGAAGAGTCTCCGTGAGCTCAAGGAACACTGGATTTTGGCTGTTGCAGCTGAAAGGAGGACATCAGTAAACCAGGGAGGAGTCCCGAGGAGATAATTTGCATATTCCCAGTGCCTTCTGGGATAAGTGAAGAGTCTCCGTGAGCTCAAGGAACACTGGATTTTGGCTGTTGCAGCTGAAAGGAGGACATCAGTAAACCAGGGGAGGAGTCCTGAGGAGATAATTTGCATATTCCCAGTGCCTTCTGGGATAAGTGAAGAGTCTCCTGAGCTCAAGGAACACTGGATTTTGGCTGTTGCAGCTGAAAGGAGGACATCAGTAAACCGCGCGCCGCTTGGCGCGCGAGTTTTGGCTTATATTTCACCGCTTGATTATCTCTTGAACAATAAGAACATGGAAGAGGCCAGGAGCCATGTGGTGAGCTGCATTTCTTGCTACATGTTCATAGACTTACCAGTGGAAAAGCCAAACTTCACATGCCAGAAATGCAAGCTTGTGTCCCTGTTGGAGGAAAAGTTGCAAAATCTGGAAGAGAGGTTATCTACATTGAAGACCATTAAGGAAGGTGAAGAGTTCTTAGACAGAGCAGAATTATCTCTTCATGGTACAGAAATAGAAGAAATTCGAAGTGCAACTGAAGAAACAGAGGAATGGGAGCATGTGACCCAGAGAAGCAGGAGGATCAGGAGGCAGTCAGCACCAATTCTGCTCAGGAACCAATACCAGGCTCTTACACAGGAGAACGATGAAAAAATACATCAGGATAAGACTTTGCCCACAAACAACCTTGTACGCCCTCAGAGTCCTCCTGAATGGAGAAAGAAAACTGTTGTGAAGAAGAAACGGAGAGTTGTTGTCATGGGCGATTCCCTGTTGAGAGGAACAGAGGCCGCTATCTGCAGACCGGATATAACCTCAAGAGAAATGTGCTGTCTTCCAGGTGCAAAAATTAAAGATGTGTCTGACAGGATATCAGGACTCTTCAGACCTAAAGATGACTACCCATTCCTGCTAATACATGTGGGGACAAATGACACCGCTAGAAACGACCTGGAAACCATCTGCAGTGACTTTGAAAACTTAGGTAAGAAAGTGAAAGAACTGGGAGCGCAGGTGGTCTTCTCTTCCATCCTCCCAGTGGATGGCCATGGAACAAGGAGGTGGAATAAGATTCTGCAGGTGAACAACTGGCTACGTCGATGGTGCCATCAGCAAGGATTTGGATTTCTGGATCACGGAGTGAATTACCTATACGATGGACTACTTGCTAGAGATGGGGTGCACCTTACGAAGACTGGAAAACATGTATTTGGAAGTCGCCTTGCTACACTCATCAGGAGAGCTTTAAACTAGAACAATGTGGGAAGGGAAGCAAAACGCCAGCAAAAGCCATACACTTGACAAATACTATTGAGATTTCTGCTATTAGAAGTGAAGGGGAAGAACAAAGACAAAAAGATTTACATAATAAAAATATTGAAGGAAGAGAAACCAATCACAAACTAAAGTGTTTCTATACGAATGCACAAAGCATGGGCAACAAACAAGGAGAACTGGAGCTACTAACGCAGGAGAAGAAATATGATGTCATTGGAATCACTGAGACTTGGTGGGACGATACACATGATTGGAATACAAGGCTAGAAGGATACAACTTATTTGCAAGAAACAGACTTGATAAACGAGGAGGAGGTGTTGCATTGTATGTTAGAAAAGCGTATATCTGCACAGAGATTGACGATTCAGAGACTGGGAGTTCTGTGGAAACTGTTTGGGTAAGAATACAAGGACAGAACAATGGAAAGGACACCATTGTAGGCATTTACTACAGGCCGCCTGTGCAAGCTGAAGATATGGATGAACTCTTTATGCATCAAATGGCCAAGTTCTCCAAAAAATATGACATAGTGGTCATGGGAGATTTCAACTATCCAGACATTTGTTGGGAATCTCTCTCAGGCAAAACTAACAGGTCCAGGAAATTCTTATCCTCTCTTGCTGACAACTTTATCTTCCAAAAGGTAATGGAGAAAACAAGGGGATCTGCTACCTTGGATCTAATCCTCATAAACAGGGAGGAAATGGTGGAGGAGGTAAGAGTGGCTGGGACTCTAGGAGGTAGTGACCATGCTATTTTAGAATTTTGG
Organism: Oophaga sylvatica; assembly: GCA_033576555.1. Taxonomy (NCBI): domain Eukaryota; kingdom Metazoa; phylum Chordata; class Amphibia; order Anura; family Dendrobatidae; genus Oophaga; species Oophaga sylvatica. The sequence goes on from JARQOD010000002.1 coordinate 175,878,212, forward strand.
ATAACAAGAGGAGGAAGACCTGTGAAGACTCAGACGTCAAGGTTAGATTTCAGAAAGGCAGATTTTAAGGAACTCAGAAAGAGAATTGGAGGGATCCAATGGCTGGATATCTTTAGGAAAAAAATGTCCAGGAAGGATGGAAAATCTTGAAAAATGAGATTCTCAAAGCACAATCGTTAACAATTCCGAAAAGAGGGAAGAATGGGAAGCATTTAAGGAAACCAAGATGGATGAACATAGAACTTAAACACATGCTAAAAAGGAAGAAAGAAATGTTTATCAAATGGAAAGAGGGAGGCATATCTAAAGAAGAATATAATGCCGTCTGCAGAACCTGCAGGGCACAAATCAGATTATCTAAAGCTGACAATGAATTAAGGCTTGCAAGTGACGTCAAAAGCAACAAAAAAGGATTTTGGGGATACGTCAAAAGTAAAAGAAAAGTCAAAGATGCTATAGGATTTTTACAGGATGAAAATGATGAAATGGTAAGTCAGGATGTTGAGAAGGCTGAACTTTTAAATTCCTATTTTGCATCTGTTTTCTCTCAGAAAGGAAATGTAACATCAACTGATCTTCACTGTCCTATTAAAGGAATAGAAGAATCCAGGATATCTATAAACAGAAAGACAGTGAGGAAACACTTAGCTAACATAAATGAATTCAAGTCTCCAGGTCCAGATGAATTACACCCCAGGGTACTGAAGGAGATAGCAGAAGAAATTCTTGAACCACTGTCCATAATCTTTGAAAATTCTTGGAGAACAGGAGAAGTCCCAGAAGACTGGAGAAGAGCAAATGTTGTTCCTATCTTCAAAAAGGGGAAGAAGGTGGACACAGGGAACTACAGGCCGGTGAGTCTGACTTCTATACCAGGAAAGATCTTTGAACAAATTATTAAAGAACATGTATGCAAGTACCTGGATAAGAATGAAGCGATTAAACAGAGTCAGCATGGGTTTGTAACTAATAAGTCATGTCAGACTAACTTAATTTCATTCTATGACAGAATCACTGACTGGGTGGATCAGGGAAATGCTGTAGATATAGTATATCTTGACTTCAGCAAAGCATTTGACAAAGTATCTCACACAATCCTTATTGAAAAAATGACTAAGTATGGAATGGACAAGGCAACTGTTAGGTGGATTCATAACTGGCTTAATGATCGGACCCAAAGAGTGGTTGTAAATGGCTGCACATCCAGTTGGAAGAATGTCTCAAGTGGGTACCACAAGGCTCTGTTTTGGGCCCTGTATTGTTCAACATCTTTATCAATGATTTAGATGAAGGAATTGAGGGTAAACTGATCAAATTTGCTGATGACACAAAGCTAGGAGGGGTAGCTAATACTAGAGAAGAGAGAGAGAGGATTCAAAAAGATATACATAAACTGGAGAAGTGGGCAGCAACTAACAGAATGGATTTTAACAGGGAAAAATGCAAAGTACTACATCTGGGCAATAAAAATGAAAAAAGCATATACAAAATGGGAGGAATAGGGCTAAGTAACAGCACATGTGAAAAAGACTTGGGTATACTAATTGATCACAGACTTAACATGAGTCAACAGTGTGATGCAGCAGCAAAAAAGGCAAATGCAATTCTAGGATGCATCAACAGAAGCATACAGTCTAGATCACGTGAGGTCATTATTGCCCTCTACTCCTCTTTGGTCAGACCTCATCTGGAATACTGTGTCCAGTTTTGGGCACCACATTTTAAAAAAGACATCAACAAAGTGGAGCAAGTTCAGAGAAGAGCCACCAGAATGGTGACCGGTCTGCAAACCATGTCCTATGAGGAACGGTTGCAGGATTTGGGAATGTTTAGCTTGCAAAAAAGAAGACTGAGAGGAGACTTAATAGCTGTCTACAAATATCTCAAGGGCTGTCACATTGTAGAGGGATCATCTTTATTCTCCTTTGCACAAGGAAAGACTAGAAGCAATGGGATGAAACTGAATGGGAGGAGACACAGATTAGATATTAGAAAAAACTTTTTGACAGTTAGGGTGATCAATGAGTGGAACAGGCTGCCACAAGAGGTGGTGAGTTCTCCTTCAATGGAAGTCTTCAAACAGAGGCTGGATAGACATCTGTCTGGGATGATTTATAGAATCCTGCTTTGAGCAGGGGGTTGGACCAGAAGGCCCAGGAGGTCCCTTCCAACTCTACCATTCTATGATTCTATGATTTCTCAAAGATATCATAAAAAATGTCATTTAAAGATTGCAACAAGCCACCTGAGAGACACACGAAACATGTGGAAGAAGGTGCTATATGTTTGGCTTAAAGGCAACACAGCTCATCACCCTGAACACACCATCCCCACTGTCAAACATGGTGGTGGCAGCATCATGGTTTGGGCCTGCTTTTCTTCAGCAGGGACAGGGTAGATGGTTAAAATTGATGGGAAGATGAATGGAGCCAAATACAGGAACATTCTTGAAGAAAACCTGTTGGAGTCTGCAAAAGACCTGAGACTGGGACTGAGATTTGTCTTCCAACAAGACAATGATCCCAAACATAAAGCAAAATCTACAATGGAATGGTTCACAAATAAACATATCCAGGTGTTAGAATAGCCAAGTCAACGTCCAGACCTGAATCCAATCGAGAATCTGTGGAAAGAGCTGAAAAATGTTGTTCACAAACGATCTTCATCCAACCTCACTGAGCTCGAGCTGTTTGCCAAGGAATAATGGGCAAGAATTTCAGTCTCTCGATGTACAAAACTGATAGAGACATACCCCAAGCCACTTGCAGCTGTAATCGCAGCAAAAGGTGGCGCAACAAAGTATTAAGTTAAAGGGGCCGAATAATATTGCATGCCCCACTTTTCAGTATTTGTATTTCCACATAAATTTAAAATAACCAATAAATTTTGTTCTACTTCACAATTGTGTCCCACTTGTTGTTGATTCTTCACCAAAAATTTACATTTGGCATCTTAATGTTTGAAGCATGATATGTGGGAAAAGGTTGAAAAGTTCCAGGGGGCAAATACTTTCACAAGGCACTGTACCAAGTATTTTTAATCCTCAGCAAGTATACCATCCTATAGAAACTTATATTTCTCTTGTACATAAAGATATTAACCTGAAACTAGGACAGATCAATCAGGGTACTGTTCATACTAAATGTAATTACCCTCAATCTGAATAGAGGGTTCGGTGTGATCTAAAGAACAATAAAAACATTATCATAAAGTCAGCCTATAAAGGGGGCTCAACAGTTATTATTTTTGTTAAAGCATACTATATTTCAGAGACATATTATCAATTAAATGAGAGAGCTACTTACATCCCAATAAATCAGGACCCTACCCTGGAAATAACTAAGGAACTATATCAATTGGTGGATCATTATTAAACAGAAGGGGTTACTCATAGCAAAGTAAGTGAATTCCTCATTAACACTCACCCCATCATCCCAGTGTGCTACACACTCCCAAAGATCCATAAATGCCTTACACAACCACATGGATGCCCTACAGTGGCTTCAACTAACTCCATATTTTCTTCTCTTGCCATGACTTTAAAGAAAAATTTGACCCTCCCTTTTACCTAAGATATCATCCTTTTTAAACCTCCGTCAGGTGCAACTGATCTGACAAGCAAAGATCAATAAGTTTGTTTCTCTCTCATCTCCAAATTATCAGAAAATCTTTCCCTTCCCAGTTATTTCCTGTCTTTACATGATCTTTGAAACTTGATCTAACAGTGCTACAGCAGACCTTCTTGAGACCTTTGTGGCTTCTCAGGCTCAGTGCACCTGAATTCATCTCACATTTGAAGGTTAGTATTTTCTCTTTTTATTCATCACAATTGTTTATTTATCTTGTTTTATTAATGAATAATGCAAAGTTTGTGGAAATAAGTAAGGTTTTATTAGAAAAAGAGGGTGGTCTCTAAGACACATTGTGCTCTAACAAGTACTCTCTCTCTTGCTTCTGATTCTCTGAATGTGTCTATTTCGAGGCAAGGTGGAGATAGGATTAAGAGATAAATAAAAGGTAAGCATATTAGATTTACACTCTTCAGACACTTGAATCATTGTGTTTTTATAGAAAATACGAGATATTTTACCATTTAAACAATTTCCTTTAAGTAATCCCATTATGTTCATAATTGAATATTTTCTATTTCATTTTTTCCTGATAACACAATGAACAATCAACTTAACTTCAGGTGTCCTTTATATACCTAAAGATCCTCGCATCATCATCTTCCTGTACATTTTTCTTTCTCCCCTCTCCCTCCTTCTTTCTCTTCCTCTCCCTTCTTTTCTCTTTTACTTTTTCCTCAATTTTTCCTTTTATGTCTCTTTTATATTCTCCTTTCCTTTGATGTCAATTCTCCACTCATCTATATAGTCATTTGCTGACTTATATTACTGTTATTGCTATTCCATTCTCTCCCTCCCGTGTCTCCTCACCCAAGCTATACTCTGGTGCCTAATCTATTGCACTCGGTCTTTCTTCTTTTAGTCTTTTGTCTTTGCGCATGCACATTTTCACCTTGATTATCTTTGGTCATTTCCATCTTCTTTTGGCACTGCTCTTGATTCATGCATAGGCGCTATCGTTGACTTCTCCATTGTTTATTACAGTTATGGATCTCCGTCGTTCACACATGTTCCCTGTCTTCTTTCCTCCTTCGTTTACCATTGGATTTTTCTGGCATTTCTCACTGTATACACACCTGCGCCACATTCCTTTTTCCTTCACAGATTGCATGTTCTGCTTGGAAGTGACATCATCGCAAACTTTCAAGAATTTAAGAGACAGGCTCTCATTACCTACACCTCATGGCACATGAGGACATGCATACTACTGACCATCGCATAATCAGGTATTTCTTATAACTATACCGTTTTAAGTCACTTTGTTCTCTTTATTTATTCAATAACTATGATCTCTTTTAACTTAATTTCACTTACCATAGTTCCTTACCGTTACATATCTTATTTGTTTTTCACCCTCTTTTAATAACATTCCTATATTATGCCTTTCATTGTGCATGTTTATAATTCACATGTATATGTATGTACACATGAATGCATTATTGTAACTATAGATATGTGAATAACCATATACAAAAAAAATTCCATCTGTTTTTTCTCTTTTTTTCTCTTTTCTGCTTTTTCTACTCTTTACATCTTTTCTGACGTTTCTCTTCCATAGAGATTTTTTAAAGATTCCATTTTGTACCTAAATGTGTATGTTTCCCTAGTTGTGATGAGCGAGTATGCTTGTTGCTCAGGTTTTCCCGTGCATGCTCGGGAGTCCTCCGAGTATTTTGGTGTGCTCGGAGAATTACTTTCTGTTGACGCAGTTGCATGATTTGAGGATGCTGGACAGCCTGAATACATGTGAGGAATGCCTGTTTGTTAGGGAATTCCCACATGTTTTCAGGCTGTCAAGCAGTCGCAAATCATGCAGTGGCGTTGACAGAAACTAAATCTCCAAGTATGCCATAATACTCGGATGACACCTGAACATGCTTGGGAAAACCCGAGCAATGAGCATACTCGCTCATCGTTATTCCCTAGGTCTTATATGAGGCCTATATAAATCCACCTTGTTAAGGCTGGCGGAACGCACAAAATAATATAAATAATAAGTGCGTTCGCAGCCCGGGTCCACCGTGCAGGCGAAGCCCGCTGCTGGCAAAAAGGCACAAGAAGCAAACTCTGTTATCCCGCAGGCTGCCAACATAAACGCCGTAATGCGCTGTGGCAATGAGTGCGAACTCTGTTACTCCACAGAGCCGCTAGAAGAGGAGCCACAACGCTATATGGCGATGTGTGTGCGCACTCACTAGACAGAACTGAGTGGCAAAGAAAACACGCTAGGGCGCTGACTAGCGTTGAAAGCGAACCCTGTTACGTCACAGGGTCGCTGAGAAAAAGCACTGTGTCCTGTAAGGCTCCCAGATACACAGTTAAGTGCTAAGCGCACATAAAGCGTGATCATGCGCTAATGTTCTCGCGGGAGTCACAAGCAATCTATGGCGTCTGAACGCCAGGCCCTGAATACGGCAATCAAACTCCTCACCGGTTATGACGGTAATCTAGGGCATCTAGGACACCGACCCTGACCAGCTACCATACCAAACTCCTCACCGATTAAGTCTGTTTCTAGTAGCTTATTTCAGCCGGGTCCCTATCCACACATACACATGACCACACTGGCGCATAGCATACAGTGATTGATATTAGCGCATGGCGGCCCAGCCATGCTACCCTTTTATAGCAACAGCTACAGGACCTTCCAGGAACAAGGACCAATGAGAAGCTGTTACAAACAAACGTAGCTACATGACCTTCCTGGCGGACCAATAGGAGCCGCTGCAGCACCTGAACATGTGACCCCTGATCTCCAATGAGAGATCTCACTCTGGGCATGCTCAGATGGGAAAACGCAGGACTTTGTCTCAAAGACGACTGCTCCAGCACTGGCTATATTAGCAGATCCAGGAAAGGCAGCAGCAAGTCACTGCACAGTAGAGGAGTGGGCAAGACGCCTGGACCGACGTCTCTGCTGAGCAGGCTCCACTGCGTAGGAGATGAATGGGAGACCGCAGCGGGACGGGTTCGAGACTCCCCTTGTGCAGCAGCAGGAAATCGAACCCTAACATTACCCCCCCTCCTGGGGCCCCCCCTTCTTTGGGCCTCGCTGCGCTCAAAGGCTGCAGAGCGTGAATATGCTCGGCAGGCTCCCAAGACCTATCCTCAGGCCCATAGCCCCTCCAGTCCACCAAATAAAACTTTTTGCCCCGTACCATCTTACACCCTACGATGGCGTTCACCTCATGGTCATCCGTAGATGAACCCAATGTCCCGGCAGATGACTCAGAAAACCGGGACATGAGCACGGGTTTCAGGAGGGATACATGAAAGGTGTCGGAGATACCCAGGTGTGGTGGAAGAACCAAACGGTATACCACAGGGTTAACCTGCTCGAGGACCTTGAAAGGACCCAGGTAGCGGGGTGCCAACTTAGTGGACTCAACTCTCAGCCTGATGCTACGGGCGGAGAGCCACACCAAGTCCCCAGGAGCAAATGTTGGAGCGGGGCAACGATGTGCGTCGGCGGAGGACCTCATCCTCTCCTTGGACGCCTGAATGGCATCCTGGGTACGGTCCCAAATGTCCCGTGCCTCCACAGCCCAGTCTGCCACCCTGGAGTCAGCGGAAGACACGGGAATGGGCACCGGAACCCGCGGATGCTGACCGTAGTTCAGAAGGAAAGGAGTCTGTCCGTTGGAGTCAGCCACAGCATTGTTTAATGCAAACTCAGCCCATGGTAGCAAGGATGCCCAGTCATCCTGCCTGGCAGAGACAAAATGTCGTAGATAGGTGACCAAGGTCTGGTTGGCCCTCTCTACCAACCCATTCGTCTCAGGATGATACGCTGAAGAGAGATTTAACTCAATAATAAGTAGACGACAAAGCTCTCTCCAGAACCGAGACGCAAACTGGGGACCTCGGTCACTGACAATTTTGTCCGGCATGCCGTGTAGACGGAAGATGCGCCTAACGAACAACGCTGCCAGAGCCCGTGCAGAAGGTAAACCGTGGAAGAGGCACCAAATGCACCATTTTGGAAAAATGGTCGGTGATTACCCAAATGATGGTGCAACCCCGAGACTTGGGCAAGCCCACCACAAAGTCCATCCCAACCATCTCCCAGGGCCTGTCTGCCACCGGCAAAGGGTAAAGTAACCCAGCTGGCCGTTGTCGTGGAGACTTATTCTTGGCGCAGGAGACACACGCCCGAACATAGTCCCCAACGTCACGGACCATATGCGGCCACCAGTATGTCCTCGCCAGCAATTCAGATGTCCTCTTTGTCCCAAAGTGTCCACCCACCCTGGACGAATGTGCCCAAGAGAGTACCTCCGGTCACAAATTGGTAGGCACAAAAGTCTTGCCCAGGGGCACAGACTCTAGCGAAACCGGGGCCACTGTTCTCAGGCTCTCTGTAGGGACGATAAGCCGAGGCTCCTCCACCTCCTCCTCCGAGGACACCACAGAGTGAGAGAGAGCGTCGGCACGAATGTTCTTCTCTCCCGAGAGGAAATACAGTGTCAAATGAAACCAGGAGAAGAACAAGGACCATCTGGCCTGGCGAGAGTTAAGCTGCTGGGCTGTCTGAAGATATACCAAATTTTTGTGATCCGTGAAGACTTGGAAGGGAAAGCGAGCCCCCTCCAACAGATGTCTCCACTCCGAGAAGGCCAACTTCATTGCTAGCAACTCCCTGTCCCCGATGGAATAATTCCTCTCCGATGGTGTGAAGGTCTTGGAGAAAAAGAAGCATGGATGCTTCCGACCTTGAGCATCCTTTTGGAAGAGGACTGCTCCAGCACCAACGGACGAGGCATCCACCTCCAATATAAATGGCTTATCAACATCGGGGCGATGTAGGATGGGAGGGCTAGCGAAATGGGACTTAATAGACGTGAAGGCCTTGGAGACCTCTTCAGACCACAATTTGGGATTAGCTCCCTTTTTGGTGAGGGCAACCACGGGAGCTACCAAAGTTGAGAAGTAAGGAATAAACTGGCTGTAGTAATTAATGAACCCCATAAAGCGCTGCACCGCCTTTAGAGAATGGGGTTCTTGCCAGTCCATCACCGCTTGTAGTTTGGCAGGATCCATAGCCAATCCCTGGGCGGAGATGATATAGCCCAGAAAAGGTAAGGACTCCTGCTCAAACACACATTTCTCCAACTTTGCGTAGAGGGAATTTGCCCGTAGAAGGTCGAAGACTCTGCAAACATCTCTCCGGTGGGAGTTAATATCTGGGGAAAAGATGAGAATATCATCCAGATAGACTACGACTGAGGTGGAGAGCATATCCCGGAAGATGTCATTAACAAAGTCTTGGAAGACGGCTGGGGCATTACAGAGCCCGAAGGGCATCACCAGATATTCATAGTGCCCGTCCCTGGTATTAAAAGCCGTCTTCCATTCGTCCGCCTCACGGATGCGTATCAGTTTATAAGCACCCCGCAGATCTAACTTCGTAAATATCCTTGCCCCCCGTAGCCTATCAAATAGCTCAGAAATTGGAGGCAACGGGTATTTATTCTTAACGGTGATGGCATTAAGACCCCTGTAATCGATGCATGGACGTAACTCTCCGTTTTCTTCTGCACGAAGAAGAACCCCGCCCCTGCAGGTGACACTGACTTCCTAATGAATCCTCTTGCCAAGTTCTCCTGGATATATTGGGACATAGCCTCCGTCTCCGGGAGAGAAAGGGGATAGACCCGTCGCCGAGGAGGTTCAGCTCCAGGCAAGAGGTCAATAGGACAGTCATAGGGACGGTGAGGTGGAAGGACTTCTGCAGCCTTTTTGGAGAATACGTCTGCATATGACCAATAGTAATTAGGAAGAGAAGTAAGATCTGCGGGCATCTCTGTAGTGGCCACCTGAATGCATTCCCTCATACATCTGCCTTTACATGACTCACCCCAACCCAATATCCTCCCAGAGTTCCACTCAATGTGTGGGGAATGGAAATGGAGCCAGGGCATCCCTAACAAGATCTCGTCTATTCCCTCGGGAATGACTAAAAGTGAGATAATCTCTTGATGGGAAGGTGACATTGACAACGTGAAAGGGATGGTCTGATGTGTGATTGGTGAAGGCAGTGTCGACCCATTCACTACTCGAACAGTCACGGTTTGGCGAGCATCACCAGAGGTATAGAGTGGCGGAGAGCGAAGGTAGAAGACATGAAATTTCCTTCGGCTCCAGAATCCACACAAAGCGTGACTGTTAAAGTGGATGAGCCAAAATTGATTGTCCCCCTAAAGGACAACTTGGAGGCGTGTCTAGTGAACCTCCTCCAATGGTTACTAGACGCGGTCGTTTCCCGACCGCCGTGGACATTTGTTAGCATAATGCCCTATTTGTTGGCAGGCATTACAGGTCACAGATACTCGAGCAGCCCGAGACTTAGGTCTCACTCGAGAAATCTCCATGGCCTCAGGGGAATCGGACGTCTGAATGGAAGATTCCAGAGGTCTGGCGAAGGTGGGCGCCAGCCGGAACCTCTGCCTACACTGGGCCCGCTCCAACCTCCGCTCGTTAAAACGAAGGTCGATGCGGGTAGATATGGTAATGAGCTCCTCCAGTGTGGCAGGAATCTCCCTGGTGGACAAGGCGTCCTTAACATGGTCTGCCAGTCCCCTCCAGTACACGGGTATAAGGACTTTATCTGGCCAATCCAGCTCAGAGACCAGAGTCCGAAATTGGATGGCAAACTGGCTGACCATGGATGAACCCTGAGTGATAGCCAACAATTGAAGAGCCGTATCGTGGGTGACACAAGGTCCTAAAAAGACCTGTTTAAGAGTGTCCAAGAAGAGAGGAGCACTCTGCACCACACGATCATCGCGCTTCCATAGCGGCGTTGCCTGTTGTGAATAGTAACCACCAGAGGGAGCTTCTGCTCAGAACTAATTTCCAGCCTATTCACAACAGTTGCCCACTCCAACGCCCTGCTCGACAAAAGGGATATGATAAAATCCACTTTCGCCCGCTCCGTGGGATAACGTGCAGCCAGAAGTTCTAGATGTATGGAGCACTGACTGACGAAACCCCGACATTGTTTACTGTCACCGGTAAACTTGTCTGGAAGTGGGAGGCGGGAAATAGTCGGAGCAGGGGTAGCAGAGGACAAACTGGCGGCGGCCACACTAGCAGCCTGAACCGCGACTGCGGTAACATCCACCGCTGAGGTTGTGCGCTCTAGAATCGCCAACCCAGCTGCTGGATATACCGCTGCAGAGGCTGGTCGTCCGCCATTTTACCAGCCAGACCCTGGCGCTAATATTATGTTAAGGCTGGCGGAACGCACAAAATAATATAAATAATAAGTGCGTTTGCAGCCCGGGGTCCACCGTGCAGGCGAAGCCCGCTGCTGGCAAAAAGGCGCAAGAAGCAAAATCTGTTATCCCGCAGAGCTGCCAACATAAACGCCGTAATGCGCTGTGGCAATGAGTGCGAACTCTGTTACTCCACAGAGCCGCTAGAAGAGGAGCCGCAACGCTATATGGCGATGTGTGCGCACTCACTAGACACAACTGAGTGGCAAAGAAAACACGCTAGGGCGCTGACTAGCGTTGAAAGCGAACCCTGTTACGTCACAGGGTCGCTGAGAAAAAGCACTGTGTCCTGTAAGGCTCCCAGATACACAGTTAAGTGCTAAGCGTGATCATGCGCTAATGTCCTCGCGGGAGTCACCCGCAATCTATGGCGTCTGAACGCCAGGCCCTGAATACGGCAATCAAACTCCTCACCGGTTATGCCGGTAATCTAGGGCATCTAGGACAGCGACCCTGACCAGCTACCATACCAAACTCCTCACCGATTAAGTCGGTATTCTAGTGGCTTATTTCAGCCGGGTCCCTATCCACACATACACATGACCACACTGGCGCATAGCATACAATGATTGATATTAGCGCATGGCGGCCCAGCCATGCTACCCTTTTATAGCAACAGCTACAGGACCTTCCAGGAACAAGGACCAATGAGAAGCTGTTACAAACAAACGTAGCTACATGACCTTCCTGGCGGACCAATAGGAGCCGCTGCAGCACCTGAACATGTGACCCCTGATCTCCAATGAGAGATCTCACTCTGGGCATGCTCAGATGGGAAAACGCAGGACTTTGTCTCAAAGACGACTGCTCCAGCACTGGCTATAATAGCAGATCCAGGAAAGGCAGCAGCAAGTCACTGCACAGTAGAGGAGTGGGCAAGACGCCTTGGCCTGACATCTCTGCTGAGCAGACTCCACTGCGGCCGGAGATGAATGGGAGACTGCAGTGGGACGGGTTCGAGACTCCCCTTGTGCAGCAGCGGGAAATCGAACCCTAACACACCTATGACTAAAAACATGAGAATAAAGATATATAATTATCTGGCTGTATCATTAAAATCATGTGAATAAAGATATATAATTATCTGTCTGTATCATTATTACTCTCTGAAACCACAATATGTAATACAGCATATAATCTAGTGGGCCTCTTCGGCCAATCTGTTTATTAAGAAATGTTTCATCAAGATACTCGCGTACTACTCTTGAATAATGTGGAGGGGCCCCATCTTGTTGGAAAAAAAGGTCATTTGAATTAGGCTGTTGCTGTAACTGGGGAACAACTTGATTCATTAGAATTTCGAGATAGTTATCTCCTGTGACTGTTCCATAAAAAAATGGTCCAAAAACAACAAAACTTGAAATACCACCCCAAACATTGACATCAGGCTCTTTTAGTTGTTGCTCTAATGTTAAACGCATGTTCTTATTATACTAGTAAATACAATTATGTCTGTTAATGTGGCCAGATACTTTGAAAGAATTGTCATCACTCCACATAATGTTATCTAAAATTACTGGATTTTCTTCAATTTCGTTAAGCATAATCTCAATAAATTGCAGCCGCCTGTCTGGATCATCCTCCAATAAACCATGATTTAGACCAGTGTTTCTCAACTCCAGTCCTCAGGACCCACCAACAGGTCATGTTTTCAGGATTTCCTTAGTATTGCAAAGGTGATGGAATTAATGCTTGAGCAGGTGATAAAATTATCAGCCGTGCAATACTAAGGAAATCCTGAAATCCTGAAAACATGACCTGTTGGTGGGTCCTGAGGACTGGAGTTGAGAAACACTGATTTAGACGTTGGACGATAAGCTTTCCACCCAATAGATTTCAGGATTCGCATGATGGAAGCTTGTGAAATTCCCAATTCTAAAGAGACTTTTCTGGTGGACTTTTTTGGGCTCTGAACAAATATTTCAGCAACAAGTTGTTTATTATTTAGTGTGCAGGCTCTTTTGGGTCGACCAGTTTTTGGAGTATTAAGGATTGAGCCAGTGGCATCGAATTTGTCACGAATGCGGTAAATGATTTGTCTCTTTGGGGCTTGAGTACCAAATGTTTCAACCCAATTTGCTCTAACTGTTTCAGAATTTTGAGATTTCCAATACTCTTTTAAAATCCATTTTCTTTGATCTGCATTTAAATTATTTGCCATTTGGGGGGAGATTTATCTGTGAAAACTGGATCTGTGAAACTGACTCAGTTGCCCTTAGCAACCAATCATATTCCACCTTTCATTTTCCAAAGAGTCTGTGAAGAATGAAAAGTGGAATCTGCTAAGGGCAACTGAGTCAGTTTCACTTTACACCATGTTTGATAAATATCCCCCTTCATAACCCTATTACACATACTGTCCACCTACTTTTGGACCACCCTGAATATAGTGCCCAAGAAATACTCTCTTGAATCCTGAATGTCCTCATACTGTCACCATTCTTTAATAATGTTTACCATCCTGTAATAGTATCTGTGAGGAACGAGGGACACTCCATTTTGATTTATTAATTCCAGGCCTAATGTATTGTCCAGAGATCTCCCTCCATTCCCGAACTGTGGCCCACACCCATGAGATAAGTACCAGTGATAAGCGAGCATTAAATGCTCAAGTGCTCGTTGCTCAGGTCAAGCAAATTGTAATACTCAGGTGCTCGACCCGAGCAACGAGCCCAATGTAAATCTATGGGAAAACCGAGTATTGTTGCCGCTACCCCCCGGGGGTCATTTTAGGGCCCAAAAACATCTGAAATTGATGTACACAGTGCTCAAATGACATGGGAACATCATGGAGAATACCCATGGAAGCATTTCTGACACCCAGGTCACAGATGTGAACAATGTTGTCAGAGTCTTATGCCACTTACAGGCGCACAATAAAACATACAAAAATTATACCAAAATGGATTTTCCTGGGAAATATGTTAAGGAATATCCTTTCCAGTGTAATGAATTGTATGTAAGGCAAAATAAATAACCCAAAACAAAAACGTTCCTCCACCACATGGGCTATGTTCACATGTAGCATTTTTGATGCGTTTTTCAACTTTACTATTGCTTTGAATCCAAGACAAATGCATTCACTGTGAAATGTCATTTTAACATTTTACAACCTTATTTGGCCATGTGGTGTGTGACACATCATCAGACGCATCCTGTTTCATTTATGAAGGAGGGACTCTGAAAATCACAAAGTCTATTTTTATATTGCCAGCAATGTGCCCTCACTTTTCTTAGAGAGCCATCAGCTGGCTACGCTTTGTTGTTCCCATTATTAAACAGTGGGTCCCTTATACTGTTATTACGTATGCAGTGAGTGGCAGGGCTGTCCAAAATTTGGATGCACCCCAATAAACCTTTGAACAGACGTCATGGATGACCACATGCAACAAAAAATTCCAAGTATTCATTTGGTACACCCATACTTTTTGCCTATGCATTGAGTGCAAGGCCTGCCCTGTCCCAAAGTTGCAACACACACACCAATAAGCCTTTGAACCCATATACTGGATGTCCAAAATAGCAAGGAGTTTAAAAAAACAAAGACAAAAAACAAAAAACGGATCCCTCAATATTGGAGAAGAAAAGCATAAAAAGGAACTTACAACTTAACAGTTAATATAGACCATAAAATGACGAGACACAATATTCATAAAATCAGACTCCCTCACAATTAGGCATGCTCCACCATCTCTGATATTGTCCAAGAGCCTCCTGGTGGAGCATCCCTATGTTTGACTGCCATGTCCCTTGATGAGTCCATTCAGGATGAAACTAGTTAGGAGGTGGTCCTTTTTGAAAATGGCATATTGAATCTTTAATTGGCTCGGTTATTCGCCTTCACGGATTCCTGTCTGTTGCTTTATGGGAAGGTACTTTCTTCAACTTGGAAATCATATAATCTACCTAATTGATGATATTGTTCCAATAATTTATATTTTGGACCTCCTGTTCATTTGGGCATAGTGGTCAAATGCATCAGTTGTACTGATAGGTTATTAAGGCACTATATGTCTATTATATGTCAATTTACACTATTGCCAGTGTCACTGGTACTCTTATGCTTTTCAATCAACTACCTGGCTAACTTATGCATGCCTAATTGTGGGGGTGTCTGATTTTATGAATATCGTGTCTTGTCTTTTTAAGGTCTGTTTTAAATGTTAAGTTTTATGCTCCTTTTTTTGGCTTTCCATGTAATGGATGGCCACATTAAACCAAAGTTCCCATTAAGTTTTATTTGGTACTGCCATACAGTTTGTCTATGCATTGAATGCAAGGCCTGCCCTGCCCCAATGTTACACACACCCCAATAACCCTTTGAAACAACATACTGGATGGCCACATTAAACCAAAGTTTCCATTAAGCTTTATTTGGTACTGCCATATTGTTTGCCTAGGCATTGAATGAAAGGCCTGCTTTGTCGCAACATTACACGCACCCCAATAACCCTTTGAAGCAACATACTGTATGGCCACCTGAAAGCATTTTTCCTAGTAATTTTGTACTCCCATATTGTTTGACTATGCAATGAATTGTTGAGCCTGAAGAACCTGCATTGGAGAAAGTCAGTGTCGAGGATGAAGACCTGGCAGTGGAAAATGTCAGTGTTGAGTATGGAAAACCCTCAGTGGGTAATTTTATTGTTGAGGCTGAAGAAACAGCAGTGGAGTATTGCAGTGTTGAGGCTTGAAAACACAGGACATTGGAGCATTTCATTGCTTAGGCTGAAGAACCTGCATAGTTGAATGTCAGTGTTGAGACTGAAGGACCAGCAGTGGAGAATTTCAGTGTTGAGGCTGAAGGACCAGCAGTTGAGAATTGCGTTGTTGAGGCTGAAGAACCTGCATTGTTGAATTGCAGTGGTGAGCCTGAAAAACCTGAAGTGGAGAATTGCAGTGTTGAGACTAAAAACCCAGCAGTAGACAATTGAAGTGTTGAAGTTAAAGAGCCAGCAGTGGACAATTGCAGTGTTGAGGCCAGTGGCGTACCGTCAATTGTAGCAGACCACGCAGCTGCTATGGGGCCCGGACAGGTGAGGGGGCCCGCGACGGCCGCTGCGGTTTGGCAGCTGTGCTGACACAGTACTACCAGGGCAGGGGGAGGCGGGGGAGGCGAAGCGCAGCTGTGTGCTTTATACTCACCTCCTCCTGGCGCGGTCTCTGCCCTGCTCTTCTCCCGCGGTCTCCGGCGCCTGTGTTCAGCGGTCAGGTGGTACCGCTCATTAAAGTCATGAATATGTGCATATTCATGACTTTAATGAGCGGTACCACCTGACCGCTGAACACAGGCGCCGGAGACCGCAGGAGAAGAGCAGGGCAGAGACCGCACCAGGAGGAGGTGAGGATAAGGGATATTTACCTGTCCTGTTCCACCGCTGCGCTGCTGTGTGCTCGCATCCTCTCTTGCTGTGAATGTTTAGGCAGAGGGCGCGATGACGTAGTTTGTGCGCGCCGCGCCCTCTGCCTGAGCATTCACTGCGGAGGACCCAGAAGACAGCGGCGGTCAGCGGTGCACTGGGTGACAGGTAAATATCACAGGTGCCGGGAGGTGAGTATGTCTTTTTTTTTTGGTTTCAGCAGCTGCGGCAGTATAAGGGACCTATACTATGGGGTACAATCTATGGAGCATCTATGGGGGCATTATCTATGGAGCATGATGCATCCATGGGGGCACAATCTATGGAGCATCTATGGGGGCATAATCTATGGAGCATCTATGGGGCAGCATCTATGGGGGCACAATCTATGGAGCATCTATGGGGGCATAATACATTTTTTTTGTTAAATGTGTCTCCTCACTGTGCTGGCACTTTACATTTACAATGGCTCTGGCTTTTTTTTTTGGGGGGGCCCCATTCAGACTTTTGCTATGGGCCCCATGATTTCTATGTACGCCCCTTTTTGAGGCTAAAGACCCAGCAGTGGAGCATTGCAGTTTGAGACTGAAGAACCTTTATTGTGGCATTGCAGAGTTGAGGAAGAAAATCCGGCAAAATATAATTTCAGTGTTGAGCCAGAACTTGCAGTGGACAATTGCAGTGTTGAGGCTGAAGACCCGGCAGTGGAGAATTGCAGTATTGAGGATGAAAAAACAGCAGTGGAGCATTGCAATCTTCAGCCCGGAGAACCTGCATTGTAGCATTGCAGTGTTGAGGAAGAAAACTCAGCAGTGGATCATTTCAGTGTTGAGCCTGAAGAACCAGCAGTGGAGAATTGCAATGTTGAGGCTGAAGAACCTGCATTGATGAATTGCAGTGGTGAAGCTGACACTGTATTGTAGCATTGCAGTGATGAGGCTGAAGAAGTGGCAGTAGAGAATTGCATTGTTGATGATGAACAACCAACAAAGTGGACATTATTAGGAAGTGGGTCTCCCATACTCTATGCCTGTGCAGTGAATGCAAGGCCTGCCCCAAATTTGGATGCACCCAAATAACATTTGGAAGAGGAGTCCTCCTAAAAATGTGTTTCAATTACAAAGGAGCGGGTCTTCTATCCTTGTAATGCCGATACAGTAAGTGTATGGGTTGACAAACAATTCCCCCTGGGAGGTACACATCAACATACTGTCTCAATATTTTTGTTACGGGCATCATAAACACCCTTTAAAAATATTACATGGCTGTTGCATCATGGAACACACTCACCATGGTGATCTAGTGGTGGTGTTGGAAGAGACGTGGAGGAGGGCCTACGAAAAATGTCTTCCCAGTTTAAAGGAGCGGGTCTCCTATACTTGGAATGCCTATACACTCAGTGTATGGACTGACAAACATTTTCCACTGGGGGGTACTCATCAACCTACTGTGCAAATATTTTTTTACCAACATCATAAACACCCATGCAAAACAATATAGTGGCTGTTGCATCACGAAACACATTAATTCTCATATTCTAGTGGTGGTGTGTGAAGAGACGTGGAAGATGGCCTCAGGAAAAGGTCTTCCCAGTTTAAAGGAGCAGGTCTCCTATGCTTGGAATGCCCATACACTAAGTGTATGGACTGACAAACATTTACCCCTGGGGGGTACACATCAACCTACTGTGTAAATATTTTTTATGGACATCATAAACACCCTTGCAAAACAATATAGTGGCTGTTGCATCACGGATCATGTTCATCCTTGTGTTCTAGTGGTGGTGTCTGAAGAGAAATGGAGGATGGCCTATGAAAAATGTCTTACCAGTTTAAAGGAGTGGCTCTCCTATACTTGTAATCCCCATACACTAAGTGTATGGGCTTACAAACATTTCACCCTGCGGGGTACACATCAACATACTGTGTCAACATTTTTGTTACGGACATCATAAACAACCTTAAAAACAGCCATTAGGCTGTTGTATCATGGAACACGTTGACCCTCATATTCTAGTGGTTGTGTGAGAAGAGATGTGGAGGATGGCCTCAGGAAAAGGTCTTCACAGTTTAAAGGAGTGGGTCTCCTATACTTGGAATGCCCATACTCTGAGTGCATGAGCTGACAAACATTTCCCCCTGGGGGTACACAACATTTTTGTTACTGGCATAATAAACACCCTTCAAAACACTAACGTGGCTGTTGCATCACGGAACACGGTCTCCCTGATGATCTAGTGGTGGTGTCTGAAGAGACGTGGAGGATGGCCTCAGAAAAAGGTCTTCCCATTTTAAAGGAGCGGGTCTCCTATACTTGGAATGCCAATACACTAAGTTTATGGGCTGACAAACATTTCACCCTGGGGGGTACACATCAACATACTGTATCAACATTTTTGTTACAGGCATCATAAACAACCTTGAAAACACTAACGTGGCTGTTGCATCACAGAACACGATCACCCTGGTGATCTATTGATGGTGTGGGAAGAAACTTGGAGGATGGCCTCAGAAAAACATCTTCCCAGTTTAAAGGAGCGGGGCTCCTATACTTGTAATCCCCATACACTAGGTATATGGGCTGACAAACATTTCCCCCCAGGGGTTACACATCAACCTACTGTGTAAATATCTTTTGTTACGGACATCAGAAACACCCTTGCAAAACAATATAGTGGCTGTTGCATCACAGAACACGTTCACCCTCGTGTTCTAGTGGTGGTGTGTGAAGAGACGAGGAGGATGGCCTACGAAAAATGTCTTCCCAGTTTAAAGGCGTGGTCTCCTATACTTGGAAATCCCGGGCTGACAAACATTTCCCTCTAGGGGGTACACATCAACATACTGTGTAAATATTTTTTTAAAGGGCATCAAAAACACCCTTTTACACAATAAGTTTGCTGTTGCATCACGTACCACGGTCACCATGTTGATCTAGTGGTGGTGGATGATGAGAATGAGTAGAAGGAGGATGATAACACATTAAATAGCCAAACCCAGGAAGCGTATACCCATGTGTGGGTGTAAAGAGGTGCATCTCCAAAGAGGTAATGCACCTCCAAAAAAAAAGACACTATTGGAGGTTATGTTTTGCTGATATCATTCAGTGGTGTAGAAATGTCTGCCCCAATCCAGCCCTTGTTTATTTTTATATGAGTCAGCCTGTCAGCATTTTCAGTTGACAGGTGCATGTGCTTATCAGTTTTAATTCCACCAGCGGCCCTAAAAGCCCACTCTGACAAAACGCTAGCGGCAGGGCTGGCCAGAACCTCCTAGGTGCAGAGAGCCAGTTCATGCCATGCTTCCAGCTTGGAAACCCAATAATTAAAAAGCACAGAGGAATCATGGAGGATGTTGGTATGGTCAGCAAGTTAGTCCCTCAGCATCTTCCCAAACTTTGCACTCCTTGTGAGAGTACACCGCGCCTCTGGACCAGGGCAATGGGAGGGTCTGAGAAAACTGTCTGAGAACTTTGCCTCTGCTGGATTGGAGTTGTGTCTCTCTCACCTCTTCTCCTTGGTTGTCCAAGGAACTGTGACCTCTGCCGCCAGCGTTTTCAGATGGGAATTTTTTTAGTAATTCCGCAACAATGGCTCTTTGGTACTGCAACATTTTAGTACACCTAACTGCCTTTCGAAGACGACATTGAAAGTTCTCCTTGTTGCTTGGATCTAGAAGTGTCACCAACCAATAATGAGTGTCAGTGCATATTTTGATTATGCGAGGGTCACGGGAAGGCAGCGCAACATAAAGTCTGCCATGCGTGCCAGACTGCTAACAGGCAAGAACTTCGTGTCCACACCAACAGGATGACTGACCATGAAGTCATCCTCCTACTCCCTGTAATCAGGCCATCCACGCTGAACAGACAGTATGAAAGTTTGTAGTACTATCTATAGCGTAGGAAAGTAGCTCCTGCTCTTCCTCCTCCTCTTCTTCCTCATTGTCAACCAATCCACATTGTGATGACATAAGGCTGGGCTGTGAGTAATCACCCTGTATGGTTCCTTGCTCCATCTCATTGTGCTCTGCCTGCAATGCATTGTCTTTCATTGGGAGCAGAGAGCTTTTCAGAATACAGAGAAACAGTATGGTGATGCTAACATCATCGCCGCTCACCATCTTGGTGGACTCCTCAAAGTTTTGTAGGATGGTATATATGTCTGACATCCAAGTCCACTCCTGAGGTCTTATGTGTGGAGTCTGAACTGAATACCGATGGCCTTGTTGATGCTGGTACTCAACAACTGCCCTCTTCTGCTCACAAATCCTTTCCAACATATGCAGGGTAGAGTTCCAATGCATGAGGACAGCACACACCAGTCCATGAGCCAGAAGCTTTAAACGATGTGGAAGCATGGCAAGGGCGGCTGAAGCTGTAGTTGACTTTCTAAAATGTGCACACAGGCACGTACATTGACAAGCAGATACTGCAGCTCTGGGTAGTTGTTGAGAAACGCTGTACCACAAGGTTAAGCACATGGGCCAGGCATGATACGTGTATGAGCTTGCCTCAGGGCAGCCACCAGGTTCCGGTCATTGTCACACACTACCATGCCTGGCTGTAGGTTCACCGGTGTCAGCCACAGATCTGCCTGCTCTTTCAGAGCTGTCCACAACTCTTCAGTATTGTGCGGTTTGTCACCTAAGCATATTAGCTTCAGCACAGACTGTTGCCGCTTGGCTGAGGCAGTACTGCAGTACTTCCAGTTTGTGACTGATGTGGTCATTTCAGAGATGGAGACTTAAGAGGAGGAGGAGGAGGAAGATGAGGGTGAGGTGTAGAAGCTGTAGACTGAGAGGGCAACCCTGATTGACCAAGGGCCCACAAACCTTGGCGTCGGAAGGACATGTTCCATCACATGGTCCAACTGGGTCCCCACTTCCACTATGTTAATCCAGTATGCCATCAGCGAGATATACCATCCTTGCCCAGAAGCACTTGTACACGAGTCCGTGGTTAGGTGTACTTTCCCAGTAACTGCATTGTTGACGGCACAGGTAATGTTGTGGGACACGTGCTTGTGTAATGCCGGGATGGCACACCAGGAGAAATAGTGGCAGCTGGGGACAGAGTACCTTAGGAACACCGCCACCATCAGTGTGCGGAAAGTTTCTGTCTCCATAAGCCTAACAGGCAACAGTTCAAGCACAAGCAGATGAAATGTGTGAATTTAGTACTGTGGCCTGAGGGGCGTTGGCTGGGTATTTCAGCTTGCATTCCTATGACTGGGTTATGTACAACTGAAGGCTGTGCTGGGATATAAACTTGGACGTGCTTGATGATGGTGGTAGTTGAGTGTGTGCAATGACAAATGCAGGGCAGGAGGTATCTTTGCAGGCTCTATGGACATCATGAATTTGTTTCCACGCACAACAGTAGAAGAAACAGTGGAGTCACCCGCAGTGTTCCTGGACCCTGGGTTCGGCCATCAAAGTCAGGTGCTTTGCTGCCATGTGCCTAATCATGCTTGTCGTGGTCAGGCTGATAGTTGTGCTACTCTGCTGATGCGGGTATGGCAAGTAGTGCAAATGACCTGTTTGCAGTTATTGGCAGAGTCTTTAAAAAACAACCAGACTCTGGAAGACCTAACAGTTGTACTGCCAACTTCTGTCATGTTGGTGTTACGAGGAATGGTTGTCCTCCTTCTGTCTGCAGCCATCACAGTGATTATTCCTGCCTGTTGTGGTCCTTTGCCTCCTTATCCCTGTGTAATGCTGTCCTCGCTCTGCATGTCCTCCTGCCAGGTTCAGTCAGTTACTATATCATCCACCACCTCCTCTTCCACATCTGCACCCTGGTCCTCCTTCTGACTTTCTGACAATTGTGTCTCAACATTATCCACCTGTTGTGACATATTCCATCAGTCACCTTCGTGTGAACATGGCTGGTCAAATATATGGGCATAACTACATGTGATCTCATTTTGCTCCGCTTCAAGTGGATCGGGCGAGAGGCCCGAATCTATAAATGGAAAAGTGAACAGCTCTTCGAAGTATTCAAGAGTGGGATCAGTAGTCTCTGGGCACTCCGCATGGCGCGAGGAAGGAGAATCAGGGTGAGGAATATGCAGTCAAGACTCATGGCTACTCAGAGTTAACCGTGTGGAAGACAGGGTGCTGGTGGTGGTAGCAAAGTGACTGAAAGCATTATCCTCTATCCAACCAACAACCTTTTGACACTACTCCGGTTTCAATAGTGCTGTTCTGCGGTCCCCCAGGAATTTAGAAAGGAAGATGCGAGAAGATGTGGGTGTTTGGTGTGTCACAATTTCAGCTTGCCTACGGCCTCGACCTCTGCATGCACCATCACCATCATGTTCACTTCCCCATCCCTTGCCACGCTCCTTGGCCATTTTAAATTGAATACAATATTTTCCACGTTCACTACAAATGGCTGAACTGGCAGTGAACTTAGATGTGATCCATGTGCGGGACAAACACACTTTAAAATATCTGGACTGTACTTAATTTTTATTAGCAAACTGGTATAAATAATGAGTAAGACACAGCAAAAACAGTGGCATGGAGG
Source organism: Oophaga sylvatica (assembly GCA_033576555.1). NCBI lineage: Eukaryota > Metazoa > Chordata > Amphibia > Anura > Dendrobatidae > Oophaga > Oophaga sylvatica. The sequence continues at coordinate 175,901,009 of JARQOD010000002.1, forward strand.
CCTGAAATGCTACAATTTGTAGCCCACAGATAGATGGGGCGTCTGACAGAGATACCAGACTCTTCAATATGTGGCCACTATTTTTTAAATTTTTACCCCAAAATATTGTATTGAACTAGGATAACAGACAGCAAAAACAGTGGAATGGAGGCCTGAAACACTGCAATTTGTAGCCCACAGATACGTGAGGTGTCTGACAAAGATATCACACTCTTCAACATGTGGCCAAAATTTTTAAATTTTTTCCCCAAAATAGTGTATTGAACTTGGGTAATAGAAAGCAAAAACAGTGGAATGGAGGACTGAAATTCTACAATTTGTAGCCCTCAAATAGATGAGAAGTCTGACGGGGATACCACATTCTCTGATCTGTGGCCTATATTTTTTTTATTTTTTACCCCAAAATAGTGTATTGAACTAGGGTAGCAGACAGCAAAAACAGTGGAATGGATTCCTGAAATGCTACAATTTGTAGCACATAGATAGATGAGTCGTCTGACGGAGATATCAGACTTTTCAATATTTTTCCAATTTTTTTTAATTTTTATCCCAACATAGTGTATTGAACTAGGTTAACAGACAGTAAAAACAGTGGGATGGAGGCCAGAAATGTTTTAATTTGTATCACACAGATAGATGAGGCATCTGACGGAGATATCACACTCTTCAATATGTGGCCAGTATTTTTTAAATTTTTACCCCAAAAATAATTTATTGAACTAGGGTAATAGAAAGCAAAAACAGTGGAATGGAGGCCTGAAATGATCCAATTTGTATCACACAGATAGATGAAGCGTCTGACGGAGATATCACACTCTTCAATATGTGGCCAGTATTTTTTTAAAATTTTTACCCCAAAATAGTGTATTCAATTAGGGTGAGCAAAAACAGTAGACTGGAGGCCTGAAATGCTACAATTTGTATCCCACAGATAGATGAGGCGTCTCTCGGAGATATCACAATCTTCAATATGTGGGCATTATTTTTAAAATATTTACCCCAAAATAGTGTATTTTACTAGGGTAACAGACAGCAAAAAACAGTGGAATGGAGGCCTGAAATGATCCAATTTGTATCACACAGAGACATGAGGCTTCTGACAGAGATACCACACTCCCCGATATGTGGCCTATATTTTTTTTTCTTTTGCACAAAATATTGTATTGAACTCAGGTAATAGACAGCAAAAACAGTGGAATGGAAGCCTGAAATACTACAATTTGTAGAACACAGATAGATGAACTGTTTGATGGAGATACCAGACTCTTCAATATGTGGCCACTATTTTTTAACTTTTTACCCCAAAATAGTGTATTGAACTAGGATAACAGACAGCAAAAACAGTGGGATGGAGGCCTGGAAAGATCAAATTTGTATCACACAGATAGATGAGGCGTCTGACGGAAATATCACACTCTTTATTATGTAGACACTATTTTTTAACTTTTTACCCCAAAATAGTGTATTGAACTAGGGTAACAGACAGCAAAAACAGTGGAATGGAGGCCTGAAACACTGCAATTTGTAGCCCACAGATACGTGAGGTGTCTGACGGAGATATCACACTCTTCAACATGTGGCCAAAATTTTACAATTTTTACCCCAAAATAGTGTATTGAACTAGGGTAATAGAAAGCAAAAACAGTGGAATGGAGGACTGAAATTCTACAATTTGGAGCCCTCAAATAGATGAGGAGTCTGACGGAGATACCACATTCTTTGATCTGTGGCCTATATTTTTTTATTTTTTACCCCAAACTAATGTATTGAACTAGGGTAGCAGACAGCAAAAACAGTGGAATTGAGGCCTGAAATGCTACAATTTGTAGCACACAGATAGATGAGTCGTCTGACGGAGATATCAGACTTTTCAATATTTGGCCAATATTTTTTTAATTTTTATCCCAACATAGTGTATTGAACTAGGTTAACAGACAGTAAAAACAGGGGGATGGAGGCCAGAAATGTTCTAATTTGTATCACACAGATAGATGAGGCATCTGACGGAGATATCACACTCTTCAATATGTGGCCAGTATTTTTAATTTTTAACCCAAAATAGTTTATTGAACGGGTAATAGAAAGCAAAAAAATGGGAATGAGGACGAAAATCTACAATTTGTAGCCCCAAAAAAATGAGGAGCTGAGGGAAAACCAATTTCCCGTCTGTGGCCTAAATTTTTTTTTTTTACCCAAAGTGTATCGAACTAGGGGAGCAGACAGCAAAAAAAAGTGGAAAGGGGGGCCTAAAATGCTACAATTTGTGGCACACAGATAGATGATCGTCTGACGGGGATATAACTTTCAATATTTGGCCAATATTTTTTAATTTTTACCCCACTTGTATTGAACTAGGCCAAAAGACAGTAAAAAAATGGATGGGCCTGAAATGTCTAAAATTTTATCACACAGATAGTAAGATCGACAGTATCACACTCTTCAAATT
>JARQOD010000002.1:175903554-175938542 GCA_033576555.1 Oophaga sylvatica
CCAGCGATCGCTCTGGCATCGCTGCAGGCTTCCTCAGCGCCTGCTCTCAGCAGGCACTGAGGAAGCCGCCTCCCTGCAGGACCCCGGCGCCATCTTGGATCCGGGGACCTGGATGGAGGACGGACCCTCGGAACAGCGCGATACATCGCGCTGCTCTGAGGGTCTCAGGGGAGCACGCTGGGAGCCCCTCCCTGCGTGATCCTCCCCTGTGCCCCGGTACACCGCGATCATGTTTGATCGCGGTGTGCCAGGGGTTAATGTGCCAGGAGCCTTCCGTGACCACTCCTGACACATAGTGCTGGGTGTCAGCTGTGATAAACAGCTGACACCCGGCCGCGATCAGCTGCGCTCCCCCCAGGAGCACAGCTGATCGCCCATGAAGTACTATTCCGTCCATGGGAATTAGGTCCAGGGTCACATGGAGGAATAGTACGTCTGATGGAATAAAGGGGTTAAGGATACTGTTCACTGTAATACTGTTCGTATTCACCCATCCCTAATGGTAGTCCATCCTGACTGATTGGACTATACCATGTGATAACTGTTAGGCATTATGGGAACGTCCATACAGTCGAACCTGAGATCATATAAATCTTATGTGGATAATTACATTAGAAGGTGACAAGCAGGGTGTTTTTTGGGAGGTGCTATTCGCGTGAAGCCTATTACAACCTATATGAATTTGCCTGGAACTGCGAATTTCATAAGATCTTATCCTTATTTGATTCCCATCTAATCAATTTTCATATTTCTCATAACAACATATTTATGTTTCATATGAATTTCCAAATTTTGAAAGACCTGCTTTTAATTACAGCTAGAAATAATTAGATAATGATTTGCAGGTGTTTAGTGTGGACTGCTCTATGGAAATAACACTTATGTTTATCATCTGTAATAAGAAGGTAACACTGAATTAAGCACAGTATGAAAATCTCATTCTGCAATTATGTTTAAATGTTAAGTAGGAAAGAACAACCTCTTACTTATTAGCATTAGCTATGTCTATTTAGGAGCAAAAATCTAATTTTGAGTTGGTGTGTTTAATTCAAAATGCTTTATGTTAAATTTGCACGTACAGTGTCACTGAAACCAACATAATAATCTTAAACATTTATTTGCATTGAATACATTGAGAACATTCTTACTTATTCATATTCTAAAATGTAATATCAGCACATGAAATCCGTGCATTTTACTTCTCTCTCTGTGCGAGTCTAAATAATTTGTGTTCAACATTATATTTAATTTAAAATGTGGATGTCAGTCTAATTTTGATTACATGCTTCTTCAACATCACTCACATCTTATCTTGTAGGTTTGCCTTGAATATAAAATTTAATGCATGCTTATTTCCATCAAATGGGTTTCTTTACTGTAGCTTTCTTGCATTTCAATATAATATCTTTTCAGTCACCAGTAAAGTGATATATATTACTTTTCCTGCACATGTTTTGTTCCATTCACTGCTTTCTACCTGCACTTTTATAGGAAAATAAACCAAGGAAAAAAAACCTTATTTGTTTATCCGTTCCATCTAATGTGTGGGAGAAACTGAATTAAATAAGTTCTCTTTAAACTGAAAATCTTTTGTACTTGAAACTGGCGGAAGATAGGAGTGAGGGAGATGTAATTTAGAGGTTTAGGTTTTTGGTGAATAAAGTTGATTTGCTCTCTTAGCAATTCAAATGAATGGCAGTAGCTCAGGTATATGGCTTAAACATTGCCAACACAGTGCATTTGAATGATAAATTGTGCTGGTCATTTCTATGTTGAAATAGAAAAGAATTATAATAAATCAGAAGCCAAAGTTATGCTAAAGAAAAATATTCCGGGATGAAGTGCAGTCAAAGTCAATAGTATTTTAGGGCTCTCTAATTTCTTAGTGACTTGTTTTTAATATTGCAAAGATTAAACTCATAAGGCACTTTGTATAAGTGTTCATTAGCCAACATAACTGAGTAAGTATATCTGAAATAATATGCTGTATTTAGCCATATTAAAGAGGACCTGTCACCTGATAAAAATTGATCATTCTTCTTTCCTCAAATTTAACTTCCGCTGCTTCTCTGAGTAATCAGAATCTTTAAATAATTTTTTTGTGACCCATACAGTTGCAGAGATATTGGCTTTTGATTTAGTGCTAATTTTTTAAATCTTTACTAGTGTTGAGCGATACGATACCCAAGTATCGGGTATCGGCCAATATTAGCTGTTTCGGCCTTTCGATACTTCGTTCCGATATTTTCCATATATCGTATACCGGAATCGGAAGTTCCCATAATTCTTTGAGAGGCAATGTGATTTTAGTCAGCCAATGAGGAATCCTAAGAAGTGTGGGCTAGTGTTGAGCATTCCGATACTGCAAATATCGGGTATCGGCCGATATTGGCTGTATCGGAATTCCGATTCCGAGTTCCGATATTTTCGTCTTATCGGATACCGGAATCGGGATGTCACTGTCACTGTCAGTGTCCGTCGGTCGGGTCTGTCCGGAGTCAGCGGCACTTACCCGGCAGAAGATCTCCGGCGGTCACGTCCTGCACTGCTTCATGGCCGCAATCTTCTTTCCCCGGCGGTCACATGCAGTTTCTCGCGATAACTGCAGTGACTGCTGGGTAATCCCGGCCGTAAAGCAGTCAGTCCGATGACGTCACCGCCGGGGAAGCAGGTAATCAGCTGTGCTGCGCCGGGATGTCAGGCTCTGCCTGTCATTGCGATGTAGCAGAGTTGGATCGTCGTGGGACTGTCGTTATGGACTGCGTCGGACAGGTGGTATACTGTTGGTTTGTTTTTTTTTTTTTTTTACAGGAGATCGATGGCGTCGCAGGAATGAGAGTATAATAAAATTAATGAAAACTGTGTTGTCTCTTTTATTTCATTAAAAGACTTTTTTCTTGCTTTGTCTTTTTTTTATACATTTAATAACTTTGGGATTAATAATGGATCGGTGTCTTATTGACACCTCTCCATTATTAACCGGGCTTATTGTCACCGTGCAATCAACGGTGACAATAACCCCTTATTACCCCGCTTGCCACCGCTACAGGGCAAGTGGGAAGAGCCGGGTAAAGTGCCACAATTGGCACATCTTTTGATGTGCCAAATGTGGGGCTGCTGTAGCCTGGTATTATCAGGCTGTTGAGGGCCAAAATCCATGGGCCTTGACAGTCTTTTAATACCAGGCCGCAGCAGTCTGCATTTTACTTGGCTGGTTAACAAAAATAGGGGGGATCCCCATGCTGTTTTTTTTTTCGAGGGGATCCCCTATTTTTGTTAACCAGCCAAGCTAAGCAGACTGCTGTGGCCTGGTATTATCAGGCTTGCAAGGTCCATGGATCTTGGCTCCTTAACAGCCTGAAAATCCAGGCCTCAGCGGTCTGCTTCATCTGGCTGGTTAACAAAAATAGGGGGGACCCACGCCAATTTTTTTCGAGGGGATCCCCTATTTTTGTTAATCAGCCAAGATATGCAGACTGCTGTGGCCTGGTATTATCAGGCTGGCAAGGTCCATGGATCTTGGCTCCTTAACAGCCTGAAAATCCAGGCCTCAGCGGTCTGCTTCACCTGGCTGTTAACAAAAATAGGGGGACCCCACGCCATTTTTTTTTCGAAGGGAACCCCTATTTTTGTTAATCATTTCCCCTCTGACGTCACTGATTGTGTCCCTGGCTGACCTGAAGTGAAAGTGGAAAGCAATCAATTAAGCTTTCCACTTAAGGGCCCGTCTCACATAGCGATATCGCTACCGAGATCGCTGCTGAGTCACTAGTTTTGTGACGCAGCAGCGAGCTCACCAGCGATATCGCTGTGTGTGACATTCAGCGACGATCAGCCCCCCTGCCGGGTATCGCTGATCGTCGCTGAAATGTCAGGACCTTTTTTTGATCGCTGGTTTCCCGCTGACAGGCACACATCGCTGCGTGTGACAGGCGGGAGACCAGCGATCCGCTGGTAACCAAGGTACACAGCGGGTTTCCAGGCGCGGGGCTGTGCCTAGAAACCCGCTGTGTACCTTGGATACCAGCGCCCTGATGCAGGGAGCTGGTATCCAAGGTACACAGCGGGTTTCCAAGCGCTGCGCGGTGCCTGGAAACCCGCTGTGTACCTTGGTTACCAGCGGATCGCTGGTCTCCCGCCTGTCACACGCAGCGATGCGTGCCTGTCAGAGGGAAACCAGCGATCAAAAAAAGGTCCTGACATTTCTGTGACGATCAGCGATACCCGGCAGGGGGCTGATCGTCGCTGAATGTCACACACAGCGATATCGCTGGTGAGCTCGCTGCTGCGTCACAAAACTAGTGACTCAGCAGCGATCTCGGTAGCGATATCGCTATGTGAGATGGGCCCTTAAGCGATGTTACCTGCAGTGTTGCTGTCCCAGATCGCTGCCTGAGCTGCCTGTTTGGCAGCTCAGCAGCGATCATGTAGCGATACACCAGCGATCCTGACAAGTGCATATCGTTGTCGGGATCGCTGGTGTATCGTTATGTGACACCCAGCCTTTACTCTCCTGTCAGGCAGGAGAGGAACTCATTCATTTGGGGTTTACTGTGAGGCTGCAGCATTAGCTGCGGTCCCTGCAGTAAACATTAACCCTTTCTGAAGGATTACACCGTGGGACCTGACTGTGCATGGGATAGGTAAGAATAATTTTGCTTTTTTATTTTATTTTTATTACAGGAAATGGTTTTTGCAGTAAAATAAAAGATGGTCAAAAACATGTGTCTTTATTTCATTAAAATGATTTTTAATTAAAGTGTGTGTGTTTTATTTTTATTTCATGCAATAGGATTAATAATTGATAGTTGTCTAATTGACAGCTCTCAATTATTAACCTGGCTTAAGGTCACCTTTCAATAGCAAGGTGGCTTTAACCCCATATTAACCCATTCGCCACCGCTACAGGGCAATGGGAATAGACGGGCAAAGTGCCAGAAAGGGCGAATCTAATTATAGATTCGTCTTTCCTGGGGTGTCTGGATGCAGATGTTAGTAGCCGGGGGGGGAAAAATAATGGTCCCTCTCTGGGCTATTATTATCTGCCCCCACTCACTGGCTTTGTCTGTCTGGTTGCGAAAATAGGGCGGGAGCCCACGCATTTTTTTTTCAGCAATTTTACACCTCATATATATATATACATGTCATTGAATTTGTGACACATATATATATATATATTTATATTTGTAGTTCATACACTTCTACATAGTATAATAGCCGCTAATTCATTTGCCGGCTTTTGTGAAAATGCAGAACCCGACATGAAATGACACTTGGTGTACATAGGGTTAACCATGTCTTTTCATGTCCTTTGCTATCTAATTTGCACAAACAATTAAATCAGACTATGTGTGCAAAATTTCACACCTGTAGGGGTTAATTAAAGGTGTAAATTCGTAGCAAAAAAGTCCGTTTTTTTTACAACGAATTTACACCTTTAATTAACCCCTACAGGTGTGAAATTTTGCACACATAGTCTGATTTAATTGTTTGTGCAAATCAGATAGCAAACGACATGAAAAGACATGGTTAACCCTATGTACACCAAGTGTCATTTCATGTCGGGTGCTTCTGTCTTTTCACTGAAGCCGGCTTTACCCGGCAATTGAATCAAAGGATATTTTACTATGTAGAAGTGTATAAACTATACATATATGTATATATATATATATATATGTCACAATGACATGTATATATATATATATATGTATTCTATGTGTGTATATTTAGTGTTTACAAGGAAAGAATGGGTTTTTTTTTAGTTGCGATATTTTGTTCCCATAGACTTACATGGGACTTCCGGTATCGGTATCGGGTATCGCCGATATTTTAGTGATATCGGCGATACCATTCCGATTCCGATACTTTAGGATATCGGAAAGTATCGCTCAACTCTAGTGTGGGCACATCCTGTACAGCTGCGGTCATGTTATCTAATGGCATGGCTGTGATTGGATGCTGAAATGATGTCAGAATGAAACTATAAAAGGCGCCGCCGCCATTTTAGCGTCACTGTCATGTGAATTCATAAGGACAGAACGCTGCTGTGCTGACTCTGAGGACAGTTAGAGATTGCGATTTAGTGTACTGTGCTGTAGCAGCTAGCCAACTGCTGTGTAAAGCTTCCTTTTGCTGCATGTTGTTTTAACAGCTCTGCAAGGTGTATGTTGAGTGTAAGTGACGCTGCAGTTTGCTCTGCATGCAACGCTGTCTGTAGGCATCTGCACGTGTCACTCACAGACTCTTTTTTTTCTTCAGTGTAATCTTGCAGCTCCATGCAATTTAACTATTATGTGACGCGCTTCCATCCGTACAATACATTGGTTGCAAACACATAGAAGTAGACAAAGGAGTAGCCTTCACAGATTGTGAACAGTTGTGTTCCAGTGTTCACTTCAGTCGTGTTTTTTATTTTTTGAGTGCACATCACGCTCAGTTACTTGTTCAAGCACTGCTGCTTGTACTCTGTGAGCGTGTCTCATGCCTCATGCCTTTTTTTTCCTAATTGTTCGCTCCATCCATTTTAACTATTAGTGTGACGCGCTTCCATCCGTATCCAATACATTGGTTGCAAACACTATAGAAGTAGACAAAGGAGTAGCCTTTCACATATTGTGAACAGTTGTGTTTCAGTGTTCACTTCAGTCTGTGTTTTTTATTTTTTGAGTGCACATCACGCTCCAGTTACTTGTTCAAGCACTGCTGCTTGTACTCTGCTGAGCGTGTCTCAGTGCCTCATCCTTTTCATTTATCTCCAATTGGTTCTGCTCCATTCCATTTAAAATATAATCTATTAGTGTGACGCGCTTCCATCCGTATCCAATACATTGGTTGCAAACACTAAGAAGTAGACAAAGGAGTAGCCTTTCACAGATTGTGAACAGTTGTGTTTCAGTGTTCACTTCAGTCTGTGTTTTTTATTTTTTGAGTGCACATCACGCTCCAGTTACTTGTTCAAGCACTGCTGCTTGTACTCTGTTGAGCGTGTCTCAGTGCCTCATCCTTTTCATTTATCTCCAATTGTTTCTGCTCCATTCCATTTAAAATATAATCTATTAGTGTGACGCGCTTCCATCCGTATCCAATACATTTGTTGCAAACACTATAGAAGTAGACAAAGGAGTAGCCTTTCACAGATTGTGAACAGTTGTGTTTCACTGTTCACTTCAGTCTGTGTTTTTTATTTTTTGAGTGCACATCACGATCCAGTTACTTGTTCAAGCACTGCTGCTTGTACTCTGCTGAGCGTGTCTCAGTGCCTCATCCTTTTCATTTATCTCCAATTGGTTCTGCTCCATTCCATTTAAAATATAATCTATTAGTGTGACGCGCTTCCATCCGTATCCAATACATTGGTTGCAAACACTATAGAAGTAGACAAAGGAGTAGCCTTTCACAGATTGTGAACAGTTGTGTTTCAGTGTTCACTTCAGTCTCTGCGTAATAATCACACTTAGGCCTTGTAACTTTTCTAACTTTCTTTATCAATCTACCAAGATGAAGAAGTCAGTGAGTAAGGCACGTGGTCGTGGCCGTGGAGTTTCAGCAGGGAGAGGACGTGGGGATTCTGTGGCTGCTGCCGCCCTCAGTGACACAGCATCCACCAGTTTTACCCATGAGCATTCCTTTATGCGCACTTTGGTAGGAGCTCGGCGTGCCCCCCTGCTGCGGGAAGAACAAATTGAAGCCGTTGTTGGTTGGATGGCAGCCAATGCATCGACTTCAATTCCTTCCACCTCCTCTCAGGAACACAACACTGTTGAGCAACCATCTGTCTGTTCACCGCCTGTCAAATTGCCCAGGCAGTCAGAGAGTTCTGTGCAGGAGCCAGCTGAGTCTCTGCTTCTGTTCTCAGAATCTGTTGGCTCGCAAACACGGGCACAGGCAAGCAGCATTCTGCAATTTGAAGAAGAGGGAGTATGCAGTGATGCGCAACAGCTGTGTCTCTCTCAATCTGAAGAGGCGGGTGAGCCAGTGCCGATGGACAGCACACCGCAGAACGCATCTTATGATGATGATGAGACTCAGGTGCCAGGTTTTGTGGAGCATGGTGCTGCCCAGACCATCCAACAGCAGCAGGTGTTGGAAGAGGGTAGTGGAGATGATGAAGTCCGAGACCCAACATGGCGTGAGCAACAGGAAGGTGGTGGGAGCAGCTCTGAGGAAGAGATTGTCCCAACGGTACAAAGAGGAGGGAGAGGTAGGCTGCAGACTCGCTTGCCTGTAGCCTCCAGTTTGGCACCTGTTGGGAGCAGTTCTCTTAGAAATGTCAAAATTGGCGCTCCCATGACTTGCACTGCGTGGTCCTTTTTTGACAGACTTGTACATGATATTTGCTATGTTCAATGCAAGCTGTGTAAGCAAAAAGTTAAAAGAGGTAAAAATATCAGTAACCTGAATACCACAAATATGTGGAAACATGTACGGACAAAGCACGTAGCTGAGTTACAAAGACACACTGGAGATGTAGGCCAACCTACAGCAGCACCTACATCTTCAGGTCGTGTTGGAGCCTCTACCTTCAGCTCACACACACCTGGTTCGGCTTCCTCACAGGATCTCCATGGAAGAACCTCGGTCACTGTTGTCCATAGACAAACTGTTATTCCACCCACAGCAGCAAGTTCACAGTCATCGTCACACTCCCAGACCACAAAACAGCCATCGGTACCACAGGCATGGGATAAAAGACGGCCATACTCGGCAAACCATCCACGAGCACAGGCTCTGAATGCTGGCATTGCAAAACTCCTGTCCCTTGAAATGCTGTCATTCAGGCTGGTGGAGACTGACAGTTTCAGGAACTTTATGGCATTGGCAGTCCCACAATATAATGTGCCAAGCCGATTTTATTTCAGCAGGCAAGCTGTCCCTGCTCTGCAAAAACATGTCGAGGGAAACATTAAACATGCGCTACTAAACGCCGTCAGTAGCAGGGTCCACCTGACCACCGATGCGTGGACCAGTACCCATGGCCAGGGACGATACCTTTCCCTCACTGCCCATTGGGTCAATGTTGTGGAGCCGGGTACAGATCTTGCCAGTGGCGCTGTACGTGTTCTGCCAACTCCAAGGATTGCAGGAATCCATTCTGTGCACATTGATTCCTCCTCCTACTCCAGTTCCTCAGAATCATCGCTGCAAGAGCCGTCACGGTATACCTCCACATGGACCCGTGAACGCTTACCTGTTGCGACCGATATGAGCACAGCCGTGGCCAAACGTCAACAGGCCGTCCTGAAATTAATTTCCATGGGGAATCGAAGCCACACAGCGCAGGAGCTCTGGGATGCTATCAAGCAGGAGAGCGACGTGTGGTTTTTGTCAGCTAATCTCCAGCCAGGCTTGATAGTGTGTGACAATGGCCGAAATCTGGTGGCTGCTCTGGGCCCTGGCAACCTCACTCACATACCATGTCTGGCACATGTGCTCAACTTGGTCGTGCAGAGTTTTTTGAGGGACTATCGGATCTTGATGCACTGCTGCACAAGGTCCGCCTAGAGTGCGCTCACTTGCGACGTTCCAGCATGGCCAGATCGCGCATTGCAGCTCTGCAAGTCAGATTTCGCCTTCCTGAACATCGCATTATATGTGACGTACCCACCAGGTGGAATTCCACGTTACATATGTTGGAGCGGTTGTGTGAGCAGCAGCCAGCAGTAATGGAGTATCAGCTGCAACAGGCGCAATCAACTCGCAATTTGCGCCGTTCACACTTCACCACTACTGAGTGGGCCTCTATGAAGGACATCTGCGACGTTTTGCGTGCGTTTGATGTCTCAACGCGGATGGCGAGTGCAGATGATGCACTAGTCAGCATGACTGTCCCCCTTATCTGCCTGCTTCAGAAATCACTGAAACCACTAAAGGAAGAGGTTTTGGAAGAGGTGGAGGATGAGGAGTCACAAATTCAATTACCTTCAGGACAGTCAGCGCAACGTGGTTCCTCACAAAGGGCTGGGCAGGGCTCACTTTGTGAGGAGGATGAGGAGGAGGAGGAGTCAATGGAGGAGGAAGAAATCCCTACAGAGGGAGGTACACAACGCTCTAGTCAGTATTTAACCAAAAAGAGGCCAATTTGTAAACGCTCATTCATATATATTCAATCAAATACCCAAAAAAAGTATATGACAAACAGAGCCAATATGTAGAAAAATACAAAAACAATTTTATTGAGTAACAAAACAATTTTAAAACGAAGTAACAGTCATTAAATACAATGTAATTGACAAAAGAGAAGGCAAAAAAACCCTAGATACCGTCATTCAAAAAACATGGATACATGAAGTCATATGTAACAGGATACTTGGTATTAGATCAAGAAAAAAGTAATAAATATGGTGATGCTGTGATGTGAACATAAAGGATCGTCCATCAAAATGAAAAACAAAAAGAATATAAATATAGAATGCACAGTGCACATTGTACAGAAATTGTATCATATTTTAATGATCCCATCAATATAGATGTTGTCAAGGAGTGCAGAAAGCAAAAAAATAATATGATAGGTGCTCAAATTGAACAAATGAAAAAGCTAGAACTGCACTAAATACTATAAAGACGGACAGTCCCAATATGCTGCCACAGCATCCCATACATATGTATCCAATATATTAGTAAATATGGGAAGGTAAAAAGCCTATAACAGCAATCAGAAATAATATATATATATATATATATATATATATATATATATATATATATATATATATATATGTGAAGGTATATATACACCTATGTATTAAGGGCCAGGCAGAAAGCCTATATCCTATAAGTTACTATCAATATAAATCAAGCACATATAAAGTATCATGAAGATGTATATAAACATTAATCAATGTATAGGGTAAGTATGACAGTCAGCTGTATAGGTGCAGATGCAATCAAGATTGCTAAAGACTATAATTCCATATACATTGCAAAAAGGATTATGTACATAAATGTGCTGCTATAATCATTGGCGTGCTATCATATATGTATATGCAAACATTACTAGATAACACTGCTGAAGGTATATATAGATGCAACCGAGGTTGCTGAAGGCTATAGTCCCATATATATTGCACATAAACGGATTTAACAAATACAAATTGCTGGATAACACCGCTACAGGCGAAAATACCAAAGATATATTATCCCTGTAATACTGAGTATACATCTCAGAAAAGTGCATGTGCTGCTATTGACAAAAACGCACTATCATGTGAAGGTGCAAGCACTACTGCCATGGTTGAAGGCTGCAACCCCAGGCATATAGCAGGAAATCCTTCCTATGTGGCCAAAAATGTCATGGCAGTGTGTTAAGTCTGCAGCAAGTATAGACAATAGACAGAGATGTACACAAGGCATCCAAAACTTACTGAATAACGGACAGGAGAGCCCCGACGCGCGTTTCGCTAAGTGCTTCCTCGGGGGGCGTGGTGTATGTAAGTACAAGCAGGTTTTTATATCCACCTAGCAGGAAGTCAGTAAGGCGGCTGTTAATGGCGCTTCAGCACATGCGGTGGTGGCCAGAAGCCAGGATCTCGGCGTCCAGCGTCATAGGTGCACGCCCACCAATGTGACGTCATCAAAGGTGGGCGGAGCCATCCCACGACGCTGAGAGGACGCTTAATCAAAGCAAACAAAGCCATCCGAATGTAAGGGAGCGCTCACCGCTTAAAACTGACCATAATTGCTTGTCAATAATGTAGAATAACCAGCGAATCCTAATGCCACTAACGTGTAGACACTAATTTAAAATTCTGCAAAAAGAGGAGGCAAAAGTAAAGAAAGAAAAGAGAAGTGCACATACCTTAGTAAATGGTGACACCAAGTGGGGAAAGGAGAAAGTGCAGATAATAAACCTCTGAAAAAGAGAGGGGTGAGGAGTATACAAATAAGAAGGTATGAAGTGGTAGTGATGATAATGATAATAAATATTAAACAAAATATTGTACTCAAGATACATATATATATATATATATATATATATATAATTAGTGCAAATAAAGAACCGTGCCTGAAAGGTTGACAAATACATGCATGAAAATCAGATAACAAAACTAACAAAAAATGACAAGGTGAAAAAAAATTATAGGAATATAACCTCATAGTGTAAGTAAATAAATACCAATATAATTCTTATTACTCACACATACATATAAAATGTACGTGGAAGTATATATATGCCAAAAGATATTTCTCATCCGAAGGGGTAACAAAGCATATATTGAATTACGGTTCATATGCATGCACCAGGGGCATACAAGGTGATTTTCATAGTGTGTAATCCAGTCAGTGACAGCATCCATCCTTTTGCAGAAAAAACGAAAATAATCAATAAAAGACAAAAAAATCTACAGAGATATAAGGGTAAAAGTTAATAAAAACACAAATAAAACAGATAAACAAACACCAACATATTACAGAAAGGGAGCATAACTCAATACTTCATTTAACCCTTTGGGGCGAACACAATCAATGGTGAATATCCATTTGGCTTCAATTTGAGCCAAATTCTTTTTGATGTTTCCCCCACGTTTATCGCTCAGGACATGGTCAATACCTCGAACTTTCAGCAAATTACCATTGCACCCATGCTTCATTTTGAAATGTCGCGGTATAGGTTTCATTTGATCCAGGATCTGGCAGTTGGCGGCATTTTGAATGTCCCTGACATGTTCTCTCACTCTTATTCGAAGTTGTCTAGAGGTGAGACCCACATAGATAAGCCCACAGGGGCATGTGGCATAATATACCACATTGGTGGTAGTACAGGTAATGTGGTGTGTGATGGAGAATTCTTTGGATCCATCACTCGATTTAAATGTAGCTGTCCTTTCCATATTTTTGCATGCCATGCAGTCCATGCAGGGAAAAAAGCCCCATTTGGATCCTTTGGATCCGAATGGGCATGCACGTTCCTGTCCCCTGTAATGGCTGTGGCTGAGGAGATCCTTAAGGTTTTTACTCCTTCGATAGGTTACTGAAGAAGAGGGAGAGATATAGTCTGCCAAAATAGGATCCTGTCGGATCAATGGCCAAAATTTTTCCAACGCATTCCTTACTGTATAGGACATATTTGAATAGGTAGAAATAAACCTCACCTGTTGCTGAGAAACTGGTTTCTTTTTGTTAATCAGAAGATCCTCTCTTTTAACAAATGATGCTTTCCTTCTGCATTTCCTTATTATTTTATCAGAGTACCCTCTCTCCTTAAACCGTCCCTGAAGGTCATCAGCCCGTCTTTCATAGGAAATTTCTTCTGAGCAAATGAACTTTGCCCTCAAGAATTGGCCATACGGGATGTTCTTTTTAAGATGTCCAGGGTGAGCTGACGAGGAGTGAAGTAGACTGTTAACCGAAGTTTCTTTTCTATACAGATCTGTCTGTAGGAGTCCATCCTCTCCCTTGAAAATCCGAATATCAAGGAAATCCACACTCATCCGACTGTAATGAAAGGTAAGTTTGATGTTGTTGTCATTACAGTTAAGTACTTTCATAAATTCAAGGAGGTCACTCTCCGTACCCTGCCAGATAGCAAATACATCATCGATGTATCGATGCCACATCAATATATGTGAAGCTAGGGGGTCAGAGTCAGTTACAAATATCCTTCTCTCCCACAGCCCCAGGAACAGACACGAATAGGACGGCGCGAACGCCGCCCCCATGGCTGTTCCCTGGAGCTGTAGGAAGAGTTCCCCCTTAAAGATGAAATAGTTGTGGGAGAGTGCAAATTCCAAAACCGATAGTAAAAATCGGAGAAGATGATCATCTATGTCAGATGTTTCCAGGAAGAAACTGACCGCTTCAAGTCCATCACAATGTCTTATTGAAGTATAGAGGGATTCAATATCCAAAGTCAGCAGCCACATATCTGATTCCAAGGAGATGTTATTGATTTTGGACAGTAAATCCCCTGTATCTCTCAAAAATGAGGGAAGATTTGTGACTAATGGTTTGAAGAAAAAATCCAGCATCTTACCCACATTTTCCAGTAATCCTCCATTTCCCGATATGATTGGTCTTCCGGGTGGGTATCGGGAATTCTTGTGAATCTTCGGTAGAAGGTATAAGCATGGAGTTCTTGGAAATTCAGGTACAAGGCTATCTCTCCAGTCCTTAGTTATTGTGCCATCAAAAAAAGCCTCCTCCAGTAAATCTTTGAGTTCAGCCTGAAAAGCAGAAGTAGGATTAAAGGTCAATTTCTTGTATTTTTCCGCATCTCTTAATTGACGAAATGCCTCTTTTTCGTATAATGTGGTTGGCCAAATGACCACATTTCCACCTTTATCCGCACTCTTGATAACCACATCTTTTAATTTTTGCAGTGTCCCTAGGGCACATCTTTGTGCCTTGGATAGATTGTCATGGCATAGGGTTTGTGGTATTTTCCTGAATTCTTCGGTTACCATTTTAACAAATAATTCAATTTCAGGAAATAAGCTGAGAGAAGGAAAATTTTTTGATTTACTAATGGTAAACTTACCAATAGGTTGAGAAGGTTCTGGGATGGACTCCTCACATAACTCGTCCAGTATAGCCAAGGCTTCTTGTTCTTGTGTACTCCATTGGGGATCATCTGATAAAGTTTTTTTGGAGTTTTTTTCTAGTCAGTATGTAGAGCGAGGGTGGGGTGATGCAGAGGAGGCAGAGATGACGCCTCTTCCAGAAGACAGCCTTTGTTGGCCAGTTGGGAGTCTGCAGCACATGGTTGATTTCATGCTTCATGCCTGAGAAACGACCGCCGCATCGCCCACATTCTCACCACGTCAGATTATTGGGTGTACACCCTCCTAGACCCTCGCTACCGGGACAACTTACAAACCCTCATCACACCGGTGAACCGGGACCGTAAAATGCAGGAGTACCAAGACACACTGGTGCAATCCATACTGTTGTACATTCCAGCCGAGAGAGCTGCTGCTGCTGCTACTGCTTTACAAAGCAGCTCTGTGCGTCGAGGCAGTGTAGACACCTCTACAACAAGAGGGAGCAGAAGCAGCGCCTCTGCACAGGGCAAGAGCTGTATGTTACAAATGTGGCAAAGTTTTGTGACAGCGCCAGCAAGGTCTACACCATCCGAGACGGCTCCAGTCACCAGGAAGAAACGTTTCCGTAAGATGGTGACAGACTACTTGGCTTTCCCTCTAAGTGTACTCCCAGATGCCTCTTCCCCTTTCAAATTTTGGGTCTCTAAGTTGGATACATGGCCAGAGCTTAGCCAATATGCATTGGAGGTGCTGGCTTGCCCTGCTGCCAGTGTATTATCTGAGCGTGTCTTTAGTGCTGCAGGTGGTGTAGTAACAGACCGTCGCATGCGACTATCCTCAGAGAATGTAGACCGGCTTACTTTTCTGAAAATGAACAAGGCATGGATCTCACCTGAATTTGCCTGTCCGTTTTCAGATTAAATAACTGTTTGGCAACGTTTTCCATGTCTCCTGTTATGTTCATCTTTCTACCACCTGAACTCTACTCCCTGGGCTACAACACCGCCATTTGTTGCTCGTAAGTAATTGGCAGGGGTACTGACTCCTGGCCAGCCTGGTTACAGCACGACAGCTGTTTCCTGGCAGTGTGAAGGTCAATTATCTCCAATAAGTTGTGCTGTCGTGTTGCATTCGGGTTAGCCGACTCTATGGTGCCTGCAGTTTAGGTGATTCCTATGTGTGCTGTGGGATATGTAAATAAAGGCGGTTTCCATTGTGACAATAGGACAAGCACCCACTGTAGGACTGTGTGATTCGGTAACTGCGGACGGCTTGCGTCCTGTCAACTTACATTTTCATGGGTGCGTTCTGCTACCCGTCCGGGGTCCAGTACCGTCAACTGGTTCTCCCCAGTGCCTTTGGCCTAGGTGCCTCCATCTCCGTATCCGAGTTCCACCAACGTCTGCTGGTCCTTGGTAGTGCTTTGGAGCACAGGTACCTCCTGCTTAGTAACCGTGTCACAGTAACGTCAGCTGGTACTCGGTTGTGACATTGCCTCTTTTCCTTCTGCTACCCGTCCGGGGTCCAGTACCGTCAACTGGTTCTCCCCAGTGCCTTTGGCCTAGGTGCCTCCATCTCCGTATCCGAGTTCCACCAACGTCTGCTGGTCCTTGGTAGTGCTTTGGAGCACAGGTACCTCCTGCTTAGTAACCGTGTCACAGTAACGTCAGCTGGTACTCGGTTGTGACATTGCCTCTTTTCCTTCTGCTACCCGTCCGGGGTCCAGTACCGTCAACTGGTTCTCCCCAGTGCCTTTGGCCTAGGTGCCTCCATCTCCGTATCCGAGTTCCACCAACGTCTGCTGGTCCTTGGTAGTGCTTTGGAGCACAGGTACCTCCTGCTTAGTAACCGTGTCACAGTAACGTCAGCTGGTACTCGGTTGTGACATTGCCTCTTTTCCTTCTGCTGCCCCTCCGGGTTCCAGCACAGTCAGCTGGTCCTCGTTACTTCCATTGTCTCTTGCTCTATCTGATACCCGTCAGGGTTCCAGTAACGTCAGCTGGTTCTCGGAAATTAGACGACCTTAAAGACCACCCAGAAGAAGATGACGACAACAAGGACGACGAGCATGAAGCCAACCAGCCTGAACACCATCACAAAGAAAAAATAAAAGATTACCCAGAAGAAGATCACCAACAGGACAAAGAAGGTTAAGACAAACTACAAGATACAGAACAAGAGACAGCAGAACAATAAGCAGAAGATCAAAAAGCAGAAGAACATGAAGTATAAGACCAAAATGAAGAGCAAAATATATGCTCTAAATTCTAAGCAGAAGAAGACTAAGCAGTGTATGGGGGTGAGTCCGTTCCTCCTCGTGGTGCCCCTGGAAAATGCCTGCTGCTGCAGGCTAAACTGAACACGGACAAATACTGTTGTAATTTAAATCTTTTGTGACAGCAAGAACGGAAGGATGAACAATTCATACTTTTACAGATTACAAGTACAGGAATCTCTGTCACAAATAAGAATATGATGAAGAAGATGAAGAGGAAGAAGATGAAGAATTTGAATATGAAGAAGATTAATTAGTTTAATAATAACAATATGAGTAATGTAAACAAAAACATGAATAGCAAGAAGTTTAAGAAGAAGATTAAGAAGGTGAAGATGAAGAATAATTTGATGAGAAAGATGATGCTGCTGAAGATTATGAAGGAGAAAGTGTGGCACTGGCAAAAGTTAAAAAGGTGAAGAGCATGGAAGTTGTGAAACATACATATTTGCCAAAATAAAAAAAAGGTTAACAACATTGTCAATTTGTTAGTCAATCCAAACGTATTTCCAAAAAAATATATATTAATGCTATTCCAATGCATTGGGTTAAGCATGTATGCCTTTATTGTCTCCTCAACCTCCCCCAATACATTCTAAATTAGTCTTTGTTGTTTTCCTTCATGTACAATTAACCAACAAGGCAAGAATGGTTTTTTTTTAATGTCGATATTTGGTTCCCATAGACTTACATTGGACTTCCGGTATCGGAATCGGATATCGACGATATTTAGTGATATCGGCGATACCATTCCGATCCGATATTTTTAGATATCGAGCAGTATCGCTCAACACTAATCTTTACCAAGGAAGCATGGATCACAGGATTCTCTGAAGGGTGTATCTTTGGCTGCCTGCATTATTGCCCTGGGAACAAAGCGCTTTTAATAAGCAACATATCTCTAGAGACATATGGTGGATTTAAAGAAAAAAAAATGAAAAATATTGTTTTTTTTCAGGGAAGCAGCAAGAATAAAATAGAGAGCAAAAACTGTCCATTTTTAACTTGGTGACAGGTCTTTTTTAACATAATGTCTACCTTTAAAAGACAAAACAAATGAGTATCACTCTTGTATTTTGACTGTGTCTAGTTTTACAAATTATCTCTATAAATTAGCATTTTGTATAGAACTACGTTAGTCTCAGCAGTTGTTTTTAGAATGCTTATTATAAAATGTTTTGTTTGCTCCCAATGTTCAAGAAAATCCATCTTCTCTACACACTACTGTAATGTTTTTCAGACTAACCACATTTTCAATACTCATAGCATAATGCTTCCCATAAAAAAAATAGTTTAAAAATAGATCTGGTTCTTCCTTCTGCAGCTGTTGTTCTCAGTTATTAGAAATGTTACCCAGATCACCTAGTTGCTCTGTTTAATATAAATGTTTGTCACATAATCTACATCATGTTCTAAATTATTATGTCAATTGAATTTAAGTTTCTAAGGTTGTAATTTGTTTTCAAATAAACTCATGGGTGGTATTGTGCCTTTGGGTTTTTTGGATCACTGAAATCAATCTCAAACAACTGTGATCCTATAAAAAAGAAAACTACTTAAAGCGAACCTGTCAGCAGGATTTTGCTCAGTAAACTACATACACTGTCAGATTGGAGCCATTATACAGATTTAAATGATACCTTGGTTGATCAAAATCCATTTTGCGGTTGTTGTTTAATCTTTATTTTCAATTTGCAATTAATAAGACTCTGATGCTATGGTGTGGGCCTGTGGGCGGGGCTTACTTTGGTGCTCTGTTCACATATCCGTTCTGCTAATAACCTGAAGTTAACATCCACATGATTCAGAACCTCCCACTCCGGTCTCCAAGACTTTTCACGTGCTGCGCCAATTCTTTGGAATGCACTACCCAGATTAATACGATTAATCCCCACAGTTTTAAGCGTGCCCTAAAATCTCATTTGTTCAGACTGGCCTATCACCTCAACGCATTAACCTAATTATCCCTATGTGACTCATTCAAAATTTTATCCCTGTAAGGCTCATTCAAAATTTTTTACCATAGCCATGTTATCACATGCTTTATGCATTTAATAGCCCTCTGTGTCTGTACTGTTACATATTTAGACTGTTAACTGGTTCATGCAGAAACAAGAAAGCCCGATTCCTAACTATGGCTTGTCCAAACAATAAAAGCAATTGTTACCATCCACCTTTCGTGTCTCCCCTTTTTCCTTATAGATTGTTAGTTTGCGAGCAGGGCCCTCATTCCTCTTGGTATCTGTTTTGATCTATGTGTTTATTGCTATGCTGTAGTATCTATTGTCTGTAGAAGTCCCCTCTATAATGTAAAGTGCTGTCTAATATGTTGGCGCTATAGAAATAAAATTATTATTATTTTTGTTATTATTATATTCATCATTATGGGCTTATGACAGTCACATGTCACAGGAACACGGACAAACGATACTAGGCTAACGGGAACACATGATAATGGGAATAACTTTATCATACTAGGATGGGGACCTGGCAACATACAGTTGCACACACCAACACCACTAAGACAAAACTATAGAGGTTGCTCAGGCACCTTCTAACTGGTGACGATGCCTTTTATACAAGAAGCCTCTCAGCTTACATCCGGCTTCAGAGACACCGTGACACTGCCTGAATAAGCGGCACGTGTGCGCAGACTTGCATTAGCTAGAGATGATGCCGGTTTGCGCAAATTATGTTATCATGTCCATAAGGGCATAATAACATGGATATAGGGCCAAATAGTCTGGGACACTAAGGCACCATTGATTAGTCTAAGCACTCATTAGCATAGGAAAAGTGGGGATTATAAATGCTTTCTTATTTATATAACTGAATTATGTTATACAGAGGTGGTTAAGGATGTAGATAAATCACACATAGCTGAATGCTGCTGGATTAAAGTGCATAGGGGACCTGACAGGTTCACTTTAAAGTAAGGCGCAGGATCCTCTAGAGGCAAGCAGTTTTGATTAACCCCTTAACCACCAAGGGTGGTTTGCACATTAATGACTGGGCCAATTTTTACAATTTTGACCACTGTCCCTTTATGAGGTTATAACGCTGGAACGCTTCAACAGATCTTGGCGATTCTGAGACTGTTTTCTTATGACATATTATACTTCATGTTAGTGGTAAAATTTCTTCGATATAACTTTTATTTATTTATAGTAAAACGGAAATATTGAGAAAATTTTTATGCCCTTAAAACAGAAATATGTCACATAAAAAAGTTACTAAGTGACATTTCACATATGTCTACTTTACATCAGCGCAATTTTGGAGACAATTTTTTTTTGTTAGGAAGTTATAAGGGTTAAAAGTTGACCTGCGATTTCTCATTTTTTCAACACCATTTTTTTTAGGGACCACATCACATTTGAAGTCTCTTTGAGGGATCTATATGATAGAAAATACCCAAAAGTGACACCATTCTAAAAACTGCACCCACAAGGTGCTCAAAACCACATTCAAGATGTTTATTAACCCTTCAGGTGCTTCACAGGAATTTTTGGAATGTTTAAAAAAAAATGAACATTTAACTTTTTTTCACAAAATATTTATTTCAGATACAATTTTTTTTATTTTACCAAGGGTAACAGGAGAAATTGGACCACTAATGTTGTTGTGCAATTTGTCCTGAGTACGCTGCTACCCCATATGTGGGGGGAACCACTGTTTGGGCGCATGGCAGAGCTTGGAAGGGAAGGAACGCTGTTTGAATTTTCAATGCAAAATTGGCTGGAATTGAGATTGGATGCCAATGTTGCGTTTGAAGAGCCCCTGATGCACATAAACAGAGGAAACCCCCACAAGTGATTGTTTGGGTGCATGGCAGGGCTCGGAAAGGAAGTAATGATTTTTTGGAATGCACACTTTGATGAGTGTCATGTTCAGTTTGCAGAGCCCTGATGTGCCTAAACAGTGGAAACCCCCCACAAGTGACCCCATTTTGGAAACTAGACACCCTAAGGAACTTATCTAGATGTGAGGTGAGCACTTTTAACCCCCAAGTGTTTCACAGAAGTTTATAAAGTAGAGACGTAAAATTAAAAAATCATAATTTTTCCACAAAAATGATCTTCTCGCCCCCAATTTTTTATTTTCCCAACGGTAACAAGAGAAATTGGACCGCAACAGTTGTTGTTCAATTTTTCCTGAGTATGTTGATATCCTTTATGTGGGGGTAAACCACTATTTGGGTGCATGTCAGAGTTTGGAAGGGAAGGAGCGCCGTTTGCCTTTTTCAATGCAGAATTGCCTGGACACCATGTCGCTTTTGGAGAACCCCTGATGTGCCTAAACAGTGTAACCCCCCACAAATGACACCATTTTGGAAATTAGACCCCTAAATGAACTTATCTAGATGTGTGGTGAGCACTTTGAACACCCAAGGGCTTCACAGAAATTTATAACGTAGAGCCTCAAAAATCATATTTTTTCCACAAAAATGATCTTTTCACCCCTAATTTTTATTTTCCAAAGGGTTACAAGACGACAAATGTTATTGTGCAATTTGTCCTGAGTACGATGATACCCCATATGTGGGTGTAAACCACTGTTTGAGCACATGGCAGAGCACGGAGGGGAAGGAGCGCCGTTTGAATTTTTCAACGCAAAATTGCCTGGAATTGAGATAGGATGCCATTTCGTGTTTGGAGAGCCCCTGATGTGCCTAAACATTGGAAACCCCCACAAGTGACCCCATTTTGGAAATTAAACTCCCAAAGGAACTTGTCTAGATGTGTGATAAGAACTTTGATCCCCCAAATGTTTCATTAAAGTTTATAAAGCCCGGACGTGAAATAAAAAAAATCATATTTTTTCCACAAACATAATCTTTTAGACCCCAATTTTTTGATTTTTCCTAGAGTAACAAAGAAATTTGACCCAAAATTTGTTGTCCAATTTGTCCCGAGCACACTGATACCCCATATGTGGTAGAAAACTACTGTACGTGAGTACGTTGGGGCTTGGAAATGGAAGTAGAAATGTTTTGGAATGCAGACCTTGATGTATTGGTCTGCGGGCATCATGTCGCGTTTGGAGAGCCCCTGATGTGCCTAAACAGTGGAAACCACCACAATTGACCCCATTTTGGAAACTAGACCCCAAGTAACTTATCTAGATGTGTGGGGAGAACTTTGAACCCCCAAATGCTTCACAGAAGTTTATAATGTAGAGCCATAAAAATAAAAAATCATATTTTTCCATAAAAATGATATTTTCGCCCCCATTTTTTTATTTTCCCAAGGGTAACAGAAGAAATTGGACCCCAAGAGTTGTGCAATTTGTCCTGAGTACGCTAATACCCCATATGTGGGGTAAACCACTGTTTGGGTGCATGGCAGAGCTCGGAAGGGAGGGAGCACCGTTTGACGTTTTCAAAGTAGAATTGTCTCGAATTGAGATCAGATGCCATGTCATGTTTGGAGAGCCCCTGATGTGCCTAAACAGTGGACACCCCCCAATTCTAACAACAAACCTAACCCCAGCACACCCCTAACCCTAATCCCAACCATAACCCTAACAACAAACCTAACCCTAACACACCCCTAACCTTAATACCAATCCTAACCTAATCCTAATCCTAACCCTAACCCTAATGGGAAAATGGAAATAAATACATTTTTTTTTATTTTATTATTTTTCCCTAACCAGGGGTGTGATAAAGTGGGGTTTAATTTGCTATTTGTAGCGGGTTTTTATGCTTGGCAGCTGTCACACTCTAAAAGATGCTTTTTATTGCAAAAAAATAGTTTTTGCATCACCACATTTTGAAAGCTATAATTTTCCATATTTTGGCCCAGAGTTATGTGAGATTTTATTTTTTGCGGGATAAGTTGATATTTTTACTGGTATCATTTTTAGCCACATGATTTTTTTTATCTCTTTTTATTACGATTTTTGGGAGGCAGAATGAAGAAAAACCAGCAATTCATGAATTTCTGTTGGGGGGCGTTTATACCATTCCGCATGTGGTAAAATTGATAAAGCAGTTTTAGTCGTCAGGTAAGTATGATTACAGTGATATCTCATTTGCATATTTTTTTGTTTTGGCGCTTTTATACAAAAAAAAGTATTTTATATAAAAAAAATATTTTTGCATCACTTTATTCTGCAAGCTGTAACTTTTGTATTTTTTCGCTGATGATGCTGTGTTGCGGCTTATTTTTTGCAGACAAGATGATGTTTTCAGCAGTACCATGTTTATTTATATCCGTCTTTTTGATTGCTTGTTATTTCACTTTGTTCAGTGGTATAATAATCAAGCATTGTTTTTTGCCTTTTTTAAGGGATTCACTAAACGGGTTAACTAGTGGGACAGTTTTATAGGTCAGGTCGTTACGGATGCGGTGATAGTAAATATGTGTACTTTTATTGTTTTTTTATTGATATAATAATGTGTTTATTTGGGAAATATTTTTTTTCTTTTATTTTAGGGATTTTTTAAAAAATATTTTACACATGTTTATTTTTTTTACATTTTTCTATTGTCCCATTGCGTGACATCACTATATATTTCAGATCGCTGATCTGACAGTTTGCAGAGCACTGTGTCAGATCAGCGATCTGACAGGCAGTGCAGGAGGCTTGCCGGTGCCTGCTCTCAGCAAGCACTGACCTACAGTATAAATTTTCAAATGGCACAGCAGCAGTAAGCCATAGGCATGCATGAGGTATCCGAGTCTGGGCCAGATTTTAATTGAAGTTTCAATGAGGACCTGGTGGTTAAAGGAGTGGTGTAAGTTTTCTTAGCTAGAAGCCCTGATACCTCATGCAACAGCTCCAATACTTTTTCCCAGCTACACTTAGAAGGCACAAACATCAGTTATATACCGTACTATTGGTAGAGATATCTAAGAAAGTAACACAGGTAGTTGACTGATCAATTGACCTACAGTAGAATCTTTTTATAATGGCACAGGAGCAGTTAGCCATGGGCAGTGCATGAGGTATCAGAGTCTGGGCCAGTATTTCCAGCTCTAAATTGATGTTTCAAGGAGGACCTGGTGGATGAGGGAGAGGTGTAATCTTTTTTAGATGATACCTCATGTAATACCTCCAAATTTTTTTTTTCCAGCCACACTCTGGAAATAGAGTAGAAATTATATAATAGGTCTCTGACACACCTTCCACAACAGTGAGCCGAACAGATGGAGACGCAACATGGAGTCTCCACATTTCAAAAAATTATTGGCACACGCCACTAAAGTGGTCTCGATTTCCACAGAGTAGAAATAGCATAATAGGCCTGTAACACACCTTCCACTACAGGCAATCCACCAGATGGAGACTCAACTTGGCGTCTCCACATTTCATTCAATAATTGTCACATAATACTAAAGTAGCATCAATTCCCACAGAGTAGAAACAGTTTAATAGGCCTCTGACATACCTTCTGCTACAGGCATCCTAGCAGATGGAGACCCAACATGGAGTCTTCACATTTCAAAAAATTATTGTCCCACACCACTAAAGTGGCATCAATTAATTCCGATTAGAAATAGTATATTAGGTCTCTGACACACCTTTTGCTACAGGCAACCCACCAGATGGAAATCTGACTTCAAATCTTCTCATTTAAAAAAATAGTTTGTAACATCAGCAGCAGTAACCACAGCTGGACATAAGCCACAAAGGTGTCACAGACTGCAATAATGCGAGATTAATGCATGACACTTAAAACAACACCATAGATTTGTCTATCCTGTCTGTGACTGGGGTGCAAAAGTCATTAGAGATCCATGACTTGTTCATATTGATGCAAGTTAGGCAGTCTACACTTTCAGAGGACAGCCTGATGTGCTTATCCATCAGGACACCACCGGCAGCATTGAAGACATGTTCTGAGAAAACGCTGGCTGCTGGGCATGACAAAACCTCCAAAGCATGACAGACAAATTCAAGCCATTCTTTAATTTTTGAAGAACAAAATGCAAAAGGGTCCAAACCCCTGCGATGGCATTGATATTGCGCTCCAGATAGTCCTGTACCATCCTCTCCAGTCATTCACAATGCTTGAGACTTGTACTCTGTTCTCCTGGTGCACGGGCTGGTCTAAAAAATGTGTGAAACTGCTCACAGAAATTGGTTATGCCACTGACACTGCTGCTGCTAATGTTTATGCAATAATGCCTTGTCATTTCTGGGGTTGGACATCTAGAATCGCGATATACACTGTGTACCTGACTGCTGTCTTGGGGAAAACAACTTTTAGGATAGTCTACAAGCGTATTTCGACACTACAGCATGTGTGCCTACCTTTCCAGGGGGGCAACATATGGCTAAATTTACTCTTGTACCCTGAATCTAACACAATGGCAATCCAGTAGTCAGCACTATTTCTTACCCTAAGAATACTGGAATCATATTGAAGATAGTGCAGCAAGAAGGCACTCATATGTTGGATGCTTTCTCCGTCCCCTCCCACCAACCATGGACAATGGAGAGGGGATCATTATCGACTTCATCTCCTGACTGTTGCACATCCATCACCTCTTCCTTCTCCATTTGTTCCTCGGCTCCTGCACCTCCTCTGTTTGTCTCATACCATGATCACTAAAAGCCACCTTTCCATGGAACCCACCTGTGTGACGACAGTCTGAAAATTTGAGATATTGCTATCTCTTCCGCTTCCTCTTCCGCTTCCACGTCTTCCTCTGGGACCACCACCTCCTCATGCAGACTATTTCAATGCGCTCCAGCATGTAGATGACCAGAATAGTGATGCTGATTATAGTATCGTAGCGATTACCATCTTAGTAGCCATTTTAAAACTGTGCAGAAGGGTGCAGAGGTCCTTCATCTGTGCCCACTCTGCAAGCGTGATTTGCACCATGTCTGTTGCGTTGGCCCAAGCTATGCAAAATGACATAGTGCACCAAGGCTTGTTGCTGCTTCCACAGTCACTGCAACATGGGCAGAGAGAAATTCCAAAGTTTTGGAACATTGCAAATCAAACAGTTCACCTGTTTGCCGAAAGATCTCTGTAGCGATGTAAGTTGATGACCTGCGAGGTTGCATCATTAGTAGTGATGACACCGAGACCATGCTTTCTGCAGCAGCGCATCCAGGCCGGGATAGTGGTGGATAAATTGCTCTACCATCAGGTTGAAGACATGAGCCATGCAAGGCAGGTGTGTGAGGTTGCCCAGGCATAGGCCCGCCACCTAGTTTGCAGAGGTTGAGGACATGAGACATGCAAGGCAGGTGTGTGAGGTTGCCCCGGCTTAGGTCTGCCACCAGGTTCGCAGAATTATCGCACATGGTCTTCCCTAGCACCAGATTCAGTGGAGACAACCATTGATGTAACTCGGCCTGGATAGCTGTCCAGAACTCTTGAGCAGTGTGACTACAATCTCCAAGGCATAACAAATTTGACACTGCCTGATTGCCGTGGGGCATGGTTGTGCATTACGGAGGTGGGAGTGATTCTATCTAAACTGTTGGAATGAGTGTCTGATTAAATGACTGGGTAACTGGTACTGCGACGGCCATCAACTTTCTGGAACTGTTTGTATCCACCAGGCGGGAAGGCAGCATTTCCATGGTCAACAGATTACAGATAATGCAGTTTAAGCTCTTAGCTTTGGCATGTGTAGGAGGAAATATTCTTTAACGTGACCACAACTGCGGGATCGAGGGCTGGCTCTTGTGGTGAAAGAGGGTTAAGTATGGAGAACAGGACAAACTGATGGTCTGTGAGTGAGGTGCAGGCGGAGATGTTATTTTGGATTGATAACAATGTGTTGTGCCAAATGACACAAAAACAGCAGGCATGTCCACTTCAATAACAGCTGATGGCCTCTCAAACACCCTGACTGTAGGGTGTAAACAAGTTTAGTTTCTGAGGCCGAAGACCTGTGTAAGAACACTTGGCACTGTGACAAAGGAAGAAGAAGCAGCAGATGTGGTTGATGGCACAGCCTGTGGTTGGCGAGGTCTGTTAATCTGCACTTTAGCGAGGTGAATTTCCCAAACTAAGGTATGTTGATCACACATGTGCCAGTACATGCATGTAGTTGTCAAATTATTGCAATTTTTGCCTCTGCTGAGATTTTTTGCAAATTTTGCAGATAATGTGAGTTGGGTCATCCTTTACAGTTTCAAAAAAGGCCCAGGCTAGGCAGAGTCGGGGCTGTGGATACAGTGCTTGTCTTTGTAGTTTGCTTGTGTCTTTGTGGGAAGCCGCAAGGTTTCCTCCTCGTCTTCCTTCTCCTCCACCTCCTCTGCTTAGCTACTCAGCTGCATACCTCTGGGTTCACACTAAGTGGGATCTACAACTTGATCATAATCCTCTCTGTTCTCACAGTCCTCACTCTGAGAGTCACCCTCCTTCTCTTCCTGTCCTGACACCACAGTACAGTCCACATGCGCCACTGGTATTTGAGTCTCATCAGGATCACCTCCACCACCGGTGATTAATGTCTGGTGACAAAGGGTCTGAATTCTGCTCAAACTCTACTTTATCGGACCCGGATCCTGCGTGGAAAAAAATGAAAACATTTGGATGCTTTCCTCCCTGGATTCTGAGAATCTTTGGAGCAGACTTCTGCTACCCTTGGAATAGAATGTGTGAACAGCTCTGCTTCATCGCCCATCTGTGGTTCTCCAAAATCAGTTTGGTGTTTCAAAATTTGTGACACGGGGGAATCAAGGGTGATTAGGGTGCTACCTCTGAGGATTGTACTGTGTATGATGTAAAGGTAGAGAAAGAGGAGGAGAAACCACTTGATGCAGCTTGCCATCCACTGGAGCACATGCTTTTTCTGAGCCTCACCAAAAATGCGTACCACTGTGCGACTGCCAAAAAAAGGGAGTCATGTAGCCCGTCCAATAAAATATGTTGACTTTGGTCTTTGCATAGGACTAGAGATGAGCGAACATGTTCGGAAAACGTTTGCCAATGTCAAATTCGGCACAAGCGTAGCACATTTAAATTTGTGTTCGCTTTCACTAGCATTTTTACTCGAAGTCAGCAAAAGTGAGTCACAGTTCGGTAAATCATTGCGTTTCCACTAATGCTTTTGCATTCATTTGGCTATGATAGTGCTGCTGTATGATGAGCAGGGGATGTGTTTGATGAGGGGACATGGTTTGGAAAGGGTAGAGGAGCGTCTGAAGTGATTACAGGATCAACGCGTTTTTTTTTATACTTAACTTTATGTGTATTGATTCCGGCAACCAATCAGAGAGCAGAAACCATCCACAAAGACATGACACAAGGTCTTCTGAGACTGGTTGCCGAAGTCACATCCTGGCCATAAAAACGGACATCTTGTTTTGCTGGCACCATTTGCTCAGTATCACAGTGCAGAGAGGTCGCTAGTGCTTGTGCTGCTGAAAGTGAACTTCTCCTGTGTGAAATCGATCTTCCAGCATCGAAGTAGATTGTGCAAAAATTGTGTGTCAGTCTCTGGAAGCCCCATTTGCTACTCCAAATCATTTGTGCTAAAAAAGTGCTAAAAAAGTGGCAAATCAGAAGTCCAGATTTCCACTTAAAAATTGTTAGGCCTAATATAGTGGTGCAACCACTAGGCCCAATTAACTACTCCAAATCGTTTGAAATGAGGTATGAGGTTTCCCTGCTAAGAAAGCTTACCCCGCTCCTTTAATCATGAGGTCTTCATTGAAACTTCAATGTGAAGCAGTAAATGCTGGGCCAGGACCTGATACCTCATGCATGGCCCATGGCTGACTGTTGCTCTGCCATTTGCAAATTTCTACTGTGGGTCAAATGTTGGAATTTCATGGTGTCTGCCCCTAAATATAGCTGTTTGGGTAGCTTTTTTTTACCACTGAAGGTGATGTCTTTGTTCGTCCAACCAACCGGCGAACTGAACCTTGAAATGTTCACTCTTTTCTAGATGTGACGAGATGGAGTTTGTTCAGTTGAGCTTTCATTAACATTAACACCCCCACCCACGTACATGTCAAACACCAATCCTATTCCCTCCTCCACCACGACCTTACTTTTTTCCACTCATCTTTTATGTACACTTCCTCTCTTTTAACTTGCTGTTTCATAACCTTAGACCCACACCTGTCAGTCACCTATCACTAAATAAAAAATCACAATTTATTTTCTTAGAAAGTGTGCCTGAACATCACTCTTATAGCTAATTATTTTGATAAGCAAATATGGCCTCCTGATTCCTCACTACAACACAGTTTAATCCCAAACAATGTGGATTAGCAAAGGGCCTCCTGGCTGAACCCATAATGTTTTGAAGTGAAAAACTGTCCTGATTGTTTACTGAAACACCGTTTTATTACAAAGATTTGGATTAACAAATTGTGCCTCCAGGCTGAACCCCAATATTAGGTCTAACAATTTTTAATTGGAAATCTGGACTTCTGATTTCTCACTGAAACACTGTTTTATCATAAATTATTTGGATTAGAAAAAGGGGCCACCTGAGACTGCAACACAGTTTTAATACAATCTAGTTAGATGCTGGAAGCTCAGTTTTACACAGGACAGGATCCTATCTAGCTAACTGACAAGTTCAGTTTCAGCAGCAGGAGCTGGCCTCTCTGCGATGTGATATTGAGAAAATGGCACAAGCAAAACAGGATTCTGCTTTTTATATGGCCAGGAACATGTAACTTCAGCAGCCATTCACAGAAGTCCTTGTGTCTTGACATTGTGGAAGGTTTCTGCGCCCTGATTGGCTGCCAAAATGTACACACATTAAGTTATTCAAGAAAAAAAAATGAAAAACACATTCAGCAGCTTCTCTGACCTAGACACACTCCCTCCCCTCATCAAACATGCCCCCCCATCCACCCTGCTAATCATTCAGCACCACTATCCAAGCCAAAGTTATATGAAAAGCATTAGTGGAAAGCCAATGATTTACCGAACTATGACCGAATTTTCCTGTCTTTAATTAAAAATGCTCAAGATACCGAATAGAAATCCGAATGGTCAGTGGGCCCAGATATGCATGAAGACTATTTTAAAATACTGATGAGTGCTGTACAACCATGGATGGTCAAGATGGAATGGTTAGTGGATTGTTTGTGGATGGCCAATATGTCCCAATAAGGCTGCGACAACAGCAAGTAAGTGGCGGAGTCATGTTTTGGGCCACAGTCACAGAGAAAGAGAGACAGGATACATGAAGGTGTGAAAATGAATTCTGACACTTTCTTCCATTGTACAAAAAGAAGAACAGTGCCATCCATTCCAAAATCATCTTCATGAATTACAGTGCACCATCTCAGGCTGCAAAAAACATCTCAGAGTCATTGACTGCTATGGGCATAAAAGTAATGGAACTCATTGTGTGGCCCACCACCCTTCCCTGACCTGAACCCTATTGAGAACCTTTTGAGTATTATAATGCAAAAGATCTATTAAGGTGGGAGGAAGTTCACATCAAAAGAGCAGCTCTTGGGGGCTATTCTGACATCCTGCAAATAAATTAGAGCAGAAACTATCCGAAAACTCACATGTTCAATGGATGCAAATAGATGCAAGAATTGTGAAGGTGATATCAAGAATTGGGTCCTATGTTACAGTGGGTACGGTAAGTATTCAGACTCCTTTAAATTTTTCACTCTTTCTTTCATAGCAGCCATCTGGTAAATTCAAAACTGTTCATTTTTTTCTCATTAATGTACACTCTGCACCCTATCTTGACTGAAAAAAACGCAGACATGTAGACATTTTTGCAAATTTATTAAAAAAGAAAAACTGAAATATCACATGGTTATAAGTATTCAGACTCTTTGCTCAGACACTCATATTTAAGTCACATGCTGTCCATTTCCTTGTGATCCTCCTTGAAGTGGTTCTACTCCTTCATGGGAGTCCAGCTGTTTTTAATTAAACTGGAAGGACTTGATTGTAAAGGAACACACCTGTCTATATAAGACCTCACAGCTCACAGTGCATGTCAGACCAAATGAGAGTCATGAGGTCAAAGGAACTGGCCAAGGAGCTCAGAGAAAGAATTGTGGCAAGGCACAGATCTGGCCAAGGTTACAAAAGAATGTCTGCTGTACTGAAGGTTCCAAAGAGCACAGTGGCCTCCATAATCCTTAAATGGAAGAACTGTAGGACCACCAGAAGTCTTCCTAGACCAGGCCGTCTAGCCAAACTAAGCAATCATAGGAGAAGAGCCATGGTGAGAGAGGTAAATAAGAACCCCAAGATCACTATTGCTGATCTCCACATCACTATTGCTGATCTCCACAGATGCAGTAGGGAGATGGGAGAAATTCCACAAAGTCAATTATCACTGTAGCCCTCCACCAGTTGGGCCTTTATGGTAGAGTGGCCCAACATAAGCTTCTCCTCAGTGCAAGAAATATGAAAGCCCACATAGAGTTTGCTAAAAAAAACACATTGTTAGGCATGAACCTGGATCTGAGGTATCAGTGGTCCCCCATCCAGATCTCTGCCTGGCCAGATGCTGCTTAGCTTCACCGTCGATCCCAACGCCTACCAAGTACAAGAGAGTACAAGCTGTCTCCAGGGCCTTTGTTAATAGTAGCCTTAAGCATAGATTACAGAAGGAGACAGGGCTGTTATAGCCTAAGTCCAGAAATGCCTGCACTGAGCATGTCCGTGACATTGCGAACCGTGATTGGTGGTTAACGTCAGCTGATCCTCTGACCTGGCACCGCCTGATTGGTCACGGATGACGTCATCAGTGATGCGATTGACGAGATGGCTGGGGGTGGAGCTTAGCCCTTAAATAGCTTGTCTGTCCGTGGCACGGCGTGGTCAGATCATACTAAAATAGGCAGTGCTCATGTGTGGGCGTACCAGAATCTGGGCTCCACGTGCTCTCTAGCTTTGCTCTCCGGGACCTGCCAATGTCAGAGTTCGCTCGGCTAATTAGCACTGGTCCTTCAGGCAGGTTTAGCTTATGCCAGGCAGGTAGCCAATGTGACGCAGTCTTGCTACGAATATTGGGTAGCTATACACCCTGAGCAGACTGCGGGGCGCGTAACCTGGGCATTGCCTGTCAAGCTGAACAGAGAGTGGCTCAGTCCGGTCTCACGCTGGCTGGTAGCACGTACGCCTGGCGCTAGTCGCACGCACTTCCTAGCGGCTGGCACGTAGCTTCTGTGCAGTCAACAGGGCTATGTCTATACCCGCTTGCAGCACATAGAGCCAACCTAATTTCTGGCAAGTGGCTTCTGTGCCATTAACAGGGCTACATCTACGTCAGTCGATAGCACATCTCCTATGACGTTAACGGAGATAGTGCCAATTCTACATCTCCTCTAGTGTGAAGTAACATAGGCAAGATCTAATTTAATCATTTAGTTGTCAGTTGTTACCCTGTTACCCAAAGGGTGTTCGGCAGCAGTGACATAAACTGCATCGCGGACCCCTGGTTCGGTTGCAATCCATTATATATTAAAGTTGTTGCAACCGAGCTCATAACACACATGAAGGATTCCCACACTAAGAGAAATAAGATTCCCTTGTCTGATGAGATGAAGATAGAACTTTTTGGTGATAATTGTAAGCGGTATGTGTGGAGCAAACCAGGCACTGCTCATCACCTGCCCAATACAATCCTAACAGTGAAACATGGTTGTGGCAGCATCATGCTATGGGGGTGTTTTTCAGCTGCAGGGACAGGACAAGTGGTTGAAATTGAAGGAAACATGAATTCTGCCAAGTACAGAGATATCCTGGATGAAAACCTCTTCCAGAGTGCTCTGGACCTCAGACTTGGCCGAAGGTTCACCTTTCAACAAGACAATGACCCTAAGCACACAGCTAAAATAGCAAAGGAGGGGCTGCAGTACAACTCTGTGACCATTCTTGACTGGCCCAGCCAGAGCCTGACCTAAACCCAATTGAGCATCTCTGAAGAGACCTGAAAATGGCTGTCCATCCAACCTTACAGAACTGGAGAGGATCTGCAAGAAAGAATGGCAGAGGATCCCCAAATCCAGGTGTGAAAAACTTGTTGCTTCATTCCCAAGAAGACTCATGGATGTACTAGCTCAAAAGGGTGCTCTTACTCAATACAGAGCAAAGGGTCTGAATACTTATGACCATGTGATATTTCAGTTTTTCTTTTTTAATAAATTTGCAAAAATGTCTACATTTCTGTTTTTTTTTCAGTCAACATGGGGTACAGTGTGTACATTAATGAGAAAAAAAAATGAATTTTTTTGAATTTACCAAATAGCTGCAATGAAAAAAGCAGTGAAAAATTTAAAGTGGTCTGAATACTTTCCCTACCCACTGTCTTATGTAATGTGTCCTGTTAAAATGCTTTTGATTGAAGAAGCTTTTGATTTCAGTTAATGTGACCTCTTAATTAGTGATGGGTAAGCACTAAAATGCTTGGGTGCTTGTTGCTCGGGTCAAGCAAATTGAAATGTTCGGGTGCTCGACCAGAGCAACGAGTCCAATGTAAGTCTATGGGAAACTCAAGCATTTTTCCAGCGGCCCCCCAGCTGTCTGCAGAGAGACTATAAATTGCAAATCGATGGGAACAGTGCTCAAATGACATGGGAACAGCATGGAAAGACCCCTGGAAGAATTTCTGACTCCCAGGTCACTGCTGTGAACAATGATGTCAGAGTCTTTCGCCACTTTTACAGACTCACAATAAAACATACAAAAACTCCTAAAAAATGTTCCCATTAGAAAAAAGCAGGTGTGTAATGCACATGCACCAGGTGTAAGGGCTGACAAACATTTACTCCTGGGGGATATACATGAGCATACGGTATAACAAATTTTTGTTTACGGGCATTATAAACACCCTTTAAAAAAAATTTGTGGGTGTTGCATCACGGACCACGGTCACCAAGGTGATATGGTGATGGAGGATGAGGATGAAAAGAAGGAGGAGGACAACAGCAAATAGCCAAAATCAGGAAGCATATACACATCTGTGGGTGTAAAGAGGTGCATGGGAACAGACCTCCCATAATAAGACACTGGATTTGAGTTTTTGTTACGCTGCTATTATTCGGTGGTATTGAGAAGTCTAGCCAAATCCAACCCTCGTTCATTTTTATAAGAGTCAGCCTGTCAGCATGTTCAGTTGACAGGCGGATGCGCTTATCAGTTATAATTCAACCAGCAGCACTAAAAACCCGCTGAGACAAAGCGCTAGCAGCAGGGCAGGCCAGGACCTCCAAGGCGTAGAGAGCCAGTTCATGCCACATGTCCAGCTTGGATACCCAATAATTTTAAGGCACAGGGGAATCACTGAGAATGTTGGTACGGTCAGCAAGGCACTTCCTCAGCATCTTCAAAAACTTTGCACTCCTTGTGAGAGTACCCGCGCCTCAAGGCCTGTGCGATGGGAGGGTCTGAGAAAACTCTCAGAGAACTTTGACAGTTTACCCCTGCCTCTGCTGGATTGGAGTTGTGTCCTTCCCCTGTATTTTGGTTGTCCAACGAACTGTAAAAATGTACAGCCAATTTCGCAACAAGGGCCCTTTGGGATGCCCATTTTAGGCCGTCGCCTGGGAATTAGGTAGTGGAGTGTTTGGTTTTGGAGAACGCAAGGGCCAGTAAGGTAGCAAACTAAAGTCCCCCATGCGTGCCGATGTAACAGGCAAAATTCCTGTCCTACAACAAGTAGACCATGTTCCCTCCTCCTGTCCTCAGGGCCCTCCACGTCAATAGACAGATGAAGTTGTGCAGGGAGTACCCCTATAGACATTAAACTGCCCTGTTCTTTCCCCCCCTCTTCTCTTTGTCACGCAACCATTTTGGGGTGAAATGAGGGGGCTGTGTGTAATTTTCCCTAATAGTTTCCCGCCCATTTATCGTCCCGCAATGATCCTCTTTGATTTTAACAGAGAGCTTTTCAGAAGAAGGAAGCGGGTGGTGATGCTAAATTTTGGGGTCATTTTGCTCACCCTTAGTGGATTTCTCAAAGTTCTGAAGGACGGGGACATGTTTTGGGTCTGCGGAAGCACCAAAAAGTTTTTACAGGGTGGTTCGCAGCCGGGGTCCACCCTGCAGCGAACCCCCGGTTGGTGGCGAAAAGTAGCGAACTTTGTTATCCCCCGAGTCGCTTTTTAAAAAAAACCGTGTGGGGCCTGTGGGGTTAGTGCGAACTTGTTAACCCCCCCCTGGTACGGCGATAAGTGCAACTCACTTGCTTCGTGGCCGAAAGTAAAACGCTAGGGCGCTGAAACAGTGTTTTTAAAGGAACCCTTTTCGTCACAGAGCGCCCGGAAAAAAACTGTGTCCTGTTACCCCCCAGGGTTAAAATAACTGCTGTGCGGATAGC
>JARQOD010000002.1:175938642-176053642 GCA_033576555.1 Oophaga sylvatica
CAGCAATTCATGAATTTCTTTTGGGGGGACGTTTATACTGTTCCGCGTGTGGTAAAATTGATAAAGAAGTTTTATTCCTCGGGTCAGTACGATTACGGCGATAACTCATGTATATAATTTTTTTAAGCTTTGGCGCTTTTATACAATAAAAACAATTTTATATAAAAAACAATTATTTTTGCATCGCTTTATTCTGCGAGCTATAACTTTTTTATTTTTTCGCTAATGGCACTGTTTGGTGGCTTGTTTTTTGCAGTACAAAATGACGTTTTCAGCGGTATCATGTTTATTAATATCGGTCTTTTTGATCGCGTGTTATTCCACTTTTTGTTCGTTGGTATTGTGATAAAGCATTGATTTTTTGCTTTGCATTTTTTTTTAAGGGGTTCACTAAAGGGGTTAACTAGTGGGAAAGTTTTATAGGGCGGGTCGTTACGGACGAGGCAATACCAAATATGTGTACTTTTATTGTTTTGTTTTTTATTTATAATAAGAAATGAATTTATTGGGGAATATTTTTTTTCCTTTATTTTGGATTTTTTTTTTACACATGTGATTTTCATTTTTTTTACTTTTTTACTTTGTCCCAAGGTGGGACATTACTATATTATATCAGATCGTTGGTCTCACAGTGTGCACAGCAGTCTGTGAGACCAACGATCTCACAGGCACTGCTGCAAACTTCCCTGCAGGACCCGGCGGCCATTTTGGATCCGGGGTCCTGCAGTAAGGAGAGTCACTCGGAACAGCGCGACACATCGAGCTGTTCTAAGGGTCTCAGAGGAGTGCGCAGGGAGCCCCCTCCCTGTTCGATGCTTCCCTGTTCCCCCGGTGCACCGCGATCATGTTTTATTGCGGTGTGCCAGGGGTTAATGGCACATAGTTTCGGCTGTCAGCTGTGATTATTAGCTGACACCCGGCCATGATTGGCCACGCTCCCCCCCGGGAGCGCGTCCGATCGCTGTGACGTACTATCCCATCCATGATCAGATTGTCCCAGGTTTCATGGACGGGATAGTATGTCGCATGGCAGAAAGGGGTTAATCTAAGTGCTAATCTAACTGTATTTCTGTATTTCTCGGATAAGACCCTATTTGCGCTGATCTCTCCTACAGTTTCTGGATTGTGCATAATAATTTGGAACAATACATTTTGAGTTTTTTTAGTCTTGAAAAAATACTGTTATTATTAGGAGGTTTGTCAAATAATATTTGATTTATACTCTAACAGTGTATGATTTGAACAATATACTGATCATTTGCATTCATCATTTAGGAAAATCAGAGAAAAATAGTAGTTACATAATAATTTGGAATGTGGTTTAAATAGCAAAAGTTACTGAATATTTGTATAGGGAATGGTCATAAAGAAAACTAATGAAACACAACAATATTAGGAAGCTTAGTCTGATTTTCTAGTAGTACATATATTAAAATATTACAATAATGCCAAAGAGTACTCATTACAATAAAAGACTTTGAATACTTAGATAGATTCAACCTTCTTGGAGATTTTGGCTCCAATTCATTAAGACTGGTGTTTTGCATGCAGTCTTAAGGAAGAGATGTCTGGAATAAGATATGTCTAATTCATTAAGAGAGCATATAAATAATATGGTGCATATTTTTACTGTCTTGCGCATCCACCAGAAATGGATATGATATATTTCTCGTGGCAATTACATCACTAAAGTAGCGTAAGTTTCGTTGTATTTGTCAGGCGGTCTTTACTATGCCATGTCCAGCCCCAACTCTGCCCAGTTAGTCAATGGAGGGAACTGAAATAAAAATGCTTAAAGGCATAAAACGTTGAAAAATGTAGCACCAGTTCAAGGTGTTTTACTTCTGAAATATGGTGGAATCAATAAAGGTGAAGGGAGCATTTTGTGCAACCGCGGTACACTGTACAGGTTAGTAATCTATGTCTGTGTACAGGATCTGCACACATTTTCTTACACTATAAGATTTCAGGCTTGTCTTATAATTGAAGGATTGTTACAGTACCTGTACTATAGAATTATTTTGCAGGGCAGAAAGGGATTAAACCTCAGATAATAGCAGATCTTTCCTATTACCATGCACTGTGCATTTCTGTGTATTGTATACAAGAATAAAGGACTCTGAAAAATCCCCTGTCCTCAACATAGAAATTGATTTACAACTTAACTACTATTTCTATCTTTTATATGCAAAGATCAGCTTAATTGTGCCTATTTTTCCTGCACCTTTTTTATTCTTTAGTCAATTTGTTACCCATAAACGTATGATCTCAAGCTACAATATTTTCCAGTTACATTGATAGTCCCAGTACAAAATATATTGAACCATAATAAACCACTGTATATACTGTTTTGAAATGATTAACCAATCAAAGGTCTACATACATGAAACAGTATCTAGAAAATTAGATTTATTGATTATGTTCATGGCCAATACATGTATAGATTTTTTCAGAATGATTTTGTTGCTAGTATTAAAAGTATATGAACAGCATTTTTCTCAATCACTATTACAGTATGAGATTTTCCTAAGGAGAATCTTTTGAAATGATCACTTGTGACAGATAATACATGATTCATATTTAATTCATTGTTTCATTTTTATTAATACTTTTCTAAATTATGTTACAGTTTCCGTCATTACAAAAGAAATATATTAAGTTAACCCCTTTGTGATGGAGCCAATATTGACTTTAATGACAGAGCCCCATTTTTAGTTTCTGTTATTATAAATAAATATTACAAAATTAACCCCATAGTGTTAGAGACAATTTTGACCTTAATGACAGAGCACCACTTTTCAAACCTGATGCGTAACTTTACGAGGTAATAATGCTGACAAGACATGCTTCAGCCTTTCATAGAGATTCTGAGAATGTCTTTTTCTTTATATATTGTACTTTCTGTTAGCAGTAAATTTAGATCAATACGTTATGTTTTTTTCAATGAAAATATATGCATTGTGATTAAAATGTAAAAAAATTATCAATTTTCAAACTTTGAATGATTATATTCTTTAATCAGGTAGTCATACTGCACAAAATAGTTAATAAGAAACATTTCCTATAAGTCTATTTTAATTTTGTTTCAAGGTAATTTAAAAATTCTGTTTTTTATGGACCTATTCAGGTTAAAGTGATTTTGAAAAGCTTATGTATTGAAAAGCGCCAGAAGTTATAACAGTTTAAAAACTGCAACCTTCAGTTTATTCCAAACTACTGTCAGAAAAATTGTAAATCCTTCAAGTGGTTTAGAAAAGATCCCAAAAAGACTTTAGATGTTAAAGCAAAGTGTAATGAAATAAAGAAAAAATAAATTTAACACCGTAAAATATTTCTTCAGCTGCGCATTTTTTCATTTTCACAAAGGGCAATAGCACAAAATGGACCCAAAAATGTATTAAATAATTTCTCCCAAATGTGGTCAAAAACTTCTGTTTGGGTACATGGCAGGGCTCGAAAGAGAAGAAGTGCTATTTGTTTTTTGTAGTGTAAATTTGGGTGCAATAGATTGCAGACTTCATATCACACTTACAGAACCCCTGACATACTAAAACTGCAGAGATCCCCAATAAGTGTCCCCATTTTGTACACTAAACCCCTAATTGAATACATCTAGGGATATGTTGAGATTTTTCAAGCCACAGCTGCTTTAAAGAACTTTAAAACATTTGGATGTGAAAAAGAAAAAAAAAAAAGCATTTTTTCCAGTAAAATGTGTTTTAGCCTTAAGTTTGTGATTTTCAATAGGAGAAAATGGACTGTATAGTTTGTTTCACAATGTATCCCAAATGCGAAGAAGCCCCATATGTGGTGTTAGGACTGGCGGAATGCACAAAATAATATAAATAATAAGTGCGTTCGCAGCCCGGGGTCCACCGTGCAGGCTGAGACTGCTGCTGGTAAGAGGGTGGTAAGGTGAACTCTGTTACTTCACAGAGTAGCAACTTTAGACACTGTGGCCCTATACGGCGGTATAAGCGAACTCTGTTACATCACAGTGTCGCTAAGGTAGAGATGCAGAGATATGGACTGTGTCCTGTTAACTCCACAGTATGCACAGACAACTGCTGTAGTAAACGCAACCAGCAACACAAACAGACAATTTCCTCACCGGAGAAGCCGGTATTCTAGGGGCTTATTTCAGCCAAGCCCTAAACACGTGCATACAATCTCCTCACCGGATGTGCCGGTATTCTAGGGGCTTATTTCAACCGAGCCCTAACACATGCGTGCAAGATCACACTGGCGCAAGCACATAATGTAATTGATACTAGCGCATGGCGCACGACCATGCCACCCTTTTATAGTAGCAACTACAGGACCTGCCAGATAAGGACCAATAGGAAACTGCTCCAGAACACAAGTGCTTTCAGGACCTTCCTGGCGGACCAATAGGAGCTGCTGCAGTACCTGAGCATGTGACCCCTGATCTCCAATGAGAGATCTTAACCTGGGCATGCTCAGAAGAGGAAAGCAAGGACTGTGTCCCAAAGACGTTTGCTCGCCGCTAACCAGCACTGGCCACAACAGCAGAACCCGGAGAGGCAGCAGCAATCCTCAGCACAATGTTAGATTGGGCGAGACGCTGGGACTGACGTCTATGCTGAGCAGAGTCCACTGCGGCCGAGACTGATGGGAGACAGTAGCAGGGACGGCTCGAGATTCCCCCCGTGCAGAAGCGGGAACTCGACCCTAGCATGTGGTCAAAAAACTTATTCTTAGGCACATGTAGAGCCAGAAAGGAAATAATGCTTTTTGATTTAGGGAGTGCAAAATATTTTGCCATTTTGCATTTGCATAGTTCCTGAGGTGCCCAAAAAACCAGCAACTCCCACAAGGTACCCCATTTGGGAAACTAATCCCAACAAAAAACACATCTAGGGGTGTGATGAGAAATTTCAACTAAATAGAGCACAACATTTTAAAAGTTTAGGCTGTAAAAAGGAAAAAAAATCCTCTAAAATGTTTCTTTAGTCTCCACATTTTAATTCACACTAGGGCTAATAACAGAAAATGGACATCACAATTTGTTATGCCAATTCTTGCCAATAGTGGCCATACTCCGTACTTTGTTGTACACTACTGTTTGAACACATTTAACAACTAAATACAGACAATGCATTGCAAAAAGATGGGCTACAAGGGAACAGGTAATGCTTATCAATCACTAAAAAGTCATCCTTGTTTAATTTTACCTGGAATATTGTTTCACATGCTGCCAAAGCAGATGACAGGGAACATCAGACAATAATTGTAACTTACAGCTCTTGACAAAAGTGGGCACCATTTTTAGGGCTTGCCGCGCATAGCAATTGCATGCCATAGGCCAATGAGTGTAATCAACTGACAACCACAAAAAGATAAGTTGCATTGAAACTGGAGAAGTAACAAATTGAGCACTCATGGACTAGTTTATAGTTATACATCACCAAAAAGTCACAATATGTGTACAAGTTTAGTACAAACAGGTAAAAAGCAAAAATCATGCATGGATAAAAAACAAAGAAATACAAGAAATAATTAATTATTCATAAATGTAGATTATATCTAGTTTTGTATTCATACCCAGTGGCGTTGTAACACATAAATGCACCAGGATTCTCATTTTAAAAGTTCCTTCTATGATCCCACCTCTAATGGGTCTCTTAACCCATTTATTACCTATTAGTTGGCAAGTCGTCTAATTGGCATTGAACTTGTTTTTACTTACCTCTTTGCGTTATCGTCCTGTGATTGGTTGTCCATACTATGCCATTTTGACAGGAAATGAAATAAAACACTGAGCTCTGTTCAAATTATTTTCCTGCAGTTGCACTATTTTGCAATTTGCTTTACATGAGCATATAGAGTCATGACTGAAAGTATTGGCAGCCTTGAAATTGTTCTAGAAAATGAAGTATTTCTTCTAGAAATGTATTGCAATTACACTTTTTATTATACACTTGTTTATTTCCTTTGCATCTTGGAACAATACAAAAGAAACAGAGAAAAAGAGGCAAATTGTACATAATTTCACACAAAACCCCCAAAATGGACAAAATTGTTGGCACCTTCAACTTAATATTTGGTTGAAATAAATAACTGCAATAAATAGCTTCCTGTAATCATCAGCATACTTCCTACACCTCTCAACGGGAATTTTGGACCACACTTCTAATGCACACTGCTCCAGGTCTCTCATATTTGAAGGGTGTCTTCTCGCAACAGCAATTTTAGGATCTCTCCACTGTCCCGATGTTGTCCAGAAAAGGCTGTCTGAAAAATATAAAAAGAGAAAAATAGACAAATTAGACGGTCATAATCAATTTATTAGCAAAAATGTTCCAATGCAGCTCCTGTGCATTCCATTATTTCCCAAATCCACTTTTGGCACCTGTGAATAGCAGTAAAATTCCTGCTATTCACAGTTGCAGGGTACTGATGACAACTCTCATCAGAGCTGCTGGGTCTCGAGCGTAGCTACAGTATCTTTTTATCTGACCACATCATGATGTTTATTTTATTTAACCTTCATATATGCTCTTTTTATCAACTTTTTATTGTATATTTATCTTGCCTCTAGGAGGAAGTTTTTATCATATTTTATCATTTATTTTATTTCTAATAAAATATTTCTAATATATTTATTTGCATAATGCTTTGTATTTCAAAGGGGTATGTGT
This sequence comes from Oophaga sylvatica, assembly GCA_033576555.1. Taxonomy (NCBI): domain Eukaryota; kingdom Metazoa; phylum Chordata; class Amphibia; order Anura; family Dendrobatidae; genus Oophaga; species Oophaga sylvatica. Next base: position 175,945,305 of record JARQOD010000002.1, read on the forward strand.
GTTTTATTTTTTTTTGCCAATTTTCTTTATTTATTTATTCGTACAGAGATTCGTATGCAGTTGTATCTTTGATGCACATTGATAATGATGGGACTTTCGCATCTATAATCTCTACATACTTTCCGGATATTCGAGACAGCCGTAATGAAAGAACTCCAAAGCATTGTCTTGTTTATTATATTATTTTCTTTTTATGTTAATATATTGTACACAAGTATGATGTATTATGTCGCAATAAGTATAGAAAGATGGGCATATGATTACTAATATATATTAATGTATAGTAATATCTCTATTTGCTGTTCTTTCATCAATTTAGTAAGGTTCTATTATAAACGGACACTACCTCTTGATTGCGGTACGCGCGTATGGCAGTGGGACGTTGTGGTTTCCGTGCTCTGCCGCATCTTGATGCATCCTGGTGGCAACCTGGTTGTCCCTGGCTACCTGACGCGTCAGGCATGGTCTCTGTCTCGCTTCCTGCCTTGCGCGTGTCATACACCGCTCTCAGAGATGAGTCCGGCTGCTTCCGATGCCTAGGACGTTGTTCACTCTGCTGATGACGCCGCATCACTTGATTTGTGAATGCGACGTCTATTTCCACTTTTGCGCACACATGCACTGAGTGTCTGTGATTACACAGTTCATTTCCGGGCATGTGCCGGAAAAAGATTGCCTTGTATAAAGTACAGACCAAAAGTTTGGACACACTGTTAGGGTCTGCGGAACGCACCAAATATATGATGTGGAGAGGTGCGTTCGCAGCACGGGGTCCACCGTGCAGGCGGAGCCTGCTGCTAGTAAAATGGCTCAAAAAGCGAACTCTGTTATCCCGCAGAGTCGTCAAAATAAACGCCGTAGCGCGCTGTGGCAAAATGTGCAAACTCTGTTAATCCACAGAGCCGCTAGAAGGAGTGCCGCAGCGCTATATGGCGATGTGTGCGAACTCACTTAACACAACTGAGTCGCAAAACAAACACGCTAGGGCGCTGTCTAGCGTTGAAAGCGAACCCTGTTATGTCACAGAGCCGCTGAGACAAACTTCTGTATCCTGTCAGGCACCCAGGTACACAGTTAACTGCTAAGCGAACATAGAACGAGATCATGCGCTAATGTCCTCGCGGGAGTCACCCGCAATCTATGGCGTCTGAACGCCAGGCCCTGAATACGGCAATCAAACTCCTCACCGGTTATGCGGTAATCTAGGGCATCTAGGACACCGACCCTGACCAGCTAGCATACCAAACTCCTCACCGATTAAGTCGGTATTCTAGGGGCTTATTTCAGCCTGGCCCTAACCACACACACGCATGACCACACTGGCGCAAAGCATATAAAGATTGACACTAGGCATGGCGGCCCAGCCATGCCACCCTTTTATAGTAACAGCTACAGGACCTGCCAGAAACAAGGACCAATGAAACTGTTCCAGAACACCAGTAGTCACAGGACCTTCCTGGCGGACCAATAGGAGCTGCTGCAGTACCTGAGCATGTGACCCCTGATCTCCAATGAGAGATCTCACCCTGGGCATGCTCAGAAGGGGAAAACAAGGACTTTGTCCTAAAGACGTCTGCTCGCCGCTAACCAGTACTGGTCACAATAGCACAACCTGGAGATGCAGCAGTAATCCTCTGCACACTGTTAGATTGGGCGAGACGCTGGGACCGACGTCTTAGCTGAGCAGAGGCCACTGCCAGGGCCGGATTAACGTAGGGGCTGATGGAGCTGCAGCTCCAGGCCCCTTGTTAGAGATAGGCCCATCCGCGGCTGCTCTCTGCTCTCCTCCCTTCCCTGTGCTGCTGACGTCAGTCTGGTTGTGGAGGGGGAGGCGAGGAGCCAGGAGAGACTGTGTGCTGGAGGGGAGAGAGGAAAGCTGCAGCTGAAAGTACTGTAGGAGAGGATCGCGCAGCACAGTGTTATCTCATTACCCATACAGAAGCAGATGTAATGAAGGCAGAAATGTGACACAGAGCAGCCAGTCACAGCTCACCTTTCACTTGTCCTCATACATACTGAAAAGACAACAGGTGAACGTTGTGTTTGATGGCTTGAATAAAGTTTTTTCTACTGAACTCACCTGGATGGAGCGCTGTCATCTTTCTTACATTGTATCCCGAGTTGGTCCTTGGATCTGTACGTGCGCCACTGCGAAGAGTGCTGTCGACTACTCCTTTCTTCTTGTCCTCATACATGCACTGTCTTCTTACATCTTTGCCTATTGGCATCCTGCCCTGTGTTCAGTGTGTTGTAGTGACGGTCCCTGTCTGGAGGAGAGAGTTAGACAGGCAGGCAGAGGTGTGTGTGCTGTTACAAGAATCCCAGCCATATTACAGTGAAAGCAGATGGAGAATCCTGAAGTCTCTGCACAGGTTTGTGTTGTAAAGTGTGTGGTTTCTGACAAATTCCATCAGTAGCATTGAATGACCCATAGTAATATAGGGCAGCATTGAGAGGCCCTCTCAATGCTGCCCTATATACTATGGGCCATTCAATGCTGCGCTATATACTAGAATGGGCCTCTCAATGCTGCCCTATATATACTATGGGCCATTCAATGCTGCGCTATATACTAGAATGGGCCTCTCAATGCTGCCCTATATATACGATGGGCCATGCAATGCTGCGCTATATACTAGAATGGGCCTCTCAATGCTGCCCTATATATACTATGGGCCATGCAATGCTGCGCTATATGGGCCTCTCAATGCTGCATTATATATACTATGGGCCATTCAATGCTGCGCTATATATACTATGGGCCATGCAATGCTGCGCTATATGGGTCTCTCAATGCTGCATTATATATACTATGGGCCATTCAATGCTGCGCTATATATACTATGGGCCATTCAATGCTGCGCTATATACTAGAATGGGCCTCTCAATGCTGCCCTATATTACTATGGGCCATGCAATGCTGCGCAACTATGGGCCATTCAATGCTGCGCTATATATACTATGGGCCATGCAATGCTGCGCTATATACTAGAATGGGCCTCTCAATGCTGCCCTATATATACTATGGGCCATGCAATGCTGCGCTATATGGGCCTCTCAATGCTGCATTATATATACTATGGGCCATTCAATGCTGCGCTATATATACTATGGGCCATGCAATGCTGCGCTATATGGGCCTCTCAATGCTGCATTATATATACTATGGGCCATTCAATGCTGCGCTATATATACTATGGGGCATTCAATGCTGCGCTATATACTAGAATGGGCCTCTCAATGCTGCCCTATATATACTATGGGCCATGCAATGCTGCGCTATATGGGTCTCTCAATGCTGCATTATATATACTATGGGCCATTCAATGCTGCGCAACTATGGGCCATTCAATGCTGCGCTATATATACTATGGGCCATGCAATGCTGCGCTATATGGGCCTCTCAATGCTGCATTATGTATACAATGGGCCATTCAATGCTGCGCAACTATGGGCCATTCAATGCTGCGCTATATATACTATGAGCCATGCAATGCTGCGCTATATGGGCCTCTCAATGCTGCATTATATATACTATGGGCCATACAATGCTGCGCAACTATGGGCCATTCAATGCTGCGCTATATATACTATGGGCCATTCAATGCTGCGCTATATGGGCCTCTCAATGCTGCATTATATATATTATGGGTCATTCAATGCTGCGCAACTATGGGCCATTCAATGCTGCGCTATATATACTATGGGCCATTCAATGCTGCGCTATATGGGCCTCTCAATGCTGCATTATATATGCTATGGGCCATTCTATGCTGCGCAACTATGGGCCATTCAATGCTGCGCTATATATACTATGGGCCATTCAATGCTGCGCTATATGGGCCTCTCAATGCTGCATTATATATATTATGGGCCATTCAATGCTGCGCAACTATGGGCCATTCAATGCTGCGCTATATATACTATGGGCCATTCAATGCTGCGCTATATGGGCCTCTCAATGCTGCATTATATATATTATGGGCATTCAATGCTGCGCAACTATGGGCCATTCAATGCTGCGCTATATATACTATGGGCCATGCAATGCTGCGCTATATGGGCCTCTCAATGCTGCGCTATATATACTATGGGCCATTCAATGCTGCGCTATATACTAGAATGGGCCTCTCAATGTTGCCCTATATTACTATGGGACATTCAATGCTGCACCATATACTAGAATGGGCCAGGAGCGTTTAAATGCCCTCTCTCTGTTATGTATTGAAAATAGATTGCTGAATGAGCTTAATCTTGATTCTACAATTGAGGAATTTGCAAGCATAACATAACAGACTTTCTATATCCACTGTATTTATATTAGGCATGTATCATATATTTACTTTGTTTATATCTTTTACGTTACATTTTGACCTTTGTGAATTGCCGTGTTTGGCCCCACCCCTTGCCCGCCCCTTGCCCGCCCCTTCAGCTCCAGGCCCATCATGTTCTTAATCCGACCCTGGCCACTGAGGCCGGAGACGAATGGGAGACCGCAGCCGGGATGGCTCGAGATTCCCCTTGTGCAGAAGCGGGAACTCGACCCCTAACATTACCCCCCCTCCTAGGGCCCCCTTTCTCTGGGCCTCGCTATGCTCAAAGGGAGCGATGAGCTGCGGAGCATGAACATGCTCTGCAGGCTCCCAGGACCTATCCTCAGGCCCATAACCCCTCTAATCCACCAAAAAATGTATTTTGCCCCGTACAACCTTGCACCCTACAATGGCATTCACCCCCTAGTAGTCCGAAGACGAACCCGACGTCCCGGCAGATGACTCAGGCAACCGGAAGATGACCACGGGTTTTAGGAGGGACACATGGAAGTTGTCGGAGATACCAAGGCGAGGCGGAAGGGCCAAACGGTAAACCACAGGGTTCACCTGCTCGAGAACCTTGAAGGGACCCAAATAGCGGGGTGCCAACTTAGTGGATTCCACTCGTAGCCTGATGTTTCGGGCGGAGAGCCACACTAGGTCGCCAGGAGCAAATGTCGGAGCGGAATGCCGATGGGCATCGGCAGAAGACCTCATCCTTTCCTTGGAAGCCTGAATGGCATCCTGGGTGCGGTCCCATATGTCCCGTGCTTCCACAGCCCAGTCTGCCACCCTGGAGTCGGCGGAAGCCACGGGCATGGGCATCGGTACCCGCGGATGCTGGCCGTAATTTAAGAGGAATGGGGTCTGTCCGGTGGAGTCAGCCACAGCATTGTTTAGCGCGAACTCCGCCCACGGGAGCAAGGATGCCCAGTCATCCTGCCTGGCAGAGACAAAATGTCGCAAGTAGGTGACCAAGGTCTGGTTGGCCCTCTCTACCAACCCATTCGTCTCGGGATGATATGCAGAGGAGAGGTTCAACTCAATGCAGAGTAGATTACACAACTCTCTCCAGAACCGAGACGCAAATTGGGGACCTCGATCGCTGACAATCTTGTCTGGCATACTGTGTAGACGGAAGATGTGTCTAATAAACAATGCTGCCAAGGCCCGTGCAGAAGGTAACCGTGGTAGCGGCACTAAGTGCATCATTTTGGAGAAGTGGTCGGTGATCACCCAAATGATAGTGCAACCCCGAGACTTGGGTAAGCGCACCACAAAGTCCATCCCGACAATCTCCCTGGGCCTGTCTGCCACCGGCAAAGGAAAAAGTAACCCAGCTGGCCGTTGTCGAGGGGACTTGTTCCTGGCGCAGAAGACACACGCCTGAACATACTCCCTGATGTCACGGACCATATGTGGCCACCAGTATGTCCTCGCCAATAACTCAGTTGTCCTCTTTGCCCCAAAGTGTCCACCCACCCTGGATGAGTGTGCCCAAGAGAGTATCTCCGGTCGCAAATTAGAGGGCACAAAAGTCTTACCCGGAGGCACAGACTCTAGCGAAACCGGGGCTACAGTTCTCAGGCTTTCTTCGGGGACAATAAGCCGAGGCTCCTCATTCTCCTCCTCTGATGACACTAAGGAGCGAGAGAGAGCGTCGGCCCGAACATTCTTCTCACCGGAGAGAAAATGGAGGGTGAAGTGGAACCTAGAGAAGAATAGGGACCATCTGGCTGGCGAGAATTTAGCCGCTGAGCCGTTTGCAAATATACCAAGTTTTTGTGGTCGGTGAAGACTTGGAAGGGAAAACGAGCCCCCTCCAGAAGATGTCTCCACTCAGAGAAGGCCAACTTCATAGCCAGCAACTCCCTGTCCCCGATGGAATAATTCCTCTCTGCTGGTGTAAAGGTCTTAGAAAAGAAGAAGCAGGGATGCTTCCGACCTTGAGCATACTTTTGATAAAGGACTGCTCCAGCACCAACAGAAGAGGCATCCACCTCTAAAATAAATGGCTTATCAACATCAGGGCGATGTAATATGGGAGCACTGGAAAAATGCGACTTGATGGAAGAGAACGCCTTGGAGACCTCCTCAGACCACAACTTGGGATTTGCTCCCTTCTTGGTGAGGGCTACCAAGGGAGCTACCAAAGTCGAGAAATGGGGAATGAACTGGCGATAATAATTAATGAACCCCATAAAGCGCTGCACCGCTTTAAGAGAATGGGGTTCTTGCCAGTCCATTACAGCCTGTAGTTTGGCAGGATCCATAGCCAATCCCTGGGCAGAGATGATATAGCCCAGGAAAGGTAAGGACTCCTGCTCAAACACACATTTCTCCAGCTTGTTATAGAGGGAGTTTGCCCGTAAGAGGTCGAAGACTTTGTTGACATCCCTCCGGTGAGAGTCTATATCTGATGAAAAGATGAGAATATCATCCAGATAGACTACTACAGAGGTGGAGAGCATATCCCGGAAGATATCATTGACAAAGTCTTGGAAAACAGCGGGAGCATTGCAGAGCCCGAAGGGCATCACCAGGTATTCATAATGCCCATCCCTGGTATTAAAAGCTGTCTTCCACTCGTCCCCCTCACGGATGCGAATTAGGTTATAGGCACCACGTAGATCAAGCTTGGTAAATACCCTTGCTCCTCGGAGCCTATCAAAGAGCTCAAAGATTAGGGGCAACGGGTACTTATTCTTGATGGTGATAGCGTTAAGAACCCTGTAGTCAATACATGGACGTAATTCTCCGTTCTTCTTTTGCACAAAGAAACCCCGCCCCTGCTGGTGACACCGACTTCCTAATGAACCCTCTTGCCAGATTCTCCTGAATATACTGGGACATGGCCTCCGTCTCAGATAGCGAAAGGGGGTAGACTCTCCCCCGAGGAGGTTCTGCTCCAGGCAAGAGACCAATAGGACAGTCGTAGGGGCGATGAGGTGGAAGAGTCTCCGCCGCCTTCTTGGAGAAAACGTCTGCATATGACCAATAACACTGAGGAAGAGAAGTGAGATCTACGGGTATCTCTGTGGTGGTGACCTGAACGCACTCCCTGACACACCTGCCTCTACATGAATCACCCCAACCCAGTATCCTCCCAGAGGACCACTCAATATGGGGAGAGTGGTAACGGAGCCAAGGTACTCCCTGCAACACCTCGTCTATTCCCTCGGGCAGGACAAGAAAAGAAATACTCTCCTGATGGGAAGGGGACATAGATAAAGTGAGAGGGATCGTCTGGTGGGTGATTTGTGAGGGCAGAGTTGATCCATTCACTACTCGCACAGTCACCGATTTGGCGAGCATCACCAGAGGTATAGTGTGGCGGAGAGCAAATGCAGAGGACATGAAATTCCCTCGGCTCCAGAATCCACACAGAGCTCAGCGGTGAGCGTGGATGGACCTACTGTAATTGTCCCTTTAAAGGACAACTTGGTGGAAAATGCCGCAGTGTCTAGTGAACCCCCTCCCAAGGTCATTAGACGCGACTGTTTTTTCCGACCGCTGTGGACATTTGTTGGCATAATGTCCTAACTGCTGGCAGATGTTACAGACCACGGGTACTCGAGCGGCCCGGGACTTAGGTCCTGCTCGAGAAACCTCCATGGCCTCATGGGAGTCGGGCGCCTGGCTGGAAGATTCTAGAGGTCTGGCGAAGGTGGGAGCCAGCCGAAACCTCTGCCTACACTGGGACCGCTCCAACCTCTGCTCGTGAAAACGGAGGTCGATGCGGTTAGATATGGCGATAAGCTTCTCCAGTGTGGCGGGAATCTCCCTGGTAGCCAAGGCGTCTTTCACATGGCCCGCTAGTCCTCTCCAAAACAGGGAATGAGGACTTTATCCGGCCAGTCCAACTCCGAGGACAGAGTCCGAAATTGGACAGCAAAACAGCTGACCATGGACGAACCCTGTGAACTTGCCAGAAGTTGGAGCGCCGCATCGTGGTAACCTGAGGTCCTAGAAAGACCTTTTTTAGAGACTCTAGAAAACTAGGAGCTGTAAGGTTCTATGTATATATTCCTGAAACTCAGTTTGTTCGTCAGCCATTTTACTTTCTGTCTTGCTGCAGCTATCTTGCCCTCAGTCAAAATGGAGTTTCCAGCTTGCATGTTCCCGCCCTGATTCTCTCCTTTGCTTCTTAAGCAGCCACAGCTGAGCAATCAGTGCTTCAGAATCTAGCCTGCAGTGAACCTGTGACTTGACTCCTGTAAGCCTTGGACTTTGTACTCCAGCTATTCCTACTGAGGAACTCTGAAGCACTTGTGGACTCTGAACCCTGCTCTTTGAAAGACCCACGTTTGCATGGACTTACGGTAACAGAGAAGAAGATCCTGAATCTGTATTGGAGAGTGATTGCTGAGCTTGGATTACTCTGGCCTGCTGTGTCTCCTGTTTCTGTGTCTGCAAACTGTGTGACTATTTCTGCCAACTTGTATGAAGTAATACAGGACTTTTCTATATCAAACTGTGACTCCTGTGTTTTCATCGCACCCAAGCACAAGACGCTATATGAACTGTACTACATACATTACAAGATTCTGAAGCCAAAACGTTAGTGTCTGCTGGGTCTGGAAGGCTGTGTCTGCTGTACTGTGGATATCAGACGTCCGGTTGTACTTTCTGTGATGACAGTGGTTGTGACTTCTCACAACCATTCCAGGTGAGCAATTCCCTTAAGTTTTTTCTTTTTGCAGTGTTACCACAGGTAAACACTATTGTTTTTTTTTTTTTCCTTTCTTTTCTCTTTTTTGTCTGCTGTAACTCTGGATATCAGATGTCTGGTTGAAACTTTCTGTGATGATAGTGGTTGTGACTTCTCACAACCATTCCAGGTGAGCAGTTCCCTTAATTTTTTTTTTCTCTCTGCAGTGTTGCCACAGGTGAACACTATTGTTTTTTTCTTCTCTCCTCTTCTTCCAGTAATCCTGTCTTAAAAGATCTGGAAAATGGAGGCCCGCATAAAGGAACTTTGCGGAGTGACTGATAATATCCTTGCAGATTTGCAGAATATAAAGACCCGTTTTACAAATCTACTGGACCTCAATAATCACAATTTGCAAGTGGTTGGACAGACTACCCAGGATTTGCGAGCCAGATTGAGGTTCTAGAGGGGCGAGTCCAGGCTCCTGCCATAGCCCCGAGTGCTGGGATTCCCAAGTTGCCACCTTTTCGTTTTGGCGGTGAACCTGAGAAATTCAGGGGATTTATTAATCAATGCAATCTTTTTTTTTCTGCACATGCTTCACAATTTCCCACTGAACGATCTAAGGTGCTTACTATAATTATGTTGCTTACCAACAAGGCTTTAATGTGGGCAAACCCTCTGATTGAGACTGAGGATGATTGTTTGAATCACCTTGATGATTTTATTTCAGCCATGGGGCAGGTGTTTGTGACCCCAATCGAGGTGCTACAGCTGAAGCAGCCATGTTAGCTTTGCGCCAAGGTAAGCACTCGGTAGCTGAATATGCCTTGGATTTCAGGAGATGGGCCCTTGATACCACCTGGGACAGTTCCGCCAAAAAATCTATTTTTCAAAGGGGTTATCTCCACTGATTAAGGATGAACTTGCTCGTGCCGACCCTCCCACTGCGTTAGGTGACTTTATTAACTACTGCATCCGTATTGATACTCGTCTGACTGAACGCAGGCAAGAGAGATGGTTCGAAAGCAATCGTACTAACCTTTTCCTACCTTCCTCTCCAGCTAAGGAACCTTTGAGTAGGATTACACGGGAACCTGAACCTGAACCCATGCAGGTAGACTCTTTACAACGACGGGTTAGTGATGCACGCAAGGAACATCGTTTTAAGGAGAATCTATGTTTCTATTGTGGTAAGTCAGGGCACTTCATTATAAACTGCCCCAGCCGTTCTCGTAAGACTACTGCAGCACTCATTCATTGTGAGTGTTGCGAGAGGGGATCTGTCAGGTCCGAGCCTCAGGCTCCAGAGAGATCTGCAGCAACAGATCTTGATTTCTCGGACTTAAACTCCGTTACCTCTGAGGACGTTGACTGTGTAAACGCTGCCATTTTTCAAGTTTCCTCAGCGGTGTCCCAGCTGAGTTGTAAGAAAAACAATTCTCATTGCTTTCTTTCCATCAAACTCTGGGTTGACTCAGCTTGGGTGTCTAGCTCTGCTATGATCGACTCAGGGGCAAGTGGAAATTTTATGGATGTCTCCTTTGCTCTGAAACAGGGAATACGTTCAGTGAAGAAGGCTACTCCAGTACAGATGGAAACTGTGGATGGCTCCCTGCTGACCTCTGGACCAGTGGATCAGGAAACAGAGCCTTTGAGGGTTCTTATGGGTAAAGATCATCAAGAGAAACTGTCCTTTATGCTTATCTCTTCTCCCCACTTTCCCATTATTCTAGGGCTACCATGGCTGCAGGCTCAGAATCCTACCATTAACTGGGAGACCAAGGAATTACACTTTCCAGAGAAACAGATGAGTCCAAAAGTTTCAGCTTGCTCTGTTCCTAAAGGAATCATGTCAGTCCCTGAACTACCAGCTGTATACCAGGACTATGTGGATTTATGTGACAAGAAGAACGCTGACCAGCTTCCTCCTCACCATCCATATGATTGTCCAATTGAATTATTGCCTGGAGCAGAGATACCTTTTGGTAAGATCTACCCCCTGGCGGGGCCCGAGCTAAAGGCTTTAAAGGATTACATAGATGAAAATCTAGCCAAGGGCTTCATACGCCCCTCTTCATCTCCTGCAGGTGCACCCATCTTCTTTGTAAAGAAGAAAGATGGATCTCTGAGACCATGCGTAGACTATAGGGAACTCAATAAGGTTACTATTAGAAACCGTTATCCATTGCCTTTAATCCCTGAGTTATTGGAGAGAGTGCGACATGCCAAAATTTTTTCTAAACTAGATCTTCGTGGGGCCTATAACTTAGTCCGTATTAGACCTGGGGATGAATGGAAGACTGCATTCAGGTCACGCTATGGACACTTTGAATATCTAGTTATGCCTTTTGGTCTGAGTACCGCCCCAGCCACTTTCCAACACTTGGTGAATGACATCTTCAGGGATCTCCTAGATACATTCGTGGTAATTTATTTGGATGATATTCTAATTTTTTCTAACTCCACAGAGGAACATCATGGACATGTGAGAATGGTCTTGGAACGTCTAAGACAAAATCATCTTTACATCAAACTTGAAAAGTGTGAATTCCATAGGACCGAAATTCAATTTCTGGGGTATGTACTGTCTACACAAGGAATTAGTATGGATGGAAGCAAAACCCAAGCCATCAAGGATTGGCCAAGTCCTAGAAATGTGAAGGAGGTACAGCGCTTCATCGGGTTTGCCAACTTCTATAGACGTTTCATTAGAAATTTTTCTGAGGTAGTGTCACCTATCACTCAACTTACCCGGAAAGAGTCTAGGTTTTCCTGGACTCCCCAAGCCCAGGAAGCATTTTCCCGTCTAAAAGATAAATTTACCACTGCACCTATCCTAGTACATCCCAACCCCGAGTTTGCCTTCATAATAGAGGTGGATGCTTCAGACTGTGCCGTTGGAGCTATACTCTCTCAGAGAACAGGTGAGAAGAATGTCTTGCATCCCTGTGCCTTCTTTTCCCAGCAGCTGTCTTCGGCTGAGAGGAACTACGATGTGGGCAATAGAGAGTTGTTGGCCATTATTGCCGCCTTCAAAGAATGGAGACACCTTCTTCAGGGAGCTGCACAGCAAATAGTCGTCCTGACAGACCATCGTAACCTTGAGTTTATCAGGTCGGCTAAGTGCCTGACTCCTCGCCAGGCTCGCTGGAATCTTTTCTTAAACCAATTTAATTTTATCATCTCTTATAGACCAGGATCGCGCAATGGAAAGGCTGATGCACTCTCTAGGATTTACTCAGCAGAGACACGTCCAATTACTCCTCCTAAGACTATTCTTCCTGACTCTAGATTCCTAGGAGTAATTCATAATCAAGACCTACTTAAGGACATCAAGGAAGCATACCATGCGGATTCCTTTTTGGCACAACCCCCAAGGGACGTAAGTCTTGTCTTTAAGAATGGTGTGTGGATTCAGGGACAACGTCTGTATATTCCTGAAACAGTCAGATTAAGAGTATTGCAACTCATTCACGATTCCAAGATAGCTGGGCATAGAGGAATTCTAAAGACACAGGAATTTCTTTCTCGTTTCTTTTGGTGGCCCACTTGCAGGAAGGATGTTTTGAATTATGTCACTTCATGTGAGGTCTGTGCAAGATGCAAAACACCTCGCTCCTCACCAACTGGTCTGTTACAGCCTCTTCCCACCCCGTCCCGCCCGTGGGGATCCATTTCTATGGACTTCATTGTGGAGTTACCAACCTCTCAGGGGAAGAACACCATTCTAGTGGTGGTTGACCGTCTAACAAAGGCAGCTCATTTTATCCCTTGTGTCGGCTTACCCACTGCAAAACAGACATCAGATTTGATGATTAAAGATGTGTTTCGCTTACATGGAGTACCGGATGAGGTTATTTCGGATCGAGGGGTGCAATTCACTTCTAGGTTTTGGCAAAATTTCTGTGCAGCATTGGACATTAAAGTAAACCTTTCTTCTGCTTTTCATCCCCAGACTAATGGACAGACCGAACGAACCAATCAAACCCTGGAGCAGTATCTCCGCTGCTTTATCTGCCACCTACAGGATGATTGGGTGGATCTACTTCCATTAGCTGAGTTCTCGTATAACAACTCTCAGAGTGCCTCCACTAAACAGTCTCCTTTTTACTCTAATCTAGGTTATCATCCTAACATTCTACCACGATTTCCCATAGAAACGCCTTTACCAGCAGTGGCTGAAAGAATCACGTCTTTACAGAAGAATATGGATCTTCTAAAGGAAAATCTGGAATCGGCTCAAGAAAGGTACAAGAAAGCAGCAGATAAATTTCGTAAACCTGCACCAGCTTTCAAGGTAGGAGACTTGGTCTGGCTGTCAACCAGAAATCTTAAGTTAAGGATTCCATCATCTAAGTTGGGACATAAGTACATTGGACCCTATAAAATCAGTAAAATTATAAGTGCCGTTGCTTGTCGTCTTCAACTGCCCAGAACTATGAGAATCCACCCTGTCTTTCATGTATCCCTACTAAAGGCTGCGACACCCAATACGTTTCCTGGACGTTCCTCTCCTTGCCCTGACCCAGTGCTAGTCGATGGTCAGGAAGAATTTGTGGTGGAAAGGATTTTAGATTCCAGGTTGTATAGAAATCAGTTACAATATCTGATTAAATGGCAGGGCTACCCAGTGGAGGACAACTCATGGGAACCGGTCAATAACGTTAATGCTCCTCGCTTGCTCCGTCAGTTTCATCAGAGGTACCCACACAAGCCTGGTCTGAGGTCATCCGGAGGTTGTCCTTAAGGGGGGAGTAATGTAAGGTTCTATGTATATATTCCTGAAACTCAGTTTGTTCGTCAGCCATTTTACTTTCTGTCTTGCTGCAGCTATCTTGCCCTCAGTCAAAATGGAGTTTCCAGCTTGCATGTTCCCGCCCTGATTCTCTCCTTTGCTTCTTAAGCAGCCACAGCTGAGCAATCAGTGCTTCAGAATCTAGCCTGCAGTGAACCTGTGACTTGACTCCTGTAAGCCTTGGACCTTGTACTCCAGCTATTCCTACTGAGGAACTCTGAAGCACTTGTGGACTCTGAACCCTGCTCTTTGAAAGACCCACGTTTGCATGGACTTACGGTAACAGAGAAGAAGATCCTGAATCTGTATTGGAAAGTGATTGCTGAGCTTGGATTACTCTGGCCTGCTGTGTCTCCTGTTTCTGTGTCTGCAAACTGTGTGACTATTTCTGCCAACTTGTATGAAGTAATACAGGACTTTTCTATATCAAACCTGTGACTCCTGTGTTTTCATCGCACCCAAGCACAAGACGCTATATGAACTGTACTACATACATTACAGGAGCACTCCGCACCACACGGTCGTCTCGCTTCCACAGCGGGGTGGCCCACTCCAATGCTCTGCCCGACAGAAAAGATATTACAAAGCCCACTTGTGCCCGATCCGTGGGGAAACGTGCAGCCAGAAGCTTGAGTTGTATAGTACACTGACTCACGAATCCCCGACATTGCTTGCTGTCACCAGCAAACTTGTCTGGAATCGGGAGATGGGATATTGTGGGGGCAGAGGTGGCAGTGGACACACTGGCTGCAGCCACGCTAGCAGCCTGAACAGCGATTATGGTAACATCCACAGCTGAGGTTGTGCGCTCAAGAGCCGCCAACCTACCCTCCAGCTGCTGGATGTCCCGTAGTAGACGCTGGTCATCCGCCATTTTACTAGCCAGATCCTGGCGCTAGTGTTATGTTAGGGTCTGTGGAACGCACAAAATATATGATAGGTGCGTTCGCAGCCCGGGGTCCACCTGCTAATAAAATGGCGTAAAAAGCAAACTCTGTTATCCCACAGAGTCGTCAAAATAAACGCCGTAACACGCTGTTGCAAAATGTGCGAACTCTGTTAATCCACAGAGCCGCTAGAAGGAGTGCCGCAGCGCTATATGGCGATGTGTGCGAACTCACTTAACACAACTGAGTCGCAAAATAAACACGCTAGGGCGCTGTCTAGCGTTGAAAGCGAACCCTGTTACGTCACAGAGCCGCTGAGACAAACTTCTGTGTCCTGTCAGGCACCCAGGTACACAGTTAACTGCTAAGCGAACATAGAACGTGATCATGCGCTAATGTCCTCGCGGGAGTCACCCGCAATCTATGGCGTCTGAACGCCAGGCCCTGAATACGGCAATCAAACTCCTCACCGGTTATGCCGGTAATCTAGGGCATCTAGGACACCGACCCTGACCAGCTAGCATACCAAACTCCTCACCGATTAAGTCGGTATACTAGGGGCTTATTTCAGCCGGGCCCTAACCACACACACGCATGACCACACTGGCGCAAAGCATATAAAAATTGACACTAGCGCATGGCAGCCCAGCCATGCCACCCTTTTATAGTAACAACAACAGGACCTGCCAGAAACAAGGACCAATGAAACTGTTCCAGAACACCAGTAGTCACAAGACCTTCCTGGTGAACCAATAGGAGCTGCTGCAGTACCTGAGCATGTGACCCCTGATCTCCAATGAGAGATCTCACCCTGGGCATGCTCAGAAGGGGAAAACAAGGACTTTATCCTAAAGACGTCTGCTTGCCGCTAACCAGTACTGGCCACAATAGCAGAACCTGGAAATGCAGCAGTAATCCTCTGCACACTGTTAGACTGGGTGAGATGCTGGGACTGACGTCTAAGCTGAGCAGAGGCCGCTGAGGCCGGAGATGAATGGGAGACTGCAGCAGGGATGGCTCGAGATTCCCCTTGTGCAGAAGCGGCATCTTGACCCCTAACACACACCTTCTCATTTAAAGATTTTTCTGCATTTTCATGACTATGAAAATTGTAAATTCATGCTGAAGGCATCAAAACTATGAATTAACACGTGGAATTATATACTTAACAAAAAAGTGTGTAACAATTGAAATTATGTCTTATATTCTAGGTTCTTCAAAGTAGCCACCTTTTGCTTTGATGACTGCTTTGCACACTCTTGGAATTCTCTTGATGAGCTTCAAGAGGTAGTCACCGGAAATGGTTTTCGCTTCACAGGTGTGCCCTGTCAGGTTTAATAAGTGGGATTTCTGGCCTTATAATTGGGGTTGGGAGCATCAGTTGTGTTGTGCAGAAGTCTGGTGGATACACAGCTGATAGTCCTACTGAATAGACTGTTAGAATTTGTATTATGGCAAGAAAAAACAGCTAAGTACAGAAAAACGAGCAGCCATCATTACTTTAAGAAATGAAGGTCAGTCAGTCCGAAAAATTGGGAAAACTTTGAAAGTGTCCCCAAGTGCAGTTGCAAAAACCATCAAACGCTACAAAGAAACTGGCTCAATGAGGACCGCCCCAGGAAAGGAAGACCAAGAGTCACCTCTGCTTCTGAGAATAAGTTTATTCGAGTCTCCAGCCTCAGAAATTGCAGGTTTACAGCAGCTCAGATTAGAGACCAGGTCAATGCCACACAGAGTTCTAGCAGCAGACACATCTCTACAACAGCTGTTAAGAGGAGACTTTCTGCAGCAGGCCTTCATGGTGAAATAGCTGCTAGGAAACCACTGCTAAGGACAGGCAACAAGCAGAAGAGACTTGTTTGGACTAATGAACACAAGGAATGGACATTAGGCCAGTGGAAATCTGTGCTTTGGCTTGATGAGTCCAAATTTGAGATCTTTGGTTCCAATCACCGTGTCTTTGTGCGACGCAGAAAAGGTGAACGAATGGACTCTACATGCCTGGATCCCACCGTGAAGCATGAAGAAGGAGGTGTGATGTTGTGGGGGTGCTTTGCTGTTGGCACTGTTGGGGATTTACTCAAAACTGAAGGCATACTGAACCAGCATGGCTACCACAGCATCTTGCAGCGGCATGCTACTCCATCCGGTTTGCGTTTAGTTGGACCATCATTTATTTTTCAACAGGACAATGACCCCAAACACACCTCCAGGCTGTGTAAGGGCTATTTGACCAAGAAGGAGAGTGATGGGGTGCTACGCTAGATGACCTGGCCTCCACAGTCACCAGACCTGAACCCAATCGAGATGGTTTGGGGTGAGCTGGACTGCAGAGTGAAGACAAAAGGGCAAACAAGTGCTAAGCATCTCTGGGAACTCATTCAAGATTGTTGGAAGACCATTTTCGGTGACTACCTCTTGAAGCTCATCATGAGAATGCCAATAGTGTGCAAAGCACTCATCAAAACAAAAGGTGGCTACTTTGAAGAACGTAGAATATAAGACATATTTTCAGTTGTTTCACACTTTTTTTGTTAAGTATATAATTCCACATGTGTTAATTCATAGTTTTGATGCCTTCAGTGTGAATGTACAATTTTCATAGTCATGAAAATACAGAAAAATCTTTAAATGAGAAGGTGTGTCCAAACTTTTGGTCTGTACTGTATATGCGGCCACGTCATGCAGCTTAGCAATAGATCCCTTTTGTTGCTTCCATTGCTCAGGACACTCTTCACTCACATGACTTGTGAATGCGTCGTCTTTTTCTGCTTTTGCGCACTCATGCACTGAGTGTCTGTGATTACACAGTTCATTTCCGGGTTTGCGCAGGGAAGAGCTTGCCTTGTATATATGCGGCCACATTATGCAGCTTAGTAATGGGTCCCTTATGCTCATTGGTACCTTTTTCAAACCCCCATTTTTTGATTGGCTCTTTGACATATTTATACTTTCCTTTTTCTTACTGGCGCCTCCCCTGACGAAGGCAGCGTGCCGAAACGCGCATTGGGGAGGGCGCTTGTCCAGGAGACCAGGAGCATATTACTTTGTAAGTTACTCTTTAATGATTTGTGATATTATATATTTATATACTTTACTTCAGATTTACTTACTCCTTGGTCACATAGTGTATGATGTGGATACACTGACACCTGGTGTTGTCACTGCACTTTGCACTTAATTTTTCACTTTATTTATGTATTTTTTTCTAATATATGTATTATTCTAATTGCAATTTTAAAACACTTATTTTATACACTTTGTGAACTTTACATGGTATACTCCTTTTATCTACATGTGTGCAATTTACAGAGTTTGTTGTTTTAGGATTTTTTTGTCTTGATTTTTATACAGCTTTTACATATCCACATCATTTTATTATATGTATAATGGACATTTGTGCTCTTGTATGAGCATACTGATACTGTTTACATATTTCTGACATTAATTTTACATTATTTTTAATCTGTGATACTAATAAAATTTATAATATTATGTACTATATGGACTGAGGATTGGCTTTTTTTCTTTGGTTTTTGGTGGATTGATCTCCGATTGTCAAATTGTCTACAATTGTCCATTTTTTCAGTTGGCACTATACTAATTTGATTTCATGAGGGATGATACGGGATTTACTTGTTTGACATATACATAACCTCATTAGTGCTCCGATTGAATGTTCCCGTCTTTGTCGTTTGTAATGCTCCATACAGTATAATGAGAACCATATATTGCTCCATTCAGTATAATGGACCCCATATATTTGTCTATAGAGAATAATGTACTCCATATAATGCTCCACACAGTGTAGTAACCCCTTATATTGCACCATACAGAATAAAAAGCCCAATATATTGCTCCACACAGTATAATGGGCCCTATATAATGCTCCATAAAGTATAATGAGGCCCTTATAATGCTTCATAAAGAATAATGAGCCTCATATATTGCTCAATACAGTATAATGGGCCCATATAATGATCCATACAGTATAATGAGCCCCATGGCTTTTGGAAGTAGAGGAAAAGCGAAAAAAAGAAAACAAAGAAACATAAAATGGCCATGGCATGAAAGGGTTAATGCATGGCACTCGATATGAAAAAGTGCTAAGTTACCATGCACTGCATTGCAAATTGAAGTGCATGCTGTTGTCTACATATTGCCTTAGTCTACTTTTCACATTTCAGACTGGAAATTCATTTTATTATCTCTTGTGTGCACACTGTCATACCTACATCTTTTCTGTTAATAAATAATGCATCTCTTCCATTATGGTCTCAGTATTTGTATTTAACACATTTTAAGGGAGATAATATCAGATGAGTCACATATATGAAGAATGGTTAATGAGTCTTCTGATGACACATCAGACTTGTTATTGATCATTGAATTTATGGTCAGCACTTCATAGTGGTGTATGAGCTATAATTTAAACATAATTTAATTTATATTCTCTTTATGCATTCCCACAGAGGTTTTAAAGTTGACACATATGACACTGACAAGTGTGCTTTATTCTACAAGGATTCATGAAATACTTTTGACATTTACCTTGATTCCCTGCCAGTCACTAGCATTCCAAACCTCAAAAGTAATTTAGAAGAGAACATTTCTCTAGATAGTGGGCAACTGAGAAGCAAGTGAAGAAATTCAGCCGTTATGACAGGATAAATTTATCTGCTTAGGAATAAAATTTGAGTTATAAGAACTATGTACACAATATTTTACGCAGTTAACAACAAATATTTAAGACACAAAATAATTTATCATTTTGAGTTTTTTTATTAACAAAGCACAGAAGATTTTTCCAACACAATCATTGCAGGAGCTCACTTAATTGGCAGCAACAGCCAAGCTCCAGCAGCAACAGCACATGCCAATGCCAGCACTGTCCCTTTGTCCCTAACCCGCTAAGTACCACAGTCAATAGCAACCACAACATTTAGATGGTCTTAAGGGGAAGGGCCTCCCTTTCTCACCTCATTACCCCCCCAGGGTTTTAGACCAGTAATCAAACAATTCAGTGATCATGTCCCATGTAGAGAGTTAAGAAAAAAGTAACCAAAAATAGAAACAGAAAAATATTATTTTACCAATATGATTTTTTTAATGTAAAATTAAAAATAAATCCAAATTTGCTATCGCCATGTCTGATATGGTCTAGTGTACCTAAACCACAGTTAAAATCTCAACATGTTTGCCATTATTGGTGTGGGGAGAATCTACTTAACAATTTACATTGTGTAAGTCTCCAGAAACACAATCTGAGAACAATGGTCACTAAGCTAGCCTATTTGCAGTTTTCTTTCTGCTACACCAATTGTTTGCTTATTTATGGACAATAACAGTGGAATCCTGAATGAATTCCCAGATAAATGTAATTTCTAAAATAGGGTTACTTGATGTGGGGTTCTTTTGTTCTGCCACCTTAGATGTTCTGCAAATGGAGCCCACAATATTTTCAAGGAATATCTATGCTCCAAAAGTCAAATAGCTGGCAGGGTGGTGGCTCAGTGTTTAGCACTGTTGCTTTGCAGCACTGAGGTTCTGGGGTCAAATCTTACTAAGGACAACATCTGCAATGAGTTTGTATGTTCTACCTGTGTTTACATAGGTTTCTTCGTGTTCTCTTGTTTCCTCCCACACTCCAAAGACAGACTGTGAGTGAATTTAGATTATGAGCCCCATTGGGACAGCAATGATAAAGTGATGATGGTGCTATATAAGCACAGCAAAATAATAATAATTCATGTCAAACAATATAGTATGGTAAAGAAAGAAGCATGTTTTGGCATCCATTTTCCTTGCTAACTCTTGTGAAAATGAAAAATTCAGGATGAAGAAAACTTTTTAGTTGAAAAAAAATAATTTTTAATTTTCACGTTCAAATGTTATAAAATTCTTAGTAGCACCTGTGGTACTTGTGTTAAAATGCTCAGAAAACCCCTAAACGAATACCTTGATGGGTGTAGTTTCTAAAATGGCATAATTTGTGGGGGATTTCTGTTTTTCTGGTCCCTCAATTGTGCCAGACATTGCACCACAATCTATTCCTTTAGTAGGAGGATGTTGCTCTCGGCAAGGAACAGAGCTGGAGGGACAGAGACCTCACAACTATTTGTTAGATTTGTTAGTAACAGAAACCGACTGGTAATGCCTTTTGCTGGATGTCATGATCCAGGACGAGATTTTGTTTTTATCCCGTCCTGGTCAGACAGGGGTTAATTGTATCTGCCTCTCTCTGGTGTTAAGGCGGCTATTTATTTGTCATATGACCTAGGTCCGGCGTCGGTGATAGTTCTGGTCCCTCGGCTTGAGCAGCTGACCTAAGGTACTCTTGGTAATCGTGTATGCTTGCCGCTGTTGTATGTATGACCCGGCTTGTTACCTGACCTGAGTTTCTGTCCTCCGTTTTGGTACTGTTTAGCTTGGTCCAGTTTCTGATTCCCTGGCTTGTCTCTGATTACTCTTCTGTTTTTCCCCCAATCACCTCGCACCTATCTGGTTTTGACTGTTTGGCTTGTTTCTGAAAACGTGCTTGCTGTGACCTCTGATACTTCTTACGACTGATTGTTGCTGACCCGGCTTTGGTCGTTTTTGCTGCCACCTGGTGGTGGTTTTGGCTGCTGCAGTGCAGGCCTAACCTGGGAGTGTGCAATCCCTTCTTCCCTCTGTTTCCAACAGGTGGAGCACACACTAACCTGCATTGCAGCTGCATGACATTATCACCGACCACACATTAAATCTAGTGGACTTGTCTTTAAAAGAGCTACATGTGCATATAAATAGTTTCAGGTGTGAAATCCTATTGACAGATTTTTTTTAAATCAAATTTAACATATTTTCAGAAATATAATGTGAACCATATCTACCTGAATTTGCGAGAACATTTTCAGAATCACTGTGAGATTTGGAAAATATTCTGAAATATTAACATAAAAATTTACACATGTCAGAATTGAAACATATGGACTAGTCAGGAAAGTGAAAACTTGCTTGGCAGATTAGGTTAAAGGTGTTGTCTCAGACATTCATTTTAAAAATTTAGCAATATGGATATGCCGTAAAGGTCAGATATACTCTAAATATTGTGATCAAGGTAAATCTCTGAATCAACAAACTATTGTTTTCTCTTCTCGACATACAGTAGAATGCACAGTGGCCCTTTTGTTATAGATAAAGTCTTATGAATAAATAGATAATGGAATAAATCTCTTGTAATAACTATGGCATAGAATTGTAGAATCATAGAATGTTAGAGTTGAAAGGAACCTCAAGGGTCATCATGACCAACCCTCAATGCAGCACAGGGTTCACTAAATCATCTAAGACAGATGTCGTTCCAGCCTCTGTTTTAAGACTTCCACTGAAGGAGAACTTACCACCTCTTGTGGCAGCCTGTTCCACTCACTGATGACCCTCACTGTCAAAAAAGTTTTTTCTAATATCTAATCTGTACTTTCTCCCTTTCAGTTTTATTCCAATGCTTCTCGTTTTTTTCATTTTCAAAAGAGAAAAAGGATGATCCCTCTACTAGTGATGAACGAGTATACTCGTTGCTCGGGTTTTCCCGGGCATGCTCTGGTGATCTCCAAGTATTTTGGTGTGCTCGTAGGCTTAGTTTCTGTCAACTAGCTGCATGATTTATGGCTGCTGGACAAGCCTGAATACATGTGAGGAATGCCTGTTTGTTAGGGAATCCTCTCATGTATTCAGGCTGTCCAGCAGCCATAAATCATGCAAATGCATCGACAGAAACTAAATCTCTGAGCACGCCAAAATACTCGGAGATCACCTGAGCATGCTCGGGAAAACACGAGCAACGAGTATACTTGCTCATCACTACCCTCTACACTGTGACATCCCTTCAGATATTTGCAGACAGCTATTAAGTCTCTTCTTAGCCTTTTTTATTGCAAGCTATGTGAATACTTTTCTGCCCAATGATGACAAAAGTATTCTATGAGAATACTTTTGTCATCAATGGGCAGAAAAATACTCACATCAATTTTTCTGGCTAACACGGTACCACAGTATAATTTGTTATTGTACATCATTATTGCAAGCTAAACTTTCCCAGATCCTTTAACCGTTCCTCATAGGATATAGCTTACAGTCCGCTGACCATCCTGGTAACTCTTTTCTGAACTTGCTCCAGTTTTTCAGCATCTTTTTTAAAAAGGGTTGCTCAGAACTATACACAGTATTCCAGATGAGGCCTGACTAAGGAGAATTAGAGGGGGATAATTACTTCAGATGATCTAGACTCTATTCTTCTCTAAATACATCCTAGAATGGTGTTTGCCTATTTTGCTAATGCATTACACTATTGACTCTTATGCAGTATTTGATCTATTAGTATACCCAGGTCATTTTTACATGTGCTGTTGCTTAGTTCTATTCCTCCCATTCTGTAGATTTAAATTTTGCTTTTCTTGCCCAGATGTAAAATCTTGCATTTCTCCATGTTAAATATCATTCTATTAATTGCTGTCCATTGTTCAAGCTTATTTAGATCCTTCTGCATCCTTTCTCTGTCTTCTCTAGTGTTAGCTATCCCTCCTAGCTTTGCATCATCTGCAAATTTGATTAGTTTACCTTCAGTTGTCTTTTCTAGGGGCCAGGACAGAGCCGTGTGGTACCCCACTTGAAACAATCTTCCAATTGGATGTGCAACCATTTATTACCTTTTCCACTCTTTGAGTATGATCTTTGAGCCAGCTATGAAGCCACCTAACTATATCCTTGTCAATCCCATACTTGTCATTTTTTTTCTTAAAAATTGGCAAAAGATATATGATCAAGTTCACTAAGGGCACTTTCAGACGTCAGTGTTTCCGGTAGCAGCATGAGCCGCAAAATGTCCTGCACACGTGTGCACACTGATAACATCAGCCCTTGTAGGTTCAAGATTCTCACTAGAGATGATCAAACCTTTCAAAGTTCGGTTCGGTTCAGCGAATATCCTGATGTTCGCCGAATGGTTTGCCTAATGTACCCAAGCCCCATTGATTCAATAGGAGGAAAAATCAAACATATACACAACACCTTAAGGGGGTTCAAATAGCTTCCCAAAAAGCTCAAATTAGGGGCAGACACCAGGAAAAGTGGCTTCAATTGACCCAGAGAACAAATGTATAATTGTGCAGCATGGATGCATGAGACAGGGCCTAGGAAAGGGCTTGGCCAGTATTTCTAGCTTAAACATTGATCATTAACAGGTGGATGAGTGACTGGTGAGGGCCTGGTGCTCTGAGTGATTTGCCAAATTCAGGCAATTCACATGAAGGAGACCCAACTTGGAGTCCAAACATTTACAAAAATTAGGGGCAGACACCAGGAAAAGTGGCATGAATTAACCCACAGTAGACATTTGATAATTGCACAGCAGCAGTCAGCCATGGGCCATGCATGAGGTATCATGCTCTGGTCCATCACTTACAGCTTGGAATTGAAGGCTGATGGGCTACACATAAGGTATCAGGGTCATGGCCAGCATTTAGAGATTAAAACTTAAGTTTAAAAAAGATGAGTTTGTTGAGGTGTAAGCTTGCTTTGCTGGGAGCCTAACATTTGTGGTCTACAAAGCTGATAATTGTGCCACCTGAGTGTGGCTGAGCAATATAGCAGTTTGAGTTGTTGTATGAGATATCAATCTCATGCAACAACTCAAACTGCTATATTGCTCAGCCACACTCAGGTGGCACAATTATCAGCTTCGTAGACCACAAATGTTAGGAAAATTTAAGGATACTAACACAGGTTGTTCACTGATGATTAATTCACCCACAGTACAAATTTGAAAATGACATATCAACAGTTACCCATGGGCCATGTATGAGATATCAGGGTCTGGGCTGACATTTGGAGCTTTTAATTGAAGTTTCAAATAAGATGGTATGGGTAAGCCTTCTTTGCTTGAAGCCCTGATACCTCATGCAACAGCTGAAACTGTTTTTTTTCCAGCCACACTCCGGTGGCACAAGCATCGGTTTTGTAGGCTACTATTGATAGAAAATTGTATAGATAGTAACACATGTAGTTGACTGATCAATTAATCTACAGTAGAACATTTTATAATGTTTATGCCACTTACACTGCTGCTGATGATGATGTTTTTGCGGTGACACCTTGACGTTCCTGGGGTTGTAAGTCTAGAACAGTGATGCACACTGTGTGCTCCACTGCTGTGTTGGGGAAAACCACTATAAAGATTGTCCACAAGTGTGTTTCCATACTCCAGCATGCACATGTACCTTTCCACAGGAGAAAGAATCTGTTAAAATTTAGTCTTCCATAGTGGATCTAACAGAGTGGCAACCCAGTAGTCAGCACTACTTCAAACAGAAGACTTACACACCAAGTAAAGCAATAAATATAAGTATGTATTATGGAAAAATATATATATATCCAATAACATAGAAAGAAAATACACTATCTTGCTTGCATATGGAGTATATAACAGACCATTCGGATATATGAATGTACAGCAGGAGGAAACTAAGTGGTCAAATATATAATAGTACAAATCAAATGATAAGAAAAAATGGAATACAATTTTTTTTACTATTATTGAGACAAAAAAGAATGTGATAAAATATGGTGCTAAAGACAAGTGTGCCTGTAAAACACACAGGTGACCAAATAATGCTGACAAAAAATGAAGACAGATATTACAAAGATGTAATGCAAAAGTAAATACAAAAAAAAAAATAAAGTAAAAAGACACAACGGTAGAAAGTGACATTAATCTAGAAAAACATACCTGACGAAGGAGTTGATCCGAAACGCGCATCGGAGCGCTTTCCTGCATGCACCAGAGTGATCACATACAGTACAGACCAAAAGTTTGGACACACCTTCTCATTTAAAGATTTTTCAAGAGGATGCCAAGAGTGTGCAAAGCAGTCATCTAAGCAAAAGGTGGCTACTTTGAAGAACCTAGAATACAAGACATAATTTCAGTTGTTACACACTTTTTTGTTAAGTATATAATTCCACATGTGTTAATTCATAGTTTTGATGCCTTCATTGTGAATGTACAATTTTCATAGTCATGAAAATACAGAAAAATATTTAACCCCTTCCCGACCTTTGACACAGCGTATGCGTCATGAAAGTCGGTGCCAATCCGAACTATGACGCATACCCTGTGTCATGAAAGGATCGCGTTCCTGCGGGCCGGGTGACCGGGGTCACTGAAAGGTCACCGGACCCGCAGGCACAAGACCGTTTGTGCTTCACCACAGGGGGGTTGGCTTAACCCCCCCGTGGCCACGATCGCTCTGATTGGCTGTTAACAGTGAAACAGCCAATCAGAGCAATCTGTAATATTTCACCAATGAAATTAGTGAAATATTACAATCTAGCCATGACTGATGCAGCAATAGCATCTACCATGGCTGGACACCAAGATCCGACCCCCCCTACACCAAGTCATGGCGGTGATCGGCCGCCACCACCGATTGATGGCGGTGATCGGTCACCGCCATCACTATCTGCTCCCCTCCTCCTTGTCTCCGCTGCTCCCACCTTCAGAACCCCCCCTCTCACCTTCCGACCCCACCCTACTCACCTCTCCCGGTCCTCCGATGTCCCTGGGTCCGTCCCGGCGTCCGCCCGGGAGTCTTCATGGGTGCCGCCATCTTGGAAAATGGCGGGCGCATGCGCAGTGCACCCGCTGGCCGGCGCATGCGCAGTCCGCCCTCCAGTGCCCAAAAATTTATTTTAATCACTGTGACAACTGTCACAGTGATGAAAATAAAAAAAGTAAATAAACCCCCCCTTTATCATAGGTAGGGACAAATAATAAAATAAAGATTTTTTTTTTTTTCCTATTAGGCCCTGTGCACACGTTGCGGATTTTGCTACTGATCTGCAGCAGATTTGGAAACCATGTACAGTACAATGTAAATAAATGGTAAAAAAAAAACACAGTGCACATGCTAAAGATTTTTCCGTGCGGATTTGGTGCGGTTTTAAATCTGCGGCATGTCAATTCTTTGTGCGGATTCCGTAGCGGTTTTACACCTATTCCATTATAGGTGTAAAACCGCAGGTCAAATCTGCACTAAAACCGCAGCAAAACCGCAGTAAATCCACTCTAAATACGCAGGTAAAACGCAGGTCATTTTACCTGCGGATTTACAAAAATCGGTGCGGAAAAATCCGCAAGTGAATCCGCAACGTGTGCACGGGGCCTTAGGGTTAGGGTTAGGCTGGGTTCACATTGCATTATGGCAGTCCGTTAGACTGACTGCGTTACATCGCGGTATAATGCGGTCCGTTAACGCTGCCATTCACCCCTATTTGTGGGCGCATCACGACGCATGCCGTAAATCGGCATGTGTTCGCGATGTGCCTGTAAGGTTCTATGTATATATTCCTGAAACTCAGTTTGTTCGTCAGCCATTTTACTTTCTGTCTTGCTGCAGCTATCTTGCCCTCAGTCAAAATGGAGTTTCCAGCTTGCATGTTCCCGCCCTGATTCTCTCCTTTGCTTCTTAAGCAGCCACAGCTGAGCAATCAGTGCTTCAGAATCTAGCCTGCAGTGAACCTGTGACTTGACTCCTGTAAGCCTTGGACCTTGTACTCCAGCTATTCCTACTGAGGAACTCTGAAGCACTTGTGGACTCTGAACCCTGCTCTTTAAAAGACCCACGTTTGCATGGACTTACGGTAACAGAGAAGAAGATCCTGAATCTGTATTGGAGAGTGATTGCTGAGCTTGGATTACTCTGGCCTGCTGTGTCTCCTGTTTCTGTGTCTGCAAACTGTGTGACTATTTCTGCCAACTTGTATGAAGTAATACAGGACTTTTCTATATCAAACCTGTGACTCCTGTGTTTTCATCGCACCCAAGCACAAGACGCTATATGAACTGTACTACATACATTGCAAGATTCTGAAGCCAAAACGTTAGTGTCTGCTGGGTCTGGAAGGCTGTGTCTGCTGTACTGTGGATATCAGACGTCCGGTTGTACTTTCTGTGATGACAGTGGTTGTGACTTCTCACAACCATTCCAGGTGAGCAATTCCCTTAAGTTTTTTCTTTTTGCAGTGTTACCACAGGTAAACACTATTGTTTTTTTTTTTTTTTTTCTCTTCTTTTCTCTTTTTTGTCTGCTGTAACTCTGGATATCAGATGTCTGGTTGAAACTTTCTGTGATGATAGTGGTTGTGACTTCTCACAACCATTCCAGGTGAGCAGTTCCCTTAATTTTTTTTTCTCTCTGCAGTGTTGCCACAGGCGAACACTATTGTTTTTTTTTCTCTCCTCTTCTTCCAGTAATCCTGTCTTAAAAGATCTGGAAAATGGAGGCCCGCATAAAGGAACTTTGCGGAGTGACTGATAATATCCTTGCAGATTTGCAGAATATAAAGACCCGTTTTACAAATCTACAGGACCTCAATAATCACAATTTGCAAGTGGTTGGACAGACTACCCAGGATTTGCGAGCCAGGATTGAGGTTCTAGAGGGGCGAGTCCAGGCTCCTGCCGTAGCCCCGAGTGCTGGGATTCCCAAGTTGCCCCCTTTTCGTTTTGGCGGTGAACGTGAGAAATTCAGGGGATTTATTAATCAATGCAATCTTTTTTTTTCTGCACATGCTTCACAATTTCCCACTGAACGATCTAAGGTGCTTACTATAATTATGTTGCTTACCAACAAGGCTTTAATGTGGGCAAACCCTCTGATTGAGACTGAGGATGATTGTTTGAATCACCTTGATGATTTTATTTCAGCCATGGGGCAGGTGTTTGATGACCCCAATCGAGGTGCAACAGCTGAAGCAGCCATGTTAGCTTTGCGCCAAGGTAAGCACTTGGTAGCTGAATATGCCTTGGATTTCAGGAGATGGGCCCTTGATACCACCTGGGACAGTTCCGCCAAAAAATCTATTTTTCGAAAGGGGTTATCTCCACTGATTAAGGATGAACTTGCTCGTGCCGACCCTCCCACTGCGTTAGGTGACTTTATTAACTACTGCATCCGTATTGATACTCGTCTGACTGAACGCAGGCAAGAGAGAGATGGTTCGAAAGCAATCGTACTAACCTTTTCCTACCTTCCTCTCCAGCTAAGGAACCTTTGAGTAGGATTACACGGGAACCTGAACCTGAACCCATGCAGGTAGACTCTTTACAACGACGGGTTAGTGATGCACGCAAGGAACATCGTTTTAAGGAGAATCTATGTTTCTATTGTGGTAAGTCAGGGCACTTCATTATAAACTGCCCCAGCCGTTCTCGTAAGACTACTGCAGCACTCATTCATTGTGAGTGTTGCGAGAGGGGATCTGTCAGGTCCGAGCCTCAGGCTCCAGAGAGATCTGCAGCAACAGATCTTGATTTCTCGGACTTAAACTCCGTTACCTCTGAGGACGTTGACTGTGTAAACGCTGCCATTTTTCAAGTTTCCTCAGCGGTGTCCCAGCTGAGTTGTAAGAAAAACAATTCTCATTGCTTTCTTTCCATCAAACTCTGGGTTGACTCAGCTTGGGTGTCTAGCTCTGCTATGATCGACTCAGGGGCAAGTGGAAATTTTATGGATGTCTCCTTTGCTCTGAAACAGGGAATACGTTCAGTGAAGAAGGCTACTCCAGTACAGATGGAAACTGTGGATGGCTCCCTGCTGACCTCTGGACCAGTGGATCAGGAAACAGAGCCTTTGAGGGTTCTTATGGGTAAAGATCATCAAGAGAAACTGTCCTTTATGCTTATCTCTTCTCCCCACTTTCCCATTATTCTAGGGCTACCATGGCTGCAGGCTCAGAATCCTACCATTAACTGGGAGACCAAGGAATTACACTTTCCAGAGAAACAGATGAGTCCAAAAGTTTCAGCTTGCTCTGTTCCTAAAGGAATCATGTCAGTCCCTGAACTACCAGCTGTATACCAGGACTATGTGGATTTATGTGACAAGAAGAACGCTGACCAGCTTCCTCCTCACCGTCCATATGATTGTCCAATTGAATTATTGCCTGGAGCAGAGATACCTTTTGGTAAGATCTACCCCCTGGCGGGGCCCGAGCTAAAGGCTTTAAAGGATTACATAGATGAAAATCTAGCCAAGGGCTTCATACGCCCCTCTTCATCTCCTGCAGGTGCACCCATCTTCTTTGTAAAGAAGAAAGATGGATCTCTGAGACCATGCGTAGACTATAGGGAACTCAATAAGGTTACTATTAGAAACCGTTATCCATTGCCTTTAATCCCTGAGTTATTGGAGAGAGTGCGATATGCCAAAATTTTTTCTAAACTAGATCTTCGTGGGGCCTATAACTTAGTCCGTATTAGACCTGGGGATGAATGGAAGACTGCATTCAGGTCACGCTATGGACACTTTGAATATCTAGTTATGCCTTTTGGTCTGAGTACCGCCCCAGCCACTTTCCAACACTTGGTGAATGACATCTTCAGGGATCTCCTAGATACATTCGTGGTAATTTATTTGGATGATATTCTAATTTTTTCTAACTCCACAGAGGAACATCATGGACATGTGAGAATGGTCTTGGAACGTCTAAGACAAAATCATCTTTACATCAAACTTGAAAAGTGTGAATTCCATAGGACCGAAATTCAATTTCTGGGGTATGTACTGTCTACACAAGGAATTAGTATGGATGGAAGCAAAACCCAAGCCATCAAGGATTGGCCAAGTCCTAGAAATGTGAAGGAGGTACAGCGCTTCATCGGGTTTGCCAACTTCTATAGACGTTTCATTAGAAATTTCTCTGAGGTAGTGTCACCTATCACTCAACTTACCCGGAAAGAGTCTAGGTTTTCCTGGACTCCCAAGCCCAGGAAGCATTTTCCCGTCTAAAAGATAAATTTACCACTGCACCTATCCTAGTACATCCCAACCCCGAGCTTGCCTTCATAATAGAGGTGGATGCTTCAGACTGTGCCGTTGGAGCTATACTCTCTCAGAGAACAGGTGAGAAGAATGTCTTGCATCCCTGTGCCTTCTTTTCCCAGCAGTTGTCTTCGGCTGAGAGGAACTACGATGTGGGCAATAGAGAGTTGTTGGCCATTATTGCCGCCTTCAAAGAATGGAGACACCTTCTTCAGGGAGCTGCACAGCAAATAGTCGTCCTGACAGACCATCGTAACCTTGAGTTTATCAGGTCGGCTAAGTGCCTGACTCCTCGCCAGGCTCGCTGGAATCTTTTCTTAAACCAATTTAATTTTATCATCTCTTATAGACCAGGATCGCGCAATGGAAAGGCTGATGCACTCTCTAGGATTTACTCAGCAGAGACACGTCCAATTACTCCTCCTAAGACTATTCTTCCTGACTCTAGATTCCTAGGAGTAATTCATAATCAAGACCTACTTAAGGACATCAAGGAAGCATACCATGCGGATTCCTTTTTGGCACAACCCCCAAGGGACGTAAGTCTTGTCTTTAAGAATGGTGTGTGGATTCAGGGACAACGTCTGTATATTCCTGAAACAGTCAGATTAAGAGTATTGCAACTCATTCATGATTCCAAGATAGCTGGGCATAGAGGAATTCTAAAGACACAGGAATTTCTTTCTCGTTTCTTTTGGTGGCCCACTTGCAGGAAGGATGTTTTGAATTATGTCACTTCATGTGAGGTCTGTGCAAGATGCAAAACACCTCGCTCCTCACCAACTGGTCTGTTACAGCCTCTTCCCACCCCGTCCCGCCCGTGGGGATCCATTTCTATGGACTTCATTGTGGAGTTACCAACCTCTCAGGGGAAGAACACCATTCTAGTGGTGGTTGACCGTCTAACAAAGGCAGCTCATTTTATCCCTTGTGTCGGCTTACCCACTGCAAAACAGACATCAGATTTGATGATTAAAGATGTGTTTCGCTTACATGGAGTACCGGATGAGGTTATTTCGGATCGAGGGGTGCAATTCACTTCTAGGTTTTGGCAAAATTTCTGTGCAGCATTGGACATTAAAGTAAACCTTTCTTCTGCTTTTCATCCCCAGACTAATGGACAGACCGAACGAACCAATCAAACCCTGGAGCAGTATCTCCGCTGCTTTATCTGCCACCTACAGGATGATTGGGGGGATCTACTTCCATTAGCTGAGTTCTCGTATAACAACTCTCAGAGTGCCTCCACTAAACAGTCTCCTTTTTACTCTAATCTAGGTTATCATCCTAACATTCTACCACGATTTCCCATAGAAACGCCTTTACCAGCAGTGGCTGAAAGAATCACGTCTTTACAGAAGAATATGGATCTTCTAAAGGAAAATCTGGAATCGGCTCAAGAAAGGTACAAGAAAGCAGCAGATAAATTTCGTAAACCTGCACCAGCTTTCAAGGTAGGAGACTTGGTCTGGCTGTCAACCAGAAATCTTAAGTTAAGGATTCCATCGTCTAAGTTGGGACATAAGTACATTGGACCCTATAAAATCAGTAAAATTATAAGTGCCGTTGCTTGTCGTCTTCAACTGCCCAGAACTATGAGAATCCACCCTGTCTTTCATGTATCCCTACTAAAGGCTGCGACACCCAATACGTTTCCTGGACGTTCCTCTCCTTGCCCTGACCCAGTGCTAGTCGATGGTCAGGAAGAATTTGTGGTGGAAAGGATTTTAGATTCCAGGTTGTATAGAAATCAGTTACAATATCTGATTAAATGGCAGGGCTACCCGGTGGAGGACAACTCATGGGAACCGGTCAATAACGTTAATGCTCCTCGCTTGCTCCGTCAGTTTCATCAGAGGTACCCACACAAGCCTGGTCTGAGGTCATCCGGAGGTTGTCCTTAAGGGGGGAGTAATGTAAGGTTCTATGTATATATTCCTGAAACTCAGTTTGTTCGTCAGCCATTTTACTTTCTGTCTTGCTGCAGCTATCTTGCCCTCAGTCAAAATGGAGTTTCCAGCTTGCATGTTCCCGCCCTGATTCTCTCCTTTGCTTCTTAAGCAGCCACAGCTGAGCAATCAGTGCTTCAGAATCTAGCCTGCAGTGAACCTGTGACTTGACTCCTGTAAGCCTTGGACCTTGTACTCCAGCTATTCCTACTGAGGAACTCTGAAGCACTTGTGGACTCTGAACCCTGCTCTTTAAAAGACCCACGTTTGCATGGACTTACGGTAACAGAGAAGAAGATCCTGAATCTGTATTGGAGAGTGATTGCTGAGCTTGGATTACTCTGGCCTGCTGTGTCTCCTGTTTCTGTGTCTGCAAACTGTGTGACTATTTCTGCCAACTTGTATGAAGTAATACAGGACTTTTCTATATCAAACCTGTGACTCCTGTGTTTTCATCGCACCCAAGCACAAGACGCTATATGAACTGTACTACATACATTACAGTGCCTTCATTCAGTGACGGAGCCTCGGACGCGGGCTGCAGAGTCTGGGCTCCGTCACTGCTAGCACAGATGAATCATCTGCTGATTCATCTGCGCTAGCGGGTACAGCATGATGCGATCGCGTTATGCTATACCGTTACCAGCCAGTCAATGCTACGTGTTGAACGGGCTGGTAAAATACAATATGAACCCAGCCTCAGGGTTAGGGTTAGAACTAGGGTTAGGGTTAGAACTAGGGTTAGGGTTAGCCTTAGGGTTAGCGTTAGGGTTAGCATTAGGGTTAGAATTGGAATTAGGGTTACGGTTAGAATTTGGGTTAGGGTTGGGATTTGGGTTAGGGTTGGAATTAGGGTTAGGTTTGTGATTAGGGTTAGAGTTAGGATAAGTGTTAGGGGTGTATTGGGGGTAGGGTTGGAGTTAGAATTGAGGGGTTTCCACTATTTACACACATCAGGAGGTCTCCATACGCGACATGGCGCCACCATTGATTCCTGCAAATTTTGCATTCAAAAAGTAAAACAGTGCTCCCTTTATTCTGAGCCCTGACGTGTGCCCAAACAGTGGTTTACCCCCATATATGGGGTATCAGCGTACTCGGGAAAAATTGCACAACAACTTTGGGGGTCTAATTTCTCCTGTTACCCTTGGGAAAAAAATTGGGGACTAAAAAAGTTATTTATGTGAAAAAAAATGATTTTTTATTTTCACGGCTCTGCGTTATAAACTTCTGTGAAGAACTTGTAGATTCAAAGTGCTTGCCACACATATAGAGGCGTTCCTTGGGGATCTAGTTTAAAAAATGTGGTCACTTGGGGGGTTTCCACTGTTTAGGCACATCATGGGCTCTGCAAACGTAACATGACGCCAGCAGACCATTCCATCAGTCGCATTCAAAACGTCACTACTTCCTTCCGAGCCCGACGTGTGCCCACACAGTGTTTTCTCCCACATATGGGTATCAGCGTACTCAGGAAAATTGGACAACAACTTTTGGGGTCTAATTTCTCCTGTTACCCTTGGGAATAAAAAAATTGGGGACTAAAAAGTCATGTTTGTGAAAAAATATTATTTTTTTATTTTCATGCCGGGCATTATAAACTTCTGTGTAGCCTTGGATTCAAATGTTAACCACACATCTAGATAGTTCTTTGGGGGTCTAGTTTCCAAAATGGGGTCAATTGTGGGGAGTTTCTACTATTTAGGCACATCAGGGGCTCTGCAAACGTAACATGACACCCGCAGACCATTCCATCAAAGTCGGCATTTCAAAACGTTACTACTTCCCTTCCGAGCCCCAACGTGTGCCCGAACAGTGGTTCCCCCCCACATATGGGGTACCAGTGTACTCAGGACAAACTGTACAACAATTTTGTGGTCCAATTTCTCGTGTTACCCTTGTGAAAATAAAAAATTGCGGGTTAAAAAATCTGTTTTTGAGGAAAAAAAATATTTTTTATTTTCACGGCTCTGCATTATAAACTTCTGTAAAGCACGTGGGGGTTCAAGGTGCTCACCACACATCTAGATAAGTTCCTTGGGGGGTCTAGTTTACAAACTTGGGTCACTTGTGGGGGGTTTCTACTGTTTAGGCACATCAGGGGCTCTGCAAACGTAACAAGATGCCTGCAGACCATTCCATCAAGTCGCATTTCAAAGAGTCACTACATCCCTCCCGAGCCCTGACGTGTGCCTAAACAGTGGTTCCCCTCCACATATGGGGTACTAGCGTACTCAGGACAAATTGGACAACAACTTTTGGGATCCAATTTCTCCTGTAACCATTGTGAAAATAAAAAATAATGGGCTAAAAAATAATTTTTTGTGAAAAAAAATGATTTTTTATTTTCTCGACTCTGCTTTATAAACTTCTGTGAAGCACCTGGGGGTTCAAATTGCTCACTGTGCATCTAGATAAGTTACTTAGGGGGTCTAGTTTCCAAAATGGGATCATTTGTGGTGGTAGGCAGCTTCCAAAGTTTAGCTAATTTTCCATTCAAAAAGTCAAATGGCGCACCTTCCCTTCTGGGCCCAGCCGTGCGCCCAAACAGTGGTTTATGACCACATATGAGGTATGAGTGTACTCAGGAGAAATTGCCCATCAAATTTTAGGATCCAATTTATACTGTTGCCCATGTGAAAGTGAAAAAACTGAGCTAAAGAAAATTTTTGTGAAAAAAAAAGTACTTTCTTTTTTTTACGGAACAATTTGTGAAGCACCTGGGGGTTCAAAGTGCTCACTCTGCATCTATATAAGTTCCTTTGGGGGTCTTGTTTCCAAAATTGGGTCACTTGTAGGGGAGCTCCAATGTTTAGGTGTCATGGAAATATATATGTATTCCATATATTCAATGTATATTCATATAAATGCATTCACAGTTAGATAGATCTCACTTGCTAAAAATCCTAGCAGCTTTTAATTGTATGTTAATTGACTAACCAGCCCCTTTTTGTAAACGTATAAAACCTTGAATGAATAATAAACTGGGGTCTTGACGAACTGCTATACTTGACACTTCCGTGTGTACAGTTTTCATTTCGTTCTGAGCGCTCAAAAAGACATTTAATAGAAAATTGTGAACGGCACCAGCAAACACTTCAGGATAGATTTATCCTAATTAAATTTCCATAACATAGGCACACAGGGACTCTCCAAATGCGACATGGCAACCGCTAAATATTCCAGCATATTTTCCATTCAAAAAGTCAAATGGCGCTCCTTCCTTTCTGAGCCCTGCCGTGCGCCCAAACAGTGGTTTATGACCACAATATGAGGTATCTGTGTACTCAGGAGAAATTGCCCAACAAATTTTAGGATCCATTTTATCCTGTTGCCCAGGTAAAAATGAAAAAATTGATGCTAAAAGAAAATTTTTGTTGGAAAAATTAAAATGTCCATTTTTTCCTTCCACGTTGCTTTAGTTCCTGTGAAGCACCTGAAGGGTTAATAATCTTCTTGAATGTAGTTTTGAGTGGCTTGAGGGGTGCAGTTTTTATAATGGTGTCACTTTTGGGTATTTTCTGCCATATAGACCCCTCAAAGTGACTTCAAATGTGAGGTGGTCCCTAAAAAAAATAGCTTTGTAAATTTTGCTGTAAAAATGAGAAATCACTGGTCAAATTTAACCCTTATAACTTCCTAACAAAAAAAAATGTTGTTCCCAAAATTGTGCTGATGTAAAGTAGACATGTGGGAAATGTTATTTATTAACTATTTTGTGTCACATAACTCTCTGGTTTAACAGAATAAAAATTCAAAATTTGAAAATTGCGAAATTTTCAAAAGTTTCACAAATTTCCATTTTTTTTCACAAATAAACGCAAAAATTATCGGCCTAAATTTACCAGTAACATGAAGCCCAATATGTCATGAAAAAAAACATTCTGAGAATCGCTAGGATCCGTTGAAGTGTTCCTGAGTTGTTACCTCATAAATGGACACTGGTCAGAATTGCAAAAAATGGCAAGGTCTTTAAGGTCAAAATAGGCTGGGTCATGAAGGGGTTAAATGAGAAGGTGTGTCCAAATTTTTGGTCTGTACTGTAGGAAATGGATTCTTTTACCTACTATTTGGCTCCTCACTTATTATGGCTGTGCCTGTCATTTTTACTTATCAGCATTACCTGGCCATTGCACTGTGTTTAGGCTTTTATAAGCTATTGCCTTGCTATTGCAGATAGTTTACCCATTGTGGCTTTACTAGTTAGTATATCTATTGCATATGCACATTATCCTTTGCCCTATCAATAGTGCAATGCTATGCTGACATTTTTTGTTATCTATTATTTTTCATTTTTTCTAACTTCTTGAAAGGACACACACGCACTTTAATTTCATGGTGATACTATAAATGTTTTTATGCATTGTTATGATTAATTTGGCACTATTTACTAATTATGTGGTTACATATGTATGCACTACACTGTGTTCCAAATTATTATGCAAATAATATTTTCTCAGATTTTCCCAAATTACCTATATGAATTTCAGTCATTGTAATTTTCCAGTCAAATAACTGAGTACAATTGAAAGGTTTTTGTACAAACTGCTTATGATAACAGTATATTTTTAAAAAAATAAAACACTCAAACTGCACTCAAAATGCATGTTCCAAATTATTATGCACAGCAGAGTTTTCAACCTTTTCATTTTAATAAAGAACAAAAAAATGGTCATTTTTTAAATTATAACCATTAGCAGGTTCTTACAAACTGAAATCTAATAGTTTTCAATTCAAAACTTTATTCTAGGTGATGTTACATTTGCACATAGGACCCCTTGTTCGAAAGGAGCTTCTGAACTCTGTCGTCCATTGAATTTGTCAGGTTTTGGATGGTTTCTGCTTCAATTGTTTTGCATGAGGACACAATACCCTCCCAGAGCTGTTGCTTAGCTGTGAATTGCCTCCTGCCATCATAGACACTCCTTTTGATGATGCTCCAGAGGTTCTCAATGGAGTTGAGGTCAAGGGAGCATGGGGGCCACACCATAAGTTTGTCCCCTTTTATGCCCATAGCAGCCAGAGATGCAGATGTGTTATGTGCAGCATGAGACGGTGCATTATCATGCATGAAAATGATCTTGCTGCGGAATGCACGGTTCTTCTTCTTGAACCATGGCAGGAAGTGCTGTTTGAGAAACTCAACATACACTATGGAGTTCATCTTTACCCCTTCAGGGATCCTAAAGGGGCCGACAATCTCTCTCCCCATGATTCCAGCCTAAAACATTACTCCACCTCCTCCTTGTTGGCCCTCTAGCCGTGTTTGCATGGGGTGTCCATCAACCAGCCATCCTCCACTCCATCCATCTGGACCATCCAGCGTTGCACTGCACTCATCCGTGAACAAAACAGTTTTGAAGTCAGTCTTCATGTATTGTTTGGCCCACTGGAGCTGTTTCTGCTTGTGTGCAGTGGATAGAGGAGGTTGACAGGATGGCTTAAGCACAGCTGCAAACCTCTGAAGGACCCTGCATCTTGATGTTCAGGGGACGTTGGAGGCACCAGCAGCTTCAATAACTTGTCTGCTGCAATGACAAGGCTTTTTTGCCGCTGCTCTTTTAACCTGACGTAATTGCCTGTAGGAAAGAGTCCTCAATTTTCTCTTATCAGCACGCACACGTGTGTACTGTGAATCAGCTACATACTTCTTGATTGTGCGATGAACACGATGAAATGTATTGGCAATGTTGATTGTAGTCATGCCTTGACCTAAACACTCCACAATTTGTTGCTTCTCAGCAGCCGACACATCCTTTTCCTTTCCCATTTTGGCAGAAAATGTAGGCTGCTTAATAATGTGGGACAGCCTTCTTAAGTAGTCTTGCCATTCATTGGACACACCTGCCAAACTAATTAGCACAGGTGTCTGCAATTGCTTACAGTGATATAAAGAGCCCTGACACACATCACCATCAATGAGTTTAACTGACAAACAAAAAAATTCTTACCTTATCACTCCCAAACAATTTTTGCATAATAATTTGGAACACAGTGTATAGATTTGTCATATGCACTTTATACATTGGTATGTTTTTCTAGATTTTTGCCACTTTCTACCATTGCGTCTTTTTACTTTATTTTATTTTTTTTATTTATTTTTGCATTACATCTTTGTAATACCTGTCTTCATTTTCTGTCAGCATTATTTGGTCACCCATGTGTTTTGCAGGCACATTTGTTGTCATTAGCACTGTATTTTATCCCCTTCTTTTTTGTTTCAATTATAAAAAAAATGTTTTGCATTCAATTTTTTCTTATCATTTGATTTGTACTATTATATATTCGACCACTTAGTTCGGACTTTCCTCCTGCTGTACACTATTTCTAACAGTAAGAATACTGGCATCATGTTGACGATAGTGCAACAAGAAGGCGCTCATATGTCAGGCACTTCCATTAGGTCCATGTATATTGTGTATTGGTGGCATACTGCACGAGGGCTTGTCTCTGCTGCCACAGTTATTGCAACATGTGTAGAGTGGAATTCCATAGTGTCTGTACTGGGGGACTGCAACAGCCATCAACTTTCAGAAACCATCTGTATCCACAAGGTGGAAAGGTAGCATTTCCGTGGCCAACAGATTGGAGATGGCAGAGTTCAAGCTCTTAGCTTTGGCATGTGTGGGAGGAAACATTCTTTTTGTGATCAGAACTGTGGGACCGAGGGCTCGCTGCTGTTCTGTTAGAGGGTGGAGTACGGTGAACACGACAAACTGCTGGACTGTGAGTGAGGTGCTGGTGGAGATGTTATGATGGCTTAAGAAAGATTTGTTGTGCTCGGTGAAACAAAAACAGCAGACAGCTCCACTTCTGTAACACGCTGACGGGCTCTCACTCAGTCCGACAGTAAGTGGTAAACAAGTGGAGGTTCTGCGAATGGAGACCTGTGTGAGAACACTTAACATAGTGATGGAGGAGGAAGAACAGCAGATGTGGTCGATGGCATGGCCGGTGGTTTGTGACACCTGCTAGTAAGCAGTGTGATTCCGAGACAAAGGAGTGTTGATCGTGCATGTGCCAGTTCATATATGCAGTAGCCAATTTATTGCAATTTTTGCCTCTACTGAGTTTTTTTTTAACAAATTTGGCAGATAACATTGGTCACCCTTTACGGTCTCAAAAAAGGCGCAGGCTAGATAACTCTTGCTGCCCCTGCTTAATGCAGACTCACAATCGGTGCTGGCCACAGCCACAGTTGTGGCTGAGGATCCCGTGCTTGCATCACTCCATGTCTGTGCAGGAAGCTGCCACCTAACGTTCTCATCATCTTCCTCCTACACCTCCTTGCCTCTGGATTCACACCAAGTGGGATCTACAATCTCATCATCATTCTCTCTGTTCTCCCACTCTTCACCCTGAGAGTCACCCTCCTTCCTGCCCTGACAGCACAGTACAGTCCACGTGCATCTTTGTTATCTGAGTCTCATCTGTATCACCTCCACCCCCGAAGTTAACATCTCGTGATGAGGGTCTGGATTCTGCTCAGTCCCTACTTTGTCCAGCCCCAGATCCAACAGGAGAAAATTTGGGGCATCAGTGCAGATGCTTTCTTCATCTGAATTATGTGAATCTTTGCAGCAGACCTCTGATGCACATGGAATAGAATGTGTAAACAGCTCTGCAGACTGGTCCATCTGTGGTTCCTCACAGTCTGTAGGGCGGTTGAAAAGTTGTGACCTGGGGTAAACAAGGGTGATTGAGGTGCCACATTAACACATAATCCACATCAAATCGAACACCAAGCCTATTCCCCTTTCCACCATGACCTCATTTTTTCACACTCATCTTGTATGTACACTTCCCTGCTATTAACCAGCTGTTTCACAACCTTAGGCCCAGACATGTCTGTCATCAGTTACTAAATGAACTATCCCTATTTATTTTCTTAGTGTGCCTGAACAACACTATTAGCCCTAACGATTTTGATTAGCAAATTGGACCTCTCGATTCCTAATGAATGAATTAATAGGAAATGTGGACTCCTGCATGCACAACACTATTAGCACAAACAGTTTGACGCTGGAAGATCAATTTCACACAGGGCAGGATCCTATCTAATTAAATAACAAGTTTAGTTGCAGCAGCAGGAGAGGCCTCTCTGCGCTGTTATACTGAGAAAATGTCGACAATAAAACAAGTTGTCTGCTTTTTATATGGAGAGAGACATGTGACTTCGGCAGCTAATCACAGAGCCTCTTGTGTCATGACATTGTGGATGGTTTCTGCTCCCTGATTGGCTGCCAGAATTATAGTATATACACACATTAAATTATTTGAAAATAAAAAATTACACTCTGCCGCTCCTCTGACCTAGACACAACCCCTCCCTTCATAAAACACGTCCCCCATGGTCATCATACAGCACCACTATCCTAGACAAAGTCAAAACAAAAGCATTAGTGGAAACACGATCATTTACCGATCTTTGACCGAATGTTGCCGACTTTGAGGAAAAATGCTCTGGAAACCGAACACGAATTCGAATGTGCTCTGTTTATGCCGAATTTGAGATTGGCAAAAGTTTTCAAAACAAGTTCTCCCATCTCTAATGCTCACCATAACTCTAAACAAATTCATTGAGGGGTGTGGTTTAAAAAATGAGGTCATTTTGATGGGGTTTCCACTGTTTAAAGTGAACTTGTTAATAGGATTTTGCTCAGTAAAACTACAAACACTGTCAGGTTGGCGCTGTTATACTGATTAACCCCTTCATGACCCAGCCTTTTTTGACCTTAAAGACCTTGCCATTTTTTGCAATTCTGACCAGTGTCCCTTTATGAGGTAATAACTCAGGAACGCTTCAACGGATCCTAGCGATTCAGAGAATGCTTTTTTGTGACATATTGGGCTTCATGTTAGTGGTAAATTTAGGTCGATAATTTTTGTGTTTATTTGTTAAAAAATGTAAATTTGGCGAAAATTTGGAAAATTTCGCAATTTTCAAATTTTTAATTTTTATTCTGTTAAACCAGAGAGTTATGTGACACAAAATAGTTAATAAATAACATTTCCCACATGTCTACTTTCCATCAGCACAATTTTGGGAACAAATTTTTTTCTTGTTGGGTAGTTATAAGGGTTAAAAGTTGACCATCGATTTCTCATTTATACAACAAAATTTACAAAACCATTTTTTTAGGGACCACCTCACATTTGAAGTCACTTTGAGGGGTCTATATGGCAGAAAATACCCAAAAGTGACACCATTATACATACATCACACCTCAAGCTACTCAAAACTACATTCAAGAAGATTATTAACCCTTCAGGTGCTTCACAGGAACTAAATCAACGAGGAAGGAAAAAATGGACATTTTAATTTTTCCAACAAAACTTTTCTTTAGCATCAATTTTTTCATTTTTACATGGGCAACAGGATAAAATGGATCCTAAAATTTGTTGGGCAATTTCTCCTGAGTACATAGATACCTCATATGTGGTCATAAACCACTGTTTTAGCACACGGCAGGGCTCAGAAGGGAAGGAGAGCCATTTGACTTTTTGAATGGAAAATATGCTGGAATATTTAGCGGTTGCCATGTCGCATTTGGAGAGTCCCTCTGTGCCTAAACATTGGAGCTCCCCTGCAGGTGACCCCATTTTGGAAACTAGATCCCCCAAGTAACTTATCTAGATGCATAGTGAGCACTTTGAACCCCCAGTTGCTTCACAAATTGATCCGTAAAACAAAAAAAAGTACTTTTTTTCACAAAAATTTTCTTTTAGCCTCAGTTTTTTTTCATTTTCACATGGGCAACAGGAGAAAATGTTGGGGTCCAGAAAGGAAGGAGCGCCATTTGACTTTTTGAATGGAAAATTAGCTCCAATCGTTAGCGGACACCATGACGCGTTTGGAGAGCCCCTGTGTGCCTAAATAGTGAAAAAAAACCACATGTGACACCATTTTGGAAACTAGACTCCTTCTGGAACTTATCTAGATGTGTTGTGAGCATCCTGAACCCCCAAGTGCTTCGCAGAAGTTTATAACGCAGAGCAGTGAAAATAAAAAATCATATTTTTTCCTCAAAAATAATTTTTTTGCCCACTATTTTTCATTTTCACAAGGGTAACAGGAGAAATTGGACCACAAAAGTTGTTGTGCAATTTGTCCTGAGTACACCAATACCCCATATGTGGGGGGGAATCACTGTTTTGGCGCATGGGAGAGCTCAGAAGGAAAGGAGCGCCATGTTGCATTTGCAGACCCCTGATGTGCCTAAACAG
This sequence comes from Oophaga sylvatica, assembly GCA_033576555.1. Lineage (NCBI taxonomy): Eukaryota > Metazoa > Chordata > Amphibia > Anura > Dendrobatidae > Oophaga > Oophaga sylvatica. The sequence continues at coordinate 175,987,990 of JARQOD010000002.1, forward strand.
TAGAAACCCCCACAAGTGTCCCCATTTTGGAAACTAGACCCCCCAAGGAGCTTATCTAGATGTGTATTGAGCACTTTGAACCCCCAAGTGCTTCACAGAAGTTTATAAACGCAGAGCAGTGAAAATAAAAAAATAATTTTTGTTCCTCAAAAATCATTTTTTAGCCAGCGATTTTTTATTTTCCCAAGGGTAATAGGATATATTGGACCCCAAAAGTTGTTGTCCAGTTTTTCCTGAGTACGCTGGTGCCCCATATGTGGGGGGAACCACTGCTTGGGTGCACGGCAGGGCTCAGAAGGGAAGGAGCGCCATTTGACTTTTTTAATGGAAAATTAGCTCCAATCATTAGCGGACACCATGTCTTGTTTGGAGAACCCCTGTGTGCCTAAACTGTGGAGCTCCCCCACAAATGACCCCATTTTAAAAACTAGACCCCCTAAGGAACTTATCTAGATGCACAGTGAGCACTTTGAACCCCCAGGTGCTTCACAGAAGTTTATAACGCAGAGCCGTGAAAATAAAAAAATCATTTTTTTTCTCATAAAATGATTTTTTTAGCCCTCTATTTTTTATTTTCACAATGGTTACAGGAGGAATTGGACCCCAAAAGCTGTTTTTCAGTTTGTCCTGAGTACGCTGGTACCCCAAAGTTATTAGAAAAAAAAAGGGGGGGGGGAAGCCAGCGCAACACATGGTCAGCATGAAATAATTTAAGTGCATCTGCACATAATTCTAACTGTTTTTTTAAAAATAGAGACATTTAGCAAACAATTGATCAATTCTTTGAGCTACCCCGCCACGACAAGGCATTCTCATATGGCACAGTGATATGATAAACTTAGAGTAGGTACTGCCCCATATGAGAATGCCTTGTCGTGGCGGGGTAGCTCAAAGAATTGATCAATTATTTGCTAAATGTCTCAATTTTAAAAAACAGTTAGAATTATGTGCAGATGCACTTAAATTATTCCATGCTAATTACGTGCTGCGCTGGCTTCCTTCTTTTTTTTTTCCTTGTATTGGTAAGTGGCTAACCACCACTGGTTGCCGTGCGCGCTGTGTTATGCATGCTATTTTATCTGTTTTGTTTTTTTTTCTTATAATTGACTTAGGCTGCTATACACATATACAGCAGCCCTGCCCTGCCCCAGGCTATATATAATTGTGCACCTGTGCCTGTGCCTGTCTCACTCTTTATCTGTGGTTGCTGGTTTGGCGGATGTGGAGGTCAGATCTGACATGTCCATTCTTGGACCTGGTCGGCCTTTTACCTGCATCTGTCTGACTGGCACCCGGGGGTGATTCAGTTATGCTTAAGGTACCGCTTGCAGTGTATGCAGTCCTGCTTTACAGTTTTTTGCAGTTATGCTTTTAATTATTCAGGAGGCCGCTATGGCACAGTGATATGATAAACTTAGAGTAGGTACTGCCCCATATGAGAATGCCTTGTCGTGGCGGGGTAGCTCAAAGAATTGATCAATTATTTGCTAAATGTCTCAATTTTAAAAAACAGTTAGAATTATGTGCAGATGCACTTAAATTATTCCATGCTAATTACGTGCTGCGCTGGCTTCCTTCTTTTTTTTTACCCCAAAGTTATTGTCCAATTTGTCCTGAGTACACTGGTACTCCATATGTGGGGGGAACCACTGTTTGGGCACACGTCAGGGCTTGGAAGGGATGTAGTGACGCTTTGAAATGCCGACTTGATGATATGGTCTGCTGGCATCTTGTTACGTTTGCAGAGCCCCTGATGTGCCTAAACAGTAGAAACCCCCAAGTGACCCCATTTTGGAAACTAGACCCCCCAAGGAACTTATCCAGTTGTGTGGTGAGCACCTTGAACCCCCACACGCTTTACAGAAGTTTGTAATGCAGAGCCGTGAAAATAAAAATCATTTTTTTCCTCAAAAACTGATTTTATTAACCCACAATTTTTTATTTTCACAAGGGTAACAGGAGAAATTGGACCCCAAAAGTTGTTTCACAGTTTGTCCTGAGTACACTGGTACCCCATATGTGGGGGGGGAACCACTGTTCGGGCACACGTTGGGCCTTGGATGGGAAGTAGTGACGTTTTGAAATGCTGACTTGATGGAATGGTCTGCGGGCATCATGTTACGTTTGCAGAGCCCTTGATATGCCTAAACAGTAGAAACTCCCCACAATTGACCCCATTTTGGAAACTAGACCCTGCAAGGAACTTATCTAGATGTGTGGTGAACACTTTTAACCCCAAGGGCTACACAGAAGTTTATAACGCCTGAGCACGAAAATAAAAAAATCATATTTTTTACAAACATGATCTTTTAGTCCCCAATTTTTTTATTTTCCCAAGGGTAACAGGAGAAATTAGACCCAAAAAGTTGTTTTCCTGTTTGTCCTGAGTACACTGGTACCCCATATGTGGGGGGAACCACTGTTTGGGCACACATCGGGGCTCGGAAGGGAAGTAGTGACGTTTTATATTGCCGACTTGATGGAATGGTCTGTGGGCGTCATGTTACGTTTGCAGAGCCCATGATGTGCCTATACAGTAGAAGCCCCCCAAGTGACCCCATTTTGGAAACTAGATCCCCAAGGAACTCCTCTAGATGTGTGGTGAGCACTTTGAATCTCCAAGTTCTTCACAGAAGTTTATAACGCAGAGCCGTCAAAAGAAAAAAATAATTTTTTCCCACAAAAAAATAATTTTTTTAGTCCCCAATTTTTTTTTACCAAGGGTAACAGGAGAAATTAGACCCCCAAAGTTGCTGTGCAATTTTTCCTGAGTACGCTGATACCACTGTTTGGGCACACTTCGGGGCTCAGAATAAAGGGAGCACTGTTTGACTTTTTGAACGCAAAATTTGCAGGAATCAATGGTGGCACCATTTCGCATTTGGAGATCCCCTGATGTGGAAACCCCTAAATTCTAACTCCAACTCTAATCCCAACACACCCCTAACCACAACCCTAACCCTTACACACCTCTAACCCTAATCCAATCCCTAACCATAACCCTAACCCCAACACACCCCTAACCCTAATCCCAACCCTAACCATAACCCTAACCGCAAGCCTATCCCTAAACCCAACCCTAACCCCAAAACACCCATAACACTAATCCTAACTCTAACCCTAACCACAAGCCTAATCCTAATCCCAAACTGAACCCTAATTCCAACCCTAACCCTAATTCTAACCGTAAACTCTAATTCCAACCCTAACCCAAATTCCAACCCTAACCCTAATTCTAACTGTAACCCTAATTCTAACCCTAACACTAATTCTAACCCTAATCCTAATCCTAATCCTAAGGCAAATCCTAACCCTAACCCTAGTTCTAACCCTAACTCTAATAGAAAAATAAAAAAAAAATATTTTCTTTATTTTATTATTTGTCGCTACCTATGGGGCTGATAAAGGGGGCGTTTATTTACTTTTTTTTATTTTGATCACTGTGAGAATTTTTCACAGTGATGCAAATAAATGTATGGAATCTGGCAGCCGGCGGGCGCACTGCGCATGAGCCCGCCTTTTTCCAAGATGGCGGCACCAATGAAGAATCCCGGAGGGATGCTGGGATGGTCCCAGGGACATCGGAGGACCGGGGGAGGTGATGGGGGATCGGAAGGCTGGGGGAGCGGAGGCAAGGAGGAGGGGAGCAGATAGTGACGGCGGTGACCGATTGCCACCGGTGGCCGATCGCCGCCGTACCTCGGTGTGGGGGGGTCGGATCTCGGTGTCCAGCCATGGCAGATGCTATTGCAGCATCCGCCATGGCTGGATTGCAATATTTCACCAAATTTCATTGGTGAAATATTGCAAATCGCTCTGATTGGCTGTTTCACATTTAACAGCCAATCACAGCGATTGTAGCCACGTGGGGTTAAGCCAACCCCCTGTGGTGAAGCACAAAGGGTTTTGTGCCTGCTGGAACATGATCCTTTCATGACACAGCATATGCGTCACAGGTCGGATTGGCGCGACTTTCATGACGCATATGCTGTGTCAAAGGTCGGGAAGGGGTTAGAAAGGTACCTTGTTTGATGAAATCCATCTTGTGGTTGTTGTTTAATCCGTATTTTTAGTTTTCAGTTAATGAGATTATCATGCTCAAGGCCATCCTGTGGGTGGGGCTTTATGTGGTGCTCTGCTTACATTTGCATCCTTTTGGGTTCATGACAGGTCAGTGATCCTTCATTGTCTTACCCCTTATATTGCATACTGCATATACTGTGGTGGGTTTAAAAAATTTTTTATATTGAGCAAAGTGGCTCCTGCGCAGTATCATGTATATCATTATGCCTATAATATTGCTGGGTTAAAAAAATTACCTTCATCAAAATTAAGTGGGCACACGTCAGGTGCACAATGGTGGTGTGCACATGTCAGGTTTTTCACAAGGACCATGTAAAAACCCGCAGACATGTCAGGATTTTTTTGCACATCAAGGACAAAATATGTGCTGCCCATGTGCACACTGATGACACACGGATGACATGCATGTGTCATCTGAGTGACACATACCGGTGCTTGGGAAGACCTCATTGAGTTCACCGCTGTTCATCCAGCTGATTAAATGAGTGAAATGAGCCTGAGAATGCACTTTCATTGACCAGTGGTAACCTCTATGACATCACCGCTCGTCACTGAAGCTGAGCTCACAGCACCTCAGTGCCTGAATAGTCGCACCATGGCACCTTTCAGGTTGTAAACCAGATATCGCAGTGATAGATTACAGAATGGAAAGTATTGCTAATCTTCATTTCGGACAAATGAGAGATATGGTTGTTTATTATTTTTGCTTTTTCTTACCGGGGACATGGTTACACATGAACTGTACTGCTTCTCACAGATGGCACATGGATGTGAAACTCGTGCATATGGACACAGACAGCAAACGGACACACTGATGTCACAGGGATGTCACATATGTACATATGGATGGCACACAGACATAGACCACGGATCTTACCAGTTCTGTTTTTTCCTGTACAGGAACTACCAGGACGTGTGAAGGAGGCCTAAGAACTACTGGGAAGCTTTCGAGACTTATTACCTCACAAAGAGACACTGGTCAGAGTTGTTAAAGAAGGTGAAAACAGGTTTGGGGCGAATTGGTTAAATGCTAGAGTTGAGCCCTCAGATTTATATATTCTAAATGCCCATTTTGATAAGCCACATCAAGTTTATTTTTTGTTGTTTATGCAGACCAATACAGATGAAAAAATCTTTCATTTATCATTTCTATTACTAGTAGGGCTGAGCAAACCTGAAAGGTAAAGTTCGGGGTTCGTACAGGAAGCCAAGTGTCCAGTGCCAATCGCCGAACATGTAATTCTTACTGTACTTTCGTGTTACTGTTCTGGTTCACCGGCCTACTAAAGCTTGTTGAAATAATTGTGCTTTTATTATTGTATAATTGTCTTTGCCTATTTTGGTATAAAAAAAATTGCACTCTGCAGCTGTTTCTTCACCATGTGTATGCCGAAAAAATTGTTGTATTATACCGCTTTGTCTATACAAGTAGTGTGTCAAAATAATAATTTTACTCTGCAGTCATCTCTTTGCCATTTTTGCAAAAAAAATAATTTTACTGTACCACTGTTTCTATACGAGTAGTGTGGCAAAAAAATAATTCTACTCTGCAGTTGTGTCTGACATTTTTGGTACAAAAATGTTAAAGTATTCTGCAGCTGTTTCTTTTCCATTTGTAGGAGAATCAAATAATTATACTGTGCTGCTGTGTCGGTATGAGTAGTGTTGCAAAAAATTAAATCTACTCTGCCGCCATCTCTGTGTGAGTAGTGTGGCGAAAAAACATTTAAAAAATGAGGAGAGCGTCAAATAGGGGAAGAGAGCGTGGTTGTGGTGATTCTGGTGCAGCTGCTCCTGGTGATGGTGGTGTAGCTGCTGCAGAGAGAGGACATCATCATTCTGTGCCTATTACCTGACCAAATATAACACCTTCCTCTGGTGCTTGCACGTGACAGGATGTTATGCCTCCTTTCGTAGGGCTAAATACCAATAGATGAATGGTAAGGCCAGAACATTTTGAGACAGTGTTACATTGGATGGCTTACTGTGGCTCTAGTTTCTTTGCATTAACTTCCACCCAGTCCACTGCAGAAAGTGCAGAGTTGCCATGAGAGGACCATGGGCATCCAGCTTCCACATCACCCTCCTTGCAAATCAGCCAAGCAGTCTGAGCCCTCAGTCATGCAGCAGTCTCTTCTGCTTTATGATAAGTTTGCTGGCTGGGCTTACATGGCCCATCCATCTGACCTTGCATCAGAAGTGAAAGAGACTGAGTGCACTGATGCCCAACCATTTATTTGGTCGGAGGATAAGTACATGGGAGGGCTAGTGACTAGTGTTGAGCGATACTTTCCGATATCCAAAAGTATCGGAATCGGAATGGTATCGCCGATACCATTAAAATATCGGCGATACCCGATACCGATACGGAAGTCCCATGTAAGTCTATGGGAACAAAATATCGTAACTAAAAAACCCATTCTTTCCTTGTAAACACTAAATATACACACATAGAATACATATATATATATATATACACGTCATTGTGACATATATATTATACATATATGTATAGTTTATACACTTCTACATAGTAAAATATCCTCTGATTCAATTGCCGGGTAAAGCCGGCTTCTGTGAAAAGACAGAAGCACCCGACATGAAATGACACTTGGTGTACATAGGGTTAACCATGTATTTTCATGTCGTTTGCTATCTGATTTGCACAAACAATTACATCAGTCTATGTGTGCAAAATTTCACACCTGTAGGGGTTAATTAAAGGTGTAAATTCGTTGTAAAAAAAACGGACTTTTTTGCTACGAATTTACACCTTTAATTAACCCCTACAGGTGTGAAATTTTGCACACATAGACTGATGTAATTGTTTGTGCAAATCAGATAGCAAACGACATGAAAAGACATGGTTAACCCTATGTACACCAAGTGTCATTTCATGTCGGGTTCTGCATTGTCACAAAAGCCGTCAATTGAAATAGCGGCTATTATACTATGTAGAAGTGTATGAACTATAAATATAAATATATTATATATATATATTATATATATATATATATGTGTCACAATTCAATGACATGAATATATATATGAGGTGTAAAATTGCTGAAAAAAAATGCGTGGGCTCCCGCCCTATTTTCGCAACCAGACAGACAGAGCCAGTGAGTTGGGGCAGATAATAATAGCCCAGAGAGGGACCATTATTTTTGCCCCCCCCTGGCTACTAACATCTGCCCCCAGACACCCCAGAAAGGGCAAATCTCTAATTAGATAATTAGATTTGCCCTTTCTGGCACTTTGCCCGTCTATTCCCATTGCCCTGTAGCGGTGGCGAATGGGTTAATAAGGGGTTAAAATGACCTTGCAATTGAAAGGTCACTTTAAGCCAGGTTAATAATTGAGAGCTGTCAATTAGACAACTATCAATTATTAATCCTATTGCATGAAATAAAAATAAAACACACACACCTTTAATTAAAAATCATTTTAATGAAATAAAGACACATGTTTTTGACCATCTTTTATTTTACTGCAAAAACCATTTCCTGTAATAAAAATAAAATAAAAAAGCAAAATTATTCTTACCTATCCCATGCACAGTCAGGTCCCACGGTGTAATCCTTCAGAAAGGGTTAATGTTTACTGCAGGGACCGCAGCTAATGCTGCAGCCTCACAGTAAACCCCCAAATGAATGAGTTCCTCTCCTGGCTGACAGGAGAGTAAAGGCTGGGTCTCACTTAACGATACACCAGCGATCCCGACAACGATATGCACTTGTCAGGATCGCTGGTGTATCGCTACATGATCGCTGCTGAGCTGCCAAACAGGCAGCTCAGGCAGCGATCTGGGTCAGCGACACTGCGAGTAACATCGCTTAAGGGCCCGTCTCACATAGCGATATCGCTACCGTGATCGCTGCTGAGTCACTAGTTTTGTGACGCAGCAGCGAGCTCACCATCGATATCGCTGTGTGTGACATTCAGCGACGATCAGCCCCCCTGCCGGGTATCGCTGTTCGTCGCTGAAATGTCAGGACCTTTTTTTGATCGCTGGTTTCCCGCTGACAGGCACGCATCGCTGCGTGTGACAGGCGGGAGACCAGCGATCCGCTGGTAACCAAGGTACACAGCGGGTTTCCAGGCGCGGGGCTGTGCCTAAAAACCCGCTGTGTACCTTGGATACCAGCGCCCTGATGCAGGGGAGCTGGTATCCAAGGTACACAGCGGGTTTCCAGGCACCGCGCAGCGCTTGGAAACCCGCTGTGTACCTTGGATACCAGCTCCCTGCATCAGGGCGCTGGTATCCAAGGTACACAGCGGGTTTCTAGGCACAGCCCCGCGCCTGGAAACCCGCTGTGTACCTTGGTTACCAGCGGATCGCTGGTCTCCCGCCTGTCACACGCAGCGATGCGTGCCTGTCAGCGGGAAACCAGCGATCAAAAAAAGGTCCTGACATTTCAGCGACAATCAGCGATACCCGGCAGGGGGGCTGATTGTCGCTGAATGTCACACACAGCGATATCGCTGGTGAGCTCGCTGCTGCGTCACAAAACTAGTGACTCAGCAGCGATCTCGGTAGCGATATCGCTATGTGAGACGGGCCCTTAAGTGGAAAGCTTAATTGATTGCTTTCCACTTTCACTTCAGGTCAGCCAGGGACACAATCAGTGACGTCAGAGGGAACTGATTAACAAAAATAGGGGTTCCCTTCGAAAAAAAAATGGTGTGGGGTCCCCCCTATTTTTGTTAACCAGCCAGATGAAGCAGACCGCTGAGGCCTGGATTTTCAGGCTGTTAAGGAGCCAAGATCCATGGACCTTGCCAGCCTGATAATACCAGGCCACAGCAGTCTGCATATCTTGGCTGATTAACAAAAATAGGGGATCCCCTCGAAAAAAATTGGCGTGGGGTCCCCCCTATTTTTGTTAACCAGCCAGATGAAGCAGACCGCTGAGGCCTGGTTTTTCAGGCTGGTAAGGATCCAATATCCATGGACCTTGCCAGTCTGATAATACCAGGCCACAGCAGTCTGCTTAGCTTGGCTGGTTAACAAAAATAGGGGATCCCCTCGAAAAAAAAACAGCATAGGGGTCCCCCTATTTTTGTTAACCAGCCAAGTAAAATGCAGACTGCTGCGGCCTGGTATTAAAAGACTGTCAAGGCCCATGGATTTTGGCCCTCAACAGCCTGATAATACCAGGCTACAGCAGCCCCACATTTGGCGCATCAAAAGATGTGCCAATTGTGGCACTTTACCCGGCTCTTCCCACTGCCCTGTAGCGGTGGCAAGTGGGGTAATAAGGGGTTAATGTCACCGTTGATTGCACGTGACAATAAGCCCGGTTAATAATGGAGAGGCGTCAATAAGACACCGATCCATTATTAATCCCAAAGTTTTTAAATGTTTAAAAAAAAGACACAGCAAGAAAAAAGTCTTTTAATGAAATAAAAGAGACATCACAGTTTTCATTTCTTTTATTACTCTCTCATTCCTGCGACGCCATCGATCTCCTGTAAAAAAATAAAAAAAACAAACCAACAGTATACCACCTGTCCGACGCAGTCCATAACGACAGTCCCACGACGATCCAGCTCTGCTACATCGGAATGACAGGCAGAGCCTGTCATCCCGGCGCAGCACAGCTGATTACCTGCTTCCCCGGCGGTGACGTCATCGGACTGCTTACGGTCGCGATTACCCAGCAGTCACTGCAGTTATCGCGAGAAACTGCATGTGACCGCCGGGGAGAAGAGGATGGTGGCCATTAAGCAGTCCGGGATGTGACCGCCGGAGATCTTCTGCCAGGTAACTGCCGCTGACTCCTGACAGACCCGACCGACGGACACTGACAGTGACAGTGACAATCCCGATTCCGGTATCCGATATGACGAAAATATCGGTACTCGGAATCGGAATTCCGATACAGCCAATATCGGCCGATACCCGATATTTGCAGTATCGGAATGCTCAACATTACTAGTGACCATGGTCAGTGAACCAGCACAGCACATGTCAGAGGATGACAAAGCACAGTTTCCAACTGCAGTGTCTTTCTGAAGACCGGCAAGGGGAGCAGTGGTGAGGAGTGGGAGGAAGATGATGCGGAGGTTGTAGTTCGGAGGAAGAGGAGGTCACCACACTGCCCCAGCAGCACAGCAAAAGATGTAGCAGATTGCAAAGGCACAGTGGACAGGCCCTTGCCGGTATGTTAGTTACTGCAGCCCACTGTGCCCCTGAAAACAGCACACCAAAGCCAGCTTAAAATAGCTCCCGTGGCATTTCTCCAGGGAATGTGAAGATGACTAGTGATGGGTTGTTTGCTCTCTATGCCATCAGATCCTGAAGCAAGGCATAAATCTTCTGAATCTGAGCACCATGCCCATGATGAGGCATCTGATTCCAAGTACAAAGTGCATTGGATTATGCAACTTAAAAAGCATGACAAATCTTATCCTTCTCCTGCTCCCTCTTCTGCTGCAGTCTCAGCCTCTTTCTCCAGCTCAAGGTCAACAGGACCCCCTGCCTCAATGTAACCACCGCTGTTACCAAGCATCTCCATACCGTCCCATGGAAGTGTTCAGCTTTTACATCCCCCAAGCCCTTGAGAGAAAGAGAAGATATCCCCTACCCACCCACTAGTCATAGTGATGAATGACAGCAGTTCCAAATTACTGGCCTTTGAAATGCTTCCTTTCCTACTGATTGAGACAAATAGTTTGAAAAAAACTGATGACAGTGGCTGTCCCACAGTACATTCCTCCCAGCTTCCACTACTTTTCCAGGCGTGCCATCCCTGCCCTGTACACGCATGTTGCAGATTAAATAAGGTGTGCACTGAGCAACACCATCAGAGGCAAGGTCCACGTAGCCACAGATAGGTGAATCAGTAAGCACAGTTAGGGACGTTACATCTCCCTAACTACCCACTGGGTAAATGTACTAGTGTCTGGGACAGTGGCGGAAGGCCTTCTAGCACATGTCCTACCACCATTGAGAATTGCTAGACTTTTATCTGCCCAGGTTGCCTCCTCCTACTCCACTTCCTCCACCCCTCCTTGTCACAGTAAGACCTGCACCAACAACTTCAGCACATCCAAGTGGAAACGACAGCAGCCTGTTCTTCAACTCCTCTGTTTGTTGGATAAATCTCTCAATGCACAGGATCTGTGGAGGGGGTTAAACAACAGACAGGTGAGTGGTTGGTGCCACTGAACCTCAAGTCCGACCTGGTGGTTTGCGATAATGGGTGAAATCTCAACCTTGCATATGCTGAAGAGTCTGTGTGAGCATCAGCAGGCAATAGTAGAGTTTCAGATGCAGCACCACTCCTGAGTTGTTCTGCAAAACAACGCCACTTTACCATCAATGAGTGGGATTACATGTGGGATGTGTGTGCCAAGTTGCACTGCTTTGAATGCTACACCAAAATTGCAAGCGCTGATGACGCCATCAATAGCGTTACTATACCATTTATATGCCTGCTGGAAAAAATATTCAGGCAATAATGGATGAGGTGGTGGCACAGCAGGAAGAGGAGCAGAAGGAGGACTAATTTACACCGTTATCAGGCCTGGTGTCCACATATAGTGGGTATGGAAAGTATTTAGTCTCTTTTAAATTTTTCACTCTTTACTAAGGACCTACTTACAGCCAAAGCTAACGGACAATACTCTATACTACTGCTTCTAGACCTGTCCTCTGCTTTCAACACAGTTGGCCACTGCCTCCTACTACAGATCCTCTCCTCCTTTGGCATCAAAGACCTTGCCCTATCCTGGATCTCCACATACCTTTCCAACCACACATTCAGCATCTCCCACTCCCACACTACCTCCTCAAAGCACCTTCTCTCTGTTGGAGTCCCCAAGGCTCTGTTCTAGGACCCCCACTCTTCTCAATCTTTACACTTGGCCTGGGGCAATTCATAAAGTCCCACGGATTCTAGTAGAACTTTTATGGTGACAACACTCAGATCTACCTCTCTGGCCCAGATGTCACCTCTCTGCTGTCCAGAATCTCCGAGTGTCTATCAGCCATATCCTCCTTCTTCTCCTCTTGCTTCCTCAAACTCAATGTGGACAAATCTGAACTCATCATCTTTCCCCTTCTCACAGATCTTCCTTACCTGACCTATCTATCACAATTAAAAGAAAAAAAGACCCGAACTCTTGCTATATTGGTGCAGACTGAACGTGAATAATCCACAAAATCTATCAAAATTAACAACATCATGTTTTCCCCCGTACCTGAAGTCCGCTGCCTAGCAGTAACCCTTGACTCTGCCCTGTCCTTCAAACCGCACATCCAAGCTTTCTCTACCTCCTGTCGCCTCCAGTCAAAAATATTTCCAGAATATGTCCTTTTCTCAACTCTCAATCTACTAAAATGCTTGTGCATGCCCTCATCATCTCCCACCTCGACTACTACAACATCCTTTTCTGAGGCCTCCCTGCTAACACCCTCGCACCTCTCCAGTCCATCCTTAACTCTGCTTAACTAATTCATCTCTCTCTTCGCTACTCCTCCACTTCTCCCCTGTGCAAATCTCTTCACTGGCTCCCATTCCCTCAGTGTATCCAGTTCAAATTACTAATACTGACATATATTGCCATCTATAACCTGTCTCCTCCATATGTCTCTGAACTAATCTCCAAATACCTTCCCTCACGTAATCTCCGGTCCTCCCAAGACCTCCTTCTCTCCTCCACACTTTTTCGGTCCTCACCCAACCGCCTCCAAGACTTCTCCCGAACATCCCCCATCCTCTGGAATTCTTTGCCCCAACACATCCGACTATTAACCACATTCAGATCCTTCAGACGGAACCTGAAAACCCTCCTCTTCAGGAAAGCTTACAGCCTGCAAAGACCCCACGGTCCTCTCCCCTCTGCATCAGCCTGTCATTGTTAGTTTGCTTACTGTAAGTGATATCTGTGATTTTTATGTAACCCCTTCTCATGTACAGCACCATGAAATGAATGGTGCTATATAAATAAATAAATAAATAATAATAATAATGCCGCATGTATCTGCTGTCTGCTGTCAGTTTCACTTTAACTATCTCTCCTGTGATGAGTTATGCGGTTAAATTCTGAAGCTGCTAACATCTTGCCGGTGGTACTGAGAACAGCTGATGTATTCTGGTGTCAGGTGTTGGACCATCACTGATCTCATACTGATGACTTATCCCTAAGATAAGTCATCAATATAAAAGTAGTCAAGCATCCCTTTAAATTTGTGAAAAAGTAAGGGTAAACACATTTATAACTTATATGTTTATAATAATTATATCTACATTTCTAATAAAAATAATATTGAAAATAAATTGTAAACATTATCGAGATACCTTAACCCCTTAACGACCGCCGATACGCCTTTTAACGGCGGTCATTAAGGGTACTTAAACCACAGCGCCGTTAATTAACGGCGCTGTGGAAAAAGTGAATAGCGCCCCCCAGAGGCGCATTTTCCGGGGTCTCGGCTACCGGGGGTTGCGATCGCCGTTACCGACACCGATGTTGCGATCGCCGTTATTAACCCTATAACGGTGACCGCAACAAAAAAAAAAATCTGATGTGCCATTTAATTTCTCTGTCCCCTGATGTTATCGGACATCAGGGGACAGAGAAAAAGGGTCCCCAGGACCCCCATGTAGCCCCCGATCCAGTCCATGTGGCCCCCGGGCCCTCCGTTGTCCCCCGGTGCCGGCGCTGTTAAGAAAATGGCGGGCGCATGCTCAGTGCGCCCGCCGCTATGTGCCGCTGTGCTGGTGGGGGGATGGGCAAATATTCTCTGGGGTCTCGGCTACTGGGGGTAGCCGAGACCCCAGAGAACATGATCCGGGTCGGTATTCACCGATCCCGGTGTTGCGATCGCGGCTATGCAAGCATAGCCGCGATCGCAAAAAAAAAAAAAAAAAAAAAAATGATTTCTCTCCCCTCTGATGTGATCGCACATCAGAGGGGAGAAAATGAGGGTCCCCCGGTCCCCGATCGCCCCCCCGTATACTTATCGGTGTCCTCCGTCCTCCCGCAGGCCCCAGGATCCCGGCGTCTTCTTCCTGCAAAAAAAAAATGGCGGGCGCATGCGCAGTGCGCCCGCCGATCTGCTTGGCGGCAGATTCAAAAAAAAGTTTCATTCATTCTCCAGAAAGTGCATTTTGATCACTGTGATAAACTATCACAGTGATCAAAATAAAAAAAACAGTACATAACCCCCCATTTATCACCCTTTTAGTTAGGGACATACAATAAAAAATAGAAATTATATTTATTTTCATTTTTCTGTTAGGGTTAGGGTTATAATTAGGGTTAGGGTTATAATTAGGGTTAGGGTTAGCATTAGGGTTAGGGTTAGCATTAGGGTTAGGGTTATAATTAGCGTTAGGGTTATAATTAGCGTTAGGGTTAAGCTGGGTTCATACTGCGTTATGGCAGTCCGTTAGACGGACTGCGCTACACCGCTGTATAACGCGGTGTAACGCAGTCCGTTAACGCTGCCATTCACCCCCATTTGAGGGCGCATCGCGACGCATGCCGTAAAGCGGCATGCGTTTGCGACGTGCCATCATTTAGTGACGGAGCCTCGGACGCGGGCTGCAGCGTCTGGGCTCCGTCACCGCTAGCGCAGATGAATCATCTGCTGATTCCTCTGCGCTAGCGGGTATAGCATAACGCGATCACATTATGCTATACCGTTACCAGCCCGTCAACGCTATGTGTTGAACGGGCTGGTAAAACGCAAAATGAACCCAGCCTTAGGGTTAGGGTTATAATTAGGGTTAGGGTTACAATTAGGGTTAGGGTTACAATTAGAGTTAGGGTTATAATTAAGGTTAGGGTTACAATTAGGGTTGGAATTAGGGTTGGGATTTAGGTTACGATTACGGTTGGGATTAGGGTTAGGGGTGTGTTGGGATTAGGGTTGGAGCTAGAATTGAGGGATTTCCACTATTTAGGCACATCAAGGGGTCTCCAAACACGACGTGGCGTTCAAAAAGTCAAATGGCGCTCCCTCCCTTCCGAGCCCTGCCGTGCGCCCATACAGTGGTTTACCCCAACATATGGGGTATCAGCGTACTCAGGAGAAATTGCACACCAATTTTGGGGTTCTAATTTCTCCGGTTACCCTTGGGAAAATAAAAAATAGCTGGCTAAAAAAATAATTTTTGAGAAAAAAAAAGATTTTTCATTTTCACGGCTCTGCGTTTATAAATTTCTGTGAAGCACTTTGGGGTTCAAAGTGGTCACCACACATCTAGATAAGCTCCTTAAGGGGTCTAGTTTCCAAAATGGGGTCACTTGTGGGGGGTTTCCACTGTTTAGACACATCAGGGGGTCTCCAAACACGACGTGGCTTTCAAAAAGTCAAATGGCGCTCCCTCCCTTCCGAGCCCTGCCGTGCGCCCAAACAGTGGTTTACCCCAACATATGGGGTATCAGCATACTCAGGACAAATTGCACACCAATTTTGGGGTTCTAATTTCTCCGGTTACCCTTGGGAAAATAAAAAATAGCTGGCTAAAAAAATCATTTTTGAGAAAAAAAATGATTTTTCATTTTCACGGCTCTGCGTTTATAAATTTCTGTGAAGCATTTGGGGTTCAAAGTGCTCACCACACATCTACATAAGCTCCTTAAGGGGTCTAGTTTCCAAAATTGGGTCACTTGTGGGGGGTTTCCACTGTTTAGACCCATCAGGGGGTCTCCAAACACGACGTGGCTTTCAAAAAGTCAAATGGCGCTCCCTCCCTTCCGAGCCCTGCCGTGCGCCCAAACAGTGGTTTACCCCAACATATGGGGTATCAGCGTACTCAGGACAAATTGCACACCAATTTTGGGGTTCTAATTTCTCCAGTTACCTTGGGAAAATAAAAAATAGCTGGCTAAAAAATCATTTTTGAGAAAAAAAAATGATTTTTCATTTTCACGGCTCTGCGTTTATAAATTTCTGTGAAGCACTTGGGGTTCAAAGTGCTCACCACACATCTAGATAAGCTCCTTGGGGGGGTCTAGTTTCCAAATGGTGTCACTTGCAGGGGGTTTCTACTGTTTAGGTACATCAAGGGCTCTGCAAACACAACATGACGCCTGCAGAACATTCCATCAAAGTCTGCATTACAAAATGGCGCTCCTTCCCTTCCAAGCACTCCCATGCGCCCAAACAGTGGTTTCACCCCACATATGGGGTATCAGCGTACACAGGAAAAATTGCACAACAACTTTTTGGGTCCAATTTCTCCTGTTACCCTTGGGAAAATAAAAAAAATAGCGGGCTAAAGAATAATTTTTGAGGAAAAAAATGATTTTCACGGCTCTACGTTTATTAATTTCTGTGAAGCACCTGGGGGTTCAAAGTGCTCACCACACATCTAGATAAGTTCCTTAAGGGGTCTAGTTTCCAAAATGGTGTGATTTGTGGGGGGTTTCGACTGTTTAGGCGTATCAGGGGCTCTCCAAACGCGACATGGCGTCCAATTTCAATTCCAGCCAATTTTGGTTTGAAAAAGTCAAACGGCGCTCCTTCCCTTCCAAGCCCTGCCGTGCGCCCAAACAGTGGTCCCACCCCACATATGGGGTATCAGCGTACTCAGGACAAATTGGACAACAACTTTTGTGGTCTAATTTCTCCTGTTACCCTTGGAAAAATAAAAAATTGGGACTAAACGATCAGGTTTGTGGAAAAAATATGACTTTTTATTTTCATGCCCGGGAGTTATAAACTTCTGTGAAGCACTTGGGGGTTCAAAGTGCTCACCACACATCTATATAAGTTCCTTAGGGGTTCTAGTTTCCAAAATGGTGTCACTTGTGGGGGGTTTCCACTGTTTAGACACATTAGGGCCTCTACAAACGCGACATGGCGTCCAGCCAATTCTGAGTTGAAAAAGTCAAACGGCGCTCCTTCCCTTCCAAGCTCTGCCATGCACCCAAACAGTGGTTTACCCCCACATATGGGGTATCAGCATGCTCAGGACAAATTGCACAAAAACTTTTGGGGTCTTGTTACCCTTGGAAAAATAAAAATTGGGGTGAACAGATCGTTTTTGTGGAAAAAATATGATTTTTTATTTTCACGGCTCTATGTTATAAACTTCTGTGAAGCACTTGGAGGTTCAAAGTGCTCACCACAGATCTAGATAAGTTCCTTAGGGGGTCTAGTTTCCAAAATGGGGTCACTTGTGATGGGTTTCCACTCTTTAGACACATCAGGGCCTCTACAAACGCGACATGGCGTCCAGCCAATTCTGCGTTGAAAAAGTCAAATGTCGCTCCTTCCCTTGCGACCTCTGCCGTGCGCCCAAAAAGTGGTTTACCCCCACATATGGGGTATCGGCTTATTCAGGAGAAATTGCACAACAAATTTTGTGGTTCATTTTTTCTTTTAACACTTGTGAAAATAAAAAAAATAGGTTCCGAAGTAAAGTTTTTGCAAAAAAAGTTAAATGTTAATTTTTTCCTTCCACATTGCTTCAGTTCCTGTGAAGCACGTAAAGGGTTAATAAACTTTTTGAATGTGGTTTTGAGCACCTTGAGGGGTGCAGTTTTTAGAATGGTGTCACTTTTGGGTATTCTTTATCATATAGACCCCTCAAAGTGACTTCAAATGTGATGTGTTCCCTAAAAACAAAATGGTGTTGTAAAAATGAGAAATCGCTGGTCAACTTTTAACCCTTATAACTTTGTAAAAAAAAAAAAATTTTGGTCCCAAAATTGTGCTGATGTAAAGTAGACATGTGGGCAATGTTATTTATTAAGAAATTTGTGTGACATATCTCTCTGATTTAAGGGCATAAAAATTTAAAGTTTGAAAATTGTTAAATTTTCAAAATTTTCGCCATATTTCGTTTTTTTTCATAAATAAACACAAGTCATATCAAAGAAATTTTACCAGTAACGTGAAGTACAATATGTCACGAAAAAACAATCTCAGAATCAGCTGGATTCGTTAAAGCGTTCCAGAGTTATAACCTCATAAAGTGACAGTGGTCAGAATTGTAAAAATTGGCCCGGTCATTAAGCTGCAAAAATGGCTCTGTCACTAAGGGGTTAAGATATTTCCTCTAGTACTTTATGTCCTAGTTTGTTTCATTGTATGTATATCTATCTATCTATCTATCTATATATATATATATATATATTGTCATGATGAAAACAATGTTTCAAATACAGGCTATTGCAATAGCTGAATATCTTATTATTTTGAAGGCTATTTTTAAGTCAGATTTATCCTAGCCCCACCCTCATTAGAAACCAGTATATTTTTAATACAATTTGGAAAATGCAAAGTTTTGCTCCTGTTTTTATTTTATCTGCCTACAATATTAGAATAATAAACCTAAGAATCTTTGTTACTCATTCCTGAAGTTCCCTATGATGAACTCATTTTAATATTCTTTATTCTTGTTGTTATGCTAACCGTAATCCTCAAAATTGTCATATCAGCACTTTACTGAGCTTGTTCATAAAGCTTATTACAATGATGCATTAAAGTTAAAACAGCTCTAATATAATGAAGTAGCCTAGTTATAATTACATTTATGCAAAATCATATTAATAATTGGACTTTTGTATTGTTAGTGGATTTAGTAGATGGATTGTTATATCTTTGCAGGAAAAGAAGAGCAGGTGGGCTGATAACAGGAAAAAAATAATTGACTTTAAAAGAAGCAACTGACTATTCAGTCATAACATTGGTTAAACAAGTTACAAGAATATGTACTGTATATCCTAAAGTAAAAGAATAAAGCAAAATATAAACTATTATGGATACTTCAGATATATATATATATATATATATGTACATTAAGATTTTAATATATTTCTACTTATATTTATCAACTACAAATGAAATGAATTGACTTCTTGTGGAGTGGTAATACCTACAACTGGATCAAGTACAGACAAAAGAACAATTTATTTTTTTGAGTTTGTAATACTAAGGCTGGGGTCACACACACCGTCAACTAAATCTGACCGCTTTAGTGGGACGATTATCGCAGAAAAGTTTCATGAACATTGATGCGTCTAGCATCCGATTTTCCCTACCCATAGACTTGCATTGGTGAGTGTCGACCCACAATCGGTGACAATCGCAGCATGCTGCAATTGCACTCGCACGTTTAAAACGGACCACAAAAAATCTGATACTGGGAGCTGCTCCATAGATTACCATTGATCCGACTGCAATGCGATATTTCATCGCTTTGCAGTGGTACGATTTTGTTGCCAGTGTGACCCCAGCCTAATAGTTAAAAAGCATCAAAATATTGGGCTTCATTTATTAAAACTGTATAACAGATTAATTGGCTGCATGCTTATAGCAATCACTTACAATTAGCAGTTTTAGAAACTATTGATTGCACTTGACAGCAAAGTGAGTTTTACTTTTTGAACAATACTTATTGAGTTATTAGGTTGTGCTTGCCAGAATCCTGTTTAAAGAAGCCACACATTTTGTAGCATGTCAGACATGTACTCCAATACCTTTAGCCACCTTTTAAAAAAAAATAGTGTGAATTTTTGGGAATGAATACGTCAGAACCTGATGGAAATTTTAACTCAAATATTCAACATAATTTGGAGAAACTTGCTGTTTCAGTGCCTATACATGAATTATGCAGTGGAGGTATTTAAACTAAGGAATCATTTCCAGAGGGAAAAGGTTTACATAGTATGTTAAATACAAAGAGCTCCCATAATGGCATACAAATAGTGCCAATAGTGGGAATAGACATAAACCCACATAGGAGAAAAAGAAAACAGCACCCGCTCTAGAATGAAATGTATAACAGGAGGAAAAGAAGCAATCAGGTGAAAAAAGTAAAATTTAACTTTTATTAAGTAGGTACAAAAAATAATTCAACAGTACACAGAATATATGATAAAATAGACTCAAGCAAAAAAAAACCAAAGGCACCACAGGGCAGATGATCACCCCCATAATATCCCAAATTCATCTTATGATTACAGAGAGAACCTCAAATCTTTAAAGTGCCAGTGCATATAGATAGGTGAACGGGATCGGTAAGTATCCTTAAATAACCACCGCCAGTGCGGCAATAAAATGCCAGTATTCAAGGTTCAAAATTAACCCATAAGTAAAGGAAAGCTTACCGGTATAAATAGTCCTGGGGAGAGTGCCCTGGGCAAGGTAATGTGGACCCCCGACGCGCCTTTTGCGTGCCCTTAAGCGTCATAACACCCTTGCCAAAACATACAGTAGAGTGGCCGGAGCATGACTGAATACATTCACCCTGGTGCTGAAGTGCTGGTGGACGGTGAGGATGAGGAGAAGGAGGAGGTAGACACCAAACAGCCAAAATCAGGAAATGTATATCCATGTTTGGTTGTGAAGAGGTACATGGGAATACACCTCCAGAAAAACACTACATTGAAGTATATGCTCCACTGTCATCATTTGATAGTGTTGAGAAGTCAGGCCCAATCCATGCCTTGTTTATTTTTATAAGAGTCAGCCTGTCTGCATTTTCCTTAGAAAGGCGAATGTGCTTTTCTGTGATAATGCCACCAGCAGCACTAAAAACCCGCTTGGACAAAACTCTAGCAGCAGGGCAGGCCAGGACCTTGAAGGCGTAGAGAGCCAGTACATGCCACATGTCCAGCTTGGATACCCAATAATTAAAAGGCACAGAGGAATCACGGAGGACGCTATTACGGTCAGCAAGGTACTCACTCAGCATCTTAGAGAACATTGCATTCCTTGTGAGATTACCCCACGCCTCAGTGCATGGGCGATGGGAGGGTCTTAGAAAACTGTCCCAGACTTTGCCAGTGTTCCCCTGCCTCTGTTGGAGTGGACTTGTGTCTGTCTCGTCTGTCCTGCTTGGTTAGACAATGTACTATTATCTTTGCCGCCAGCATTTTGAGATTTGAATTTTTTTAATAATTCTGCAACAATGGCCCTATGGTACTGCACCATTTTGGTACACCTGTCTGCCTCTGGAACAAGAGATTGAAAGTTATCCTTGTACTGTGGGTCTAAAAATGTCACCAGCCAGTAATGACTGGTACCCAATATTCTGACAATACGAGGGTCACGGGAAAGGCAGCGCAACATAAAGTCTGCCATGCGTGCCAGACTGGTAACAGGCAAGATTTCTGTGTCCTCACCAACAGGACGACTGATCAAGGTGTTGTCCTCCTCCTCCTCTTCCTCTTCTTCCCTGTCCTCAGGCTATCCACGCTGAACAGACGATATGACAGTTGTCGTTGTAGTCCCTTCTATAGCGCATGAAAGTAGCTCTTGTTCTTCCGCCTCCTCCTCTTCCTCATTGTTAACCAATCCAGATTGGGATGACATGAGACTGGGCTGTGTGTAATCACCCTGTATGGTTCCTTGATCCATGTCCTCATACTCCGCCTGCAATGTCTCCTCTTTCATTGTGAGCAGAGAGCTTTTCAGAATGCAGATGAGTGGGATGCTTGCGCTAATTTTGGCGCAATCGCCGCTCACCATTTTGGTGGACTCCTCAAAGTTTTGGAGGATGCTACATATGTCTAACATCCATGTCCACTCCTGAGTAGAGTTGAACGAAACAGGTCGTCAGATTCATAAGTCGAAGACTTTCGCTAAAGTCGAGTTTCGCCGAGCGAAACCCAACCATAGTGTGAAGTCGGCCATGTGGTCGTCGACACGAGCGCCAAAGTTGGTTTTCCCATAATGCTTGCAGCACCTTTTTCAGCCAATGAGCAAGGACGTACAGTGTGGGCAACGAGATGACATGGGCAGTGTGCACCACTATCTTAGAGAAAGGCATTGCAGTGATTGGCTTGCTTTGGGGGGCGTTATAGCGGCTATAAAAGCCCTGACCGCCGACCGCCATTTTACTTCTGCCGATCTTAACAGTAGGGAGAGGATGCTGATGCAGTTTATCAGTAGAGAGTTAGGGCAGGAAAGAGAAGTTCTTCTGTGCTTGTGCTGATAGCAATTGTGCTGTACAGTTAGTGTGCAGTGACAGGGGAGGATTTTCTTGCGTGCAGCAGCACTGCTTATTAGGCTGCCTGCCAGTGACAGGGGAGGATTTTCTTGTGTGCAGCAGCGCTGGTTAATAGGCTGCCTGCTAGCTGTATTGCTGTGTGTACACTGCTGTGCGGACTGCTTTTTACACAGAACTAATACTTTTATTCTTTTTTTCTGCACAGTTACCGAGCGTTCATTTTTTCCCTCACCGTATAGAGCTGTATGTTCCTCACACACTACCGTGCACCGGCTGGTATCACGTACAAATACATGCTGACTGTCTGTGTGTGACTCCGGAAATCAATACGGAGATTGAAATTTTCCCCTACACTATATTCACCTGGTATCTTCTGATACAGTACCTTTTTTCTGCAGAGAGAACGTCTGTCTGTGAATCCGGAAATATATATGGAGATTTACAATTACCCCTACACTTTATACAGCTGTACGCTTATCATACAGTACCATTTTTCTGCTTTTTATATTCTGGTCTAATCCATAATGAGCCTCAGAGTGTCTGTGTGTGACTCCGGAAATATATACGGAGATTTAAAATTACCCCTACACTGTATACAGCTGTACGCTTCTCATACAGTACCGTTTTTCTGCTTTTTATATTCTGGTCTAACCCATACTGAGTCTGAGAGCATCTGTGTGTTACTCCGGAAATATATACGGAGATTTAAAATTACCCCTACACTGTATACAGCTGTACGCTTCTCATACAGTACCGTTTTTCTGCTTTTTATATTCTGGTCTAATCCATACTGAGCCTGTGAGCGTCTGTGTGTTACTCCAGAAATATATAAGGAGATTTAACCCCTCTCTGACATTAGACGTACTATCCCGTCCATAAAACCCGTGCCATTCTGACCATGGACGGGATAGTACGTCATAGGCGATTAGCTGCGCTCCCGGAGGGAGCGCAGCTAATCGCCGCCGGGTGTCAGCTGATTATCACAGCTGACACCCGTGACTGTGTGTCAGGAGCGGTCACGGACCGCTCCCGGCACATTAACCCCTTGCACACCGCGATCAAACATGATCGCGGTGTACTGGGGGCACAGGGGAGGATCGCGCAGGCAGGGGGCTCCCTGCGCGCCCCCCTGAGACCCTCAGACCAGCGCGATGTGATCGCGCTGCTCTGAGGGCTTCCTCCCTCCCAGGACCCGGATCCAAGATGGCGCTGGGGTCCTGGAGGGAGGCGGCTTCCTCAGTGCCTGCCGAGAGCAGGCATGAGGAAGCGTCCTGCACTGCCTGTCACATCGCTGGTGTGACAGAGTGCTATGCACACTGTCACACCAGCGATCTGATGAAATACAGTGATGTCCCACCCTGGGACAAAGTAAAAAAGTAAAAAAAAAGTAAAAATAAACATGTGTAAAAAAAATCCAAAAAAAAAAAAAAATATTCCCCAATAAATTCATTACTTATTGTAAATAAAAAAAATAAAACAATAAAAGTACACATATATGGTATCGCCGCGTCCGTAACGACCCCCCCTATAAAACTGTCCCACTAGTTAACCCCTTTTGTGAACCCCTTAAAAAATAAAAATAAAAACGAAGCAAAAAATCAGTGCTTTATCATCATACCGCTGAACAAAAAGTGGAATAACACGCGATCAAAAAGACGGATATAAATAAACATGGTACCGCTGAAAACGTCATCTTGTCCCGCAAAAAACGAGCCGTCACACAGCATCATGAGCGAAAAAATAAAAAAGTTATAGCTCGCAGAATAAAGCGATGCAAAAATAATTATTTTTTATATAAAATTGTTTTTATTCTATAAAAGCGCCAAAACATAAAAAAATTATATAAATGAGGTATCGCCATAATCGTACTGACCCGAAGAATAAAACTGCTTTATCGATTTTACCACACGCGGAACAATAAAAACGCCTCACCCAAAAGAAATTCATGAATTGCTGATTTTTGTTCATTCTAACCTCCCAAAAATCGAAATAAAAAGCGATCAAAAAATGTCACGTGCTCAAAAATGGTACCAATAAAAGCGTCACCTCGTCCCGCAAAAATTAAGACCTCACATGACATTGTGGGCCAAAATATGCAAAAATTATAGCTCTCAAAATGTGGCGATGCAAAAAACTACTTTTTGCAATAAAAAGCGTCTTTTAGCGTGACAGCTGCCAATCATAAAAACCGCTATAAATAGTAAATCAAACCCCCTTTATCACCCCCTTAGTTAGGGAAAAATAATAAAATAAAAAAAATGTATTTATTTCCATTTTCCCATTAGGGTTAGGGTTAGGGTTTCGGCTAAAGTTAGGGTTAGGGTTGGCGCTAAAGTTAGGATTAGGGTTAGAGTTAGGATTAGGGTTAGGGTTGGGATTAGGGTTGGGACTAGGGTTAGGGGTGTGTTGGGGTTAGGGTTGGAGTTAGAATTGGGGGGTTTCCGCTGTTTAGGCACATCAGGGGCTCTCCAAATGTGACATGGCGTCTGATCTCCATTCCAGCCAATTCTGCGTTGAAAAAGTCAAACGGTGTTCCTTCACTTCTGAGCTCTGCCATGCGTCCAAACAGTAGTTTATCCCCACATATGGGGTATCAGCGTACTCTGGACTCCAAGAGTTATTGTGAAATTTGTCCTATTTCTTCTGTTACCCTTGGGAAAATAAAAAACTGGGGCGAAAATATTATTTTTGTAAAAAAAATAAGATTTTTTTGTTTTTACGGCTGTACATTATAAACTTCTGTGAAGCACTTGGGGCTTCATAGCGCTCACCACACATCTAAATAAGTTCCTTGTGGGGTCTATTTTCCAAAATGGGGTCACTTGTTGGGGATTTCCACTGTTTAGGCGCATCAGGGGCTCTCCAAATGCGACATGACGCCCCCAGACCATTCCATCAAAGTCTGCAATCCAAAACGTCACTACTTCCCTTTCCGAGCCCTGACATGCGCCCATACAGTAGTTTTCTCCCACATATTGGGTATCAGCGTACTCAGGACAAATTGGACAACAACTTTTGGGGTCCAATTTCTCCTGTTGCCCTTGTGAAAATAAAATATTGGGGGCGAAAAAATCATTTTTGTAAAAAAAAAAAGGATTTTTTATTTTTACGGCTGTGCGTTATAAACTTCTGTGAAGCACTTCGGGGTTCAAAGTGCTCACCACACATCTAGGTAAGTTCCTTGTGAGGTCTATTTTCCAAAATGGGGTCACTTGTGGGGGGTTTCCACTGTTTAGGCGCATCAGGGGCTCTCCAAATGCGACATGACGCCCCCAGACCATTCCATCAAAGTCTGCAATCCAAAACGTCACTACTTCCCTTTCCGAGCCCTGACATGCGCCCATACAGTAGTTTTCTCCCACATATTGGGTATCAGCGTACTCAGGACAAATTGGACAACAACTTTTGGGGTCCAATTTCTCCTGTTACCCTTGTGAAAATAAAATATTGGGGGCGAAAAAAATCATTTTTGTAAAAAAAAAAAGGATTTTTTATTTTTACGGCTGTGCGTTATAAACTTCTGTGAAGCACTTCGGGGTTCAAAGTGCTCACCACACATCTAGATAAGTTCCTTGTGGGGTCTATTTTCCAAAATGGGGTCACTTGTGGGGGGTTTCCACTGTTTAGGCGTATCAGGGGCTCTCCAAATGCGACATGACGCCCCCAGACCATTCCATCAAAGTCTGCAATCCAAAACGTCACTACTTCCCTTCCGAGCCCTGACGTGCACCCATACAGTAGTTTTCTCCTACATATTGGGTATCAGCGTACTCAGGACAAATTGGACAACAACTTTTGGGTTCCAATTTCTTCTGTTACCCTTGTGAAAATAAAATATTGGGGGCGAAAAAATCATTTTTGTAAAAAAAAAAAAGGATTTTTTATTTTAAGGCTGTACGTTATAAACTTTAGTGAAACACCTGGGGGTTCAAAGTTCTCACCACACATCTAGATAAGTTCCTTGAGGGGTCTAGTTTCCAAAATGGTGTCATTTGTGGGGGGTTTCCACTGTTTAGGCAGATCAGGAGCTCTCCAAACACGACATGGCGTCCAGCCAATTCTGCGTTGAAAAAGTGAGATGGCGCTCCTTCCCTTCCAAACTCTGCCATGCACCCAAACAGTGGTATACCCCCACATATGGGGTATCAGTGTACTCAGGACAAATTGCACAATAACTTTTGGAGTCTTGTTACCCTTGGAAAAATAAAAATTGGGGTGAAAAGATCATTTTTGTGGAAAAAATATGATTTTTAAATTTTACGGCTCTACGTTATAAACTTGTGTGAAGCACTTGAGGGTTCAAATTGCTCACCAAAGATCTAGATAAGTTCCTTAGGGGGTCTAGTTTCCCAAATGGGGTCATTTGTGGGGGGTTTCCACTGTTTAGGCACATCAGGGGCTCTCCAAATGCAACATGGCATCCAATCTCAATTCCAGCCAATTTTGGTTGGAAAAAGTCAAATGGTGCTCCTTCCCTTCCGAGCTCTGCCGTGCGCCCAAACAGTGGTTCCCCCCCACATATGGGGCATCAGCGTACTCAGGACAAATTGGACAACAACTTATGTGGTCCAATTTCTCCTGATACCCTTGGGAAAATAAAAAATTAGTGACTAAAAGATAATTTTTGTGGGAAAAAAATAGGATTTTTTATTTTCATGCCCGGGCATTATAAACTTGTGTGAAGCACTTGGGGGTTCAAAGTGCTCACCAAAGATCTAGATAAGTTCCTTAGGGGGTCTAGTTTCCAAATGGGGTCACTTGTGGGGGATTTCCACTGTTTAGGCTCATCTGGGGCACTGCAAACGGAAC
The DNA here is from genome assembly GCA_033576555.1 of Oophaga sylvatica. Classification (NCBI taxonomy): domain Eukaryota; kingdom Metazoa; phylum Chordata; class Amphibia; order Anura; family Dendrobatidae; genus Oophaga; species Oophaga sylvatica. The sequence goes on from JARQOD010000002.1 coordinate 176,014,800, forward strand.
ATGACCCCCATCAACGTCTGCATTCCAAAACGTTACTACTTCCTTTCCAAGCCCTGCCGTGCGCCCAAACAGTTTTCCACCCCCACATATGGGGTATCAGCGTACTCAGGACAAATTGGACAACAACTTTTGGGGTCCAATTTCCTTGGGAAAATTCAAAAACTTAGGACTAAAAAATCATTTTTGTGGAATTTTTTTTTTTTTTTTTTTCACACCCAGGCATTATAAACTTTTGTGAAAACTTGGGGTTCAAAGTGCTCACAACAGATCTAGATAAGTACCTTAGGGGGTCTAGTTTCCAAAATGGTGTCACTTGTGGGGGTTTCCACTGTTTAGGCGCATCAGAGGTTCTCCAAGCGCGACATGGCGTCCAATCTCAACTCCAGCCAATTTTAGTTTGAAAAAGTCAAACGGCGCTCCTTCCCTTACGAGCTCTGCCGTGTGCCCAAACAGTGGTTTTCCCCCACATATGGGGTATTGGCGTACTCAGGAGAAATTGCATAACAACCTTATCTGTCCATTTTCTCCTTTTACCCTTGTGAAAATAAAAAAAAAGTTTGTAAAAGATCATTTTTGTGGCTAAAAAGTTAAATATTCATTTTTTCCTTCCACGTTGCTTTAGTTCCTGTGAAGCACCTGAAGGGTTAATAAACTTCTTGAATGTGGTTTTGAGTACCTTGAGGGGTGCAGTTTTTAGAATGGTGTCACTTTTGGGTATTTTCTGTCATGTAGACCCCTCAAAGTGACTTCAAATGTGAGGTGGTCCCTAAAAAAAATGGCTTTGTAAATTTTGTTGTAAAAATGAGAAATCGCTGGTCAACTTTTAACCCTTATAACTTCCTAACAAAAAAAAATTTTGATTCCAAAATTGTGCTGATGTAAAGTAGACATGTGGGAAATGTTATTTCTTAACTATTTTGTGTTACATATTTCTCTGTTTTAAGGGAATAAAAATTCAAAGTTTGAAAATTGCTAAATTTTCAAAATTTTCGCCATATTTGCGTATTTTTCAAAAATAAACGCAAGTTATATGGAAGAAATTTTACCACTAACATGAAGTACAATATGTCACGAGAAAACAATCTCAGAATCGCGAAGATCCGTTGAAGCGTTCCGGAGTTATAACCTCATAAAGAGACAGTGGTCAGAATTGTAAAAATTGTCCCGGTCATTAACGTGCAAACCACCCTTGGGGGTGAAGGGGTTAAAATTACCCCAATAATATATACACCTGTTATCTTCTGATACAGTACCCTTTTTCTGCTTTTTATACTCTGGTCTAATCCATACTGAGTGAGCGTCTGTGTGTTACTCCGGAAATATATACGGAGATTTAAAATTACCTCAACACTATATACACCTGGTATCTTCTGATACAGTACCCTTTTTCGGCTATTTATATTCTGGTCTAATCCATACTGAGCCTGTGAGCGTCTGTGTTGTGTTTCGGTAGCTGAGGAGGACAGGAACAACAGCAGGGCAGCAGAACACCTGAGATGTTGGTAACTGATGGGTTGCAGATTCCTAAACTAACAACACAAATGTCACGTTGTGATAATGCATTTCTGTGCTTTAACTCTTTGCTCCTTTTCCCCCTAATTGAGCTGGGATACTGATATCCGTTACCTGTATGGATGATGCTCAGTTCCCAGCTCCGCTGCGTAGCCGTGCATGCGTGGGTGTCTCCGCTGCGCTGCATGACCACCCGCATGTGCGGTCCCTGGCTACTGCTGTGAAAGCTACCAGTAGGTTGCAAGGTCCTCTGCAGTGGTGCATGGCTTGCTACGTGTGTTTGGGCTGCAGCCATTTCCAGGTGCCCTTGCTGTGCTGATATGTCTGGCTCTCATAGAGTGCGCAGGTCACACCTGCCCTGCTTTTATCAGGGTTAGTGTGTGTACTTGAAATGCTGTCCCCAGCCAATTGCTGAGGGGCAGCTCATATATAAAGGCTCCCTGCCCTATGGGCGGGGCCTTAGCTACTCACATTGCTTATGAATCTTGCCATGTTTGTTGTGTGTTCCTGTACCCATTCCTGCGCCCATCCTAGAGGCGGTAATTCTAGGCTTGAACCCCTGATCCTGTACCCGTCCCTTCGCCTATCCTGGAGGCGGTAATTCCAGGCTTGAATCCTTGGTCCTGTACCTGTCCTGTACCTGACTGTCTGAACTGTGTCTGCTGTGTTATGTTCCTGAAGTCCTTCTGTGTCCTGAACCCTGTGCCCAGTGACTGTGATACTTTGCTAACTGACTTCCTTTGATACAACCTGGGTTCATCTTGGAAGGAGGAGTCCGGTGTGTGTGCTGAGTTTCTGTTACTCTGTGCTCAGCTTCGGTGCAATCCCCGGCCGGCTCCCGTTGAGCCTGGCAGGGCTTGCACCAGACCGCTGGGGTTCCTTTTTAGATCGCTTCCAGATGTCCGGATCGATCCTTCCATGCCTGATGTCCGGAGCCTGCCGATCGTTGCCAGATGTCCTGAGTCTGATACTGCGGCCTCATGTCCGGAGCCTGATGTCCGCAGGCCGATGTCCGGAACCTGTCGATCGTTGCCAGATGTCCGGAGTCCGATGCCAGTGTTCTGATGTTCCTGAGATCCAGCCTGTGTTCCGGTGTCCGTGTTCCTGATGTCCAGTCCGTGTTCCTGATTCCGTGTTCCTGATTCCGTGTTCCTGATTCCTTGTTCCTGATTCCGTGTTCCTGATTCGTGTTCCTGATTCCGTGTTCCTGATTCCGTGATTCTGATGTCCTCATGTGTCCTGTCTACGTTCTGATGACCTCGTCTACCCTGATGTTATGCCTGTGTCCTGATGTCCCACCTATGTGTGCCGCGGTGATCCGTTGGTACCTTGGAGTCCTCTGGGTGATACCCTTTTGGAAGGTGTGGAATCGGGAGCCTTGCATAGTCATGTTTGATTTATGTACTGTGTGTCTTCATTTATTTACTTTAGTAAACTTTACTTCCCTATACCTGAAGTTGTGCGGTGTAATCAAGCTCTACGTCTCTTCCTTGTCCACATGTTCTGCTGCCACAGAACCCCGGTCTCTGCCCTTCCCTAGTCTGGGTAGGCCCGGGTCCCCCTCTGCGGTATTGAGGGTCCATATTGCGTCCCCGGGGGACGCCCGCCCCACGCCATGGTGGTCGGTCTGCGTGGAGGCGAATATGGGCTGGGCCGCTTCTCAGCGGTTGCAGCCAATCATGTCAGAAGCTAAGGCCTTGGACTCAGCTGAGCATGTATGGACGGTAGGACTTTTTCCGAGCTCCGCCTGGCCGGCGGATGAGATGGCTCGGATCCCAGCTGGTAGTGGACTAGATTGCTCAACCCTGTGCTTCGCTAGCGGTTTGGATTTCTGGAGCAATGAACTCTGCTGCATGCGAACTGGGACTTACCGCCTATCCCAAGAAAAGTTTCTGTGTACTTTTTTTTTTTTTTGGGACTTCAGAAGAGGGGGTTTTAGGAGGGGAAAATGTCACGTTGTGACAATGCATGTCTGTGCTTTAACCCTTTGCTCCTTTTCCCCCTAATTGAGCTGGGATACTGATATCCGTTACCTGTATGGATGATGCTCAGTTCCCAGCTCCGCTGCGTAGCCGTGCATGCGTGGGTGTCTCCGCTGCGCTGCATGACCACCCGCATGTGCGGTCCCTGGCTACTGCTGTGAAAGCTACCCGTAGGTTGCAAGGTCCTCTGCAGTGGTGCATGGCTTGCTACGTGTGTTTGGGCTGCAGCCATTTCCAGGTGCCCTTGCTGTGCTGATATGTCTGGCTCTCATAGGGTGCCCAGGCCACACCTGCCCTGCTTTTATCAGGGTTAGTGTGTGTACTTGAAATGCTGTCCCCAGCCAATTGCTGAGGGGCAGCTCATATATAAAGGCTCCCTGCCCTATGGGCGGGGCCTTAGCTACTCACATTGCTTCTGAATCTTGCCATGTTTGTTGTGTGTTCCTGTACCCATTCCTGCGCCCATCCTAGAGGCGGTAATTCTAGGCTTGGACCCCTGATCCTGTACCCGTCCCTTCGCCTATCCTGGAGGCAGTAATTCCAGGCTTGAATCCTTGGTCCTGTACCTGTCCTGTACCTCACTGTCTGAACTGTGTCTGCTGTGTTATGTTCCTGAAGTCCTTCTGTGTCCTGAACCCTGTGCCCAGTGACTGTGATACTTTGCTAACTGACTTCCTTTGATACAACCTGGGTTCATCTTGGAAGGAGGAGTCCGGTGTGTGTGCTGAGTTTCTGTTACTCTGTGCTCAGCTTCGGTGCAATCCCCGGCCGGCTCCCGTTGAGCCTGGCAGGGCTTGCACCAGACCGCTGGGGTTCCTTTTTAGATCGCTTCCAGATGTCCGGAACCGATCCTTCCATGCCTGATGTCCGGAGCCTGCCGATCGTTGCCAGATGTCCTGAGTCTGATACTGCGGCTTCACGTCCGGAGCCTGATGTCCGCAGGCCGATGTCCGGAACCTGTCGATCGTTGCCAGATGTCCGGAGTCCGATGCCAGTGTTCTGATGTTCCTGAGATCCAGCCCGTGTTCCGGTGTCCGTGTTCCTGATGTCCAGTGCGTGTTCCTGATTCCGTGTTCATGATTCCGTGTTCCTGATTCCTTGTTCCTGATTCCGTGTTCCTGATTCCGTGTTCCTGATTCCGTGATTCTGATGTCCTCATGTGTCCTGTCTACGTTCTGATGGCCTCGTCTACCCTGATGTTATGCCTGTGTCCTGATGTCCCACCTATATGTGCCGCGGTGATCCGTTGGTACCTTGGAGTCCTCTGGGTGATACCCTTCTGGAAGGTGTGGAATCGGGAGCCTTGCATAGTCATGTTTGATTTATGTACTGTGTGTCTTCATTTATTTACTTTAGTAAACTTTACTTCCCTATACCTGAAGTTGTGCGGTGTAATCAAGTTCTACGTCTCTTCCTTGTCCACATGCTCTGCTGCCACAGAACCCGGTCTCTGCCCTTCCCTAGTTTGGGTAGGCCCGGGTCCCCCTCTGCGGTATTGAGGGTCCGTATTGCGTCCCCGGGGGACGCCCGCCCCACGCCATGGTGGTCGGTCTGCATGGAGGCGAATATGGGCTGGGCCGCTTCTCAGCGGCTGCAGCCAATCGTGTCAACAACTAGAGGTAGCCATGGAACGTTCCTACGTTTATCCTAGACGCCTCGTCACAGCCTGAGAGATAACTACACCTAAAGGCAGAAAGATGAAATCTATCTGCCCCGGAGCAGATCCCCAAAGAAAATAGGAAGCCCCCAAACATATCATGGCAGTTAGACAAGATGAAAACACAAACATAGGCAGAAAATAGATTGAGCAAACGCTGGGGCCACAAGCTGACTAAATAGGATAGGAAAGGAGAGATTACTTTCTGCAACCCAGAAAACCCTACAAAAATCCAACAATTCTGATTACAAAAATACTGAGATCACACGATCTCGCCACCCGCTAAATCAGATCTCAGTGTGAACAAAACCAAGCTGCAGCCCCGGAAAAAAACATGAAAAAGCAAATGAGCAAACAACAGCAGCTGCAGACAAACCGTGAGGAACTCAGGCCCCAGGAGGGGACCTGGCCGACCTCAACAAAAGTGCAGAAAACAATGCAAAAAGCAAGCACAAAAAGAAAAGCAAAAAATATCTTATCTGAAAGCAGGAGATGCAGGCAAGACTCCAGCAAACTTCCAAATGAACCAGGAACCACAATTGAGACAAGAACAATTGATCACCGGCAACCATCATGGGAGGGAACCTCCCTTATATCAGACCAGTCAGTGAACCCAGATTGCCATTCCTCGCTGAAAGGTTCAGTACTGTCTGTAACCACCAGAGGGAGCCTCTGCTCAGAAACCATCTCTAGCACATTCATAACAGTCTATGTGTTACTCCGGAAATATATACGGAGATCTAAAATTACCCCAACACTATATACACCTGTTATCTTCTGATACAGAACCCTTTTTCTGCTTTTTATATTCTGGTCTAATCCATACTGAGCCTGTGAGCGCCTGTGTGTTACTCCGGAAATATATACGCAGATTTAAAATTACCCCAATGCTTTATACACCTGGTATCTTCTGCTATAGTACCCTTTTTCTGCTTTTTATATTCTGGTCTAATCCATACTGAGCCTGTCAGCGTCTGTGTGTTACTCTGGAAATATATACAGAGATTTAAAATTACCCCAACACTATATACACCTGTTATCTTCTGATACAGTACCCTTTTTCTGCTTTTTATGTTCTGGTCTAATTCATACTGAGCCTGTGAGCATCTGTGTGTTACTCTGGAAATATATACGGACATTTAAAAATACCCCAACACTGTATACAGCTGTAGCTTCTCATACAGTACTGTTTTTCTGCTTTTTATATTCTGGTCTAATCCATACTGAACCTGTGAGCGTCTGTGTGTTACTCCAGAAATATATATGGAGATTTAAAATTACCCCAACACTATATATACCTGGTATCTTCTGATACAGTACCCTTTTTATATTCTGGTCTAATCCTTACTGACTGAGCGTCTGTGTTTTACTCTGGAAATATATACGGAGATTTAAAATTACCCCAACACTGTATACACCTGGTATCTTCTGATACAGTATCCTTTTTCTGCTTTTTATTTTCTGGTCTAATCCATGTTGAGCCTGTGAGCGTCTGTGAGTTACTCCGGAAATATATACAGAGATTTAAAATTACCAAAACACTGTATACAGCTGTATGCTTCTCATACAGGACCCTTTTTCTGCTTTTCATATTCTGGTCTAATCCATACTGAGCCTGTGAGCATCTGTGTGTTACTCCCGAAATATATAAGGAGAGTTAAAATTACCCCAACACTATATACACCTGGTATCTTCTTATACAGTACCCTTTTTCTGCTTTTTATATTTGGTCTAATCCATACTGAGCCTGTGAGAGTCTGTGTTTCACTCCAGAAATATAGACGGAGATTTAAATTTTCACCTTCACCATATACAGCTGTACGCTTCTGATACAGTTCCATATATCAGCTGTTTTTTTGGTACATTATCCCAAACATGAAGAAGAATGGTGGAAGAGGACGCCGCGGACATGGATGGGGGGGGCCAGCTGGTACTAATGGTGGTGGTGGTGCATCTGCTGGTAGTGTTAAAAGCTCAATAGCACCTAAGGCAGGAGGTGTTGAGCCTGCGTCATTGTCTGGCTCTAGAAGGCCTGGAAGGCTCCCTTTTATGGGAGGAGGTAAACCGCTTTTAAAGCCGGAGCAACAGGAGCAGGTTTTGTCTTACATTGCCGAAAGAGCCTCCAGCTCTATCGCCTCCTCTTCTGAAGTTTCAAAAAATGCAAGCACTGAGTCGTCAGTGCAGGCTCCTGGTCAGGAACAACACCTTTCCTTGTGTCCTTCACCCCACCAAAAGTGAAGGATGCTGCAGGCGACACTTCAGATTACTCCATGGAGCTCTTTTCACATACCATGCCTGTGTTATCAAGTGAAATCCTGAATTCCCCAGTCCAAGAAGAATCTGACATGGAGTGCAGTGATGCACAGCCACTGCTAGATGATTCTGCTGGTACATTCACCCAGAGCACTACATTGCCCTCACAGTCTACTGAGCCAGAATCTGACCCTGATGAAACTCAGGTGCCTCTTCCCGCATACTATACCACCTTACACGGTGACACAGAGGAAGGTGCAGATGAAATTGAAGAGGAGGTGATGGATGACCCAGTTGTTGACCCGGATTGGCATTTATTGGGGGAAGAGGGTGCCGCTGGCAATAGCTCAGAAGAGGAGAAGGATCCGCAACAGGCATCAACATCACAGCAGCAGCTGGCAGGCCCGCAGCAGTCCAAAGACGTGTTAAAAAAAAAGAGAGTTGCAGGACGGCTTGGCCAGACGGTCAAATTAGCACAGCGTGCAAGCCCTGAAAATCTATCCCATAGTAGGAAGAGTGCAGTGTGGCACTTTTTGGACCAAAATCCCATTGATGAGGCAAAGGTTATCTGTAAGGAGTGCGGAAGGACCTTTAGCCAAGGGAAAAATCTGCGAAATTTGAATACTAGTTGCATGCTTAGACATTTATTCACCATGCACTTGCAAGCATGGACGGACTACAAAACCTCAGGTAGCACATGTGCACCTGCTCCAACTGAAGGAAGCCAGCAACGCTACATCGCTTCCCCCACTGTAAGCCCACTGGTTTGCACACCACCAGCAAGAAATGTTGAGGTGTCGTCGCAAGGCCAAAGCAGTCAGGGAATCACAATGTTTTTGCAACGAAAGACTGAATCTAGGCCATCACCACCACCACCACCACCACCATCACCATCACCAACCCCCTCTCAGTCTGTCATGTCCACCGCTAGTACCCCCATATGCAGCTCTCAAGTCCAGCTCACCTTAGCAGACACTCTGAGTAGGACAAGAAAGTACTCATCCTCTCATCCGCGTACACTGGCTTTGAATCCCTACATTGCCAAACTGATCTCATTAGAGATGATGCCCTTCTGGTTGGTTGAAAGCGCAGCGTTCTGAGAGCTCATGGCCTACGCTGTCCAACGCTATGACCTACCCAGTCGGCACTTCTTTTCTAGAAAAGCCATCCCTGCCCTCCACCTGCATGTGAAAGACCGCATTGTCCATGCACTCAAACAATCAGTAAGTGGAAAGGTGCACCTCACAACAGATGCATGGGCCAGTAAGCATGGCCAGGGCAGTTACGTGTCCATCACTGCACACTGGGTTAATGTGGTGGATGCAGGGTCCACAGGGGACAGCGGCGGTGGGACAGTGCTGCCTAGCCCACGGTATAGGCAACATTTGGCTGTAGGCATTCGACCCTCCTCCTCCAGAAGCGAAAGCTCGTCGACAGAGCGCAGTCGCACGAGCACTCCATCCGCAGCTGCCAGTGTTGCACACCAGGTGTCCCACTATCTAATAGCTAGTGGTAAGCGTCAGCAGGCTGTTTTAAAGATTATGTCTTTGGGTGAAAACAGACACACCGCGGAGGTACTTGCCGACTACTTGCAGCGCGAAACTGAGTCATGGCTGGGCAGTCTACATCTTAAGCCAGGCAAGGTAGTCAGTGATAACAGATGTAATTTTGTGGCAGCCATAGCTCTGCCAAAACTCAGACACATACCTTGCCTGGCTCACCCCTTGAACCTGATGGTGCAGTGCTTCTTAAATAATTATCCGGAGTTAACAGCCCAGCTCCATAAGCTGCGAAGACTGTGCTCGCACATCCGTCGCTCGCCCGTAGGCTTCAGTCGTATGCAGAGGCTGCAGCGATCACTCCACCTCCCAAGCACCGCCTAATCATAGACGTTGCAACAAGGTGGAACTCCACCATGCACATGGTTGAGAGGCTGTGCGAACAGAAGCAAGCTGTAATGCATTTGTGGGAGGATACACGGGCAGGCAGTTTGAGGGTAGACATCGAGTTGTTGAGTGTGCAGTGGTCAAAGCTGAAAGACCTCTGTAAAGTCCTTCAGTGTTTTGAGGAATGCACATGGCTGGTAACCGCAGACTGTTATGTTTCAGTAGCTGAGGAAAATTGCAAAAATAGCAAAAGTAGTAATACACCAGAGAGGCTGGAAACTATTGGATTGCAGTACCCTAAACTAAGCGCCATACTAGAAGTAGCCGTGGAGCGTACCTAAGGTGATCCTAGACGCATCGTCACAGCCGGAGAGATAACTACACCTAAAGGCAGAAAGATGAAAGCTATATATGCCCCGGAGCAGAGTCCCCAAAGAAATAGGAAGCCCCCAAACATGTAATGGCGATTAGACAAGAAGAAAATAGAATGAGCAAATCCTGGGGCCCAATCTGTCTAGATAGAAAAGTATAGGACAGAATTCTGGCTGCAACCCAAAAAAACCCTGACAAAAAATACCAACACTTCTGATTAACAAAAAAAATCTGAGATCACACGATCTCTACCACCTAAATCAGATCTCTTGTGTAACACACAGCATTTCAGCAAAAAAAAGTGACAAAGGAACAGAGCAAAAGTGCAAATAAAAAATGAGCACAATTGCAGCGCCAGACTCCAAAAGGGGACAGGCTGCAGTCCCCTGCAAGCAGAAAACAGGCAAGGAAAATCCAACAAAAGGAAAAAAAAACAGCAAATCACTTATCTGAAAGAGAGCAGGAATGCAAGCTGAGCTCCAAGCAAAACCAGGAAGAACAATTGATTACAGGCAAGGCTGATGGGAACTCATGTCACTTATATCAGACCATTCAGAGCCAGCTGAAGGCCATTCAGCAATTAGTTCATTACCCTCAGCAACAACCGGAGGGAGCCCCAGCTCAGAAGTCGCCTCCAGAGTATTCACAACAGCAGACGACGCCATCATAAGCATAAGCATCCCACTTATGCGTCTGCTCATACAAACTTTGATGCACATTAAGGATCAGGCGTCTGCAGCGGAGGAGGAGGAGGAGGGAAGCCTTGATGACAGTCAGGCATTGTCTGCTTAGGGAACTGTTCTGGATGAGGTTGTGGAAGAAAAGGTAGAGGAGAAGGAGGAAGATGAGGGGGATGATTATTTTGGGGAGGAGAATGATTCTCAGGGGGAAAGAGAAAATGTTGGCTTGCCAAGGTCAGGTACAGGGTTTGTGCATGACTGGAGGGATGTGGAGGGATGTGGATTTGGCAGAAAGTGCTCCTTCACCCACCACTGGCAGTGCATCATTGACACATGGAATATTGGCCCACATGTGTGATTATGTCTTGCGGATCCTAAAAAGGGACCCCCGCATTGCCAAAATTATGAAGGATGATGACTACTGGTTGGCCAGCATCCTCGAACCACGCTATAAAGGCAAATTACAGAACATCATGCCACAGGAGAACCTTGAGCTAATATTGGCGAACAAACATGCAACTCTGGTAAACCGTTTTTTAGAGGCATTCCCAGCACACAGCAGTGGTGCAAGTTCTACCACAATCCGTAATGGGTCAAATGGAAGAGGTGTTCGTGGTGCATACAGCCGAAGTGGCGATGGAGAAAGGGGTTTCATGACCATGTTGTGGTCTGCTTTCTCGAGTACCGATCACACGACTGGTAATACTGAATCGATTGCAACAGACAGGAGACAGCAGTTGTCAATTATGGTTCAAAATTACCTCTCCTCCCCTATCGATGTTCTCCCTCACAGTTCATTCCCCTTTGACTACTGGGCCTGTAAACTGGGCACCTGGTCTGAATTGGCACAATATGCCTTACAGGAGCTCGCTTGCCTTGCTGGTAATGTGCTATCAGAAAGAGTCTTCAGTGCTGCTGGATCAATCCTGACAGAAAGAAGGACCCGGCTATAGACCCAAAATTTTGGTGATCTCACCTTCATTAAAATGAACCATACCTGGGTTTCAAAGGATTTTGTACCACCTTCCCCTTATGACACACAGCAAAATGGCTCGCTTTGTCCTCCTCTTCCTCCGACTTCTCTGATTCCTCCATTTGCAGCTGCTGAATGTCCAGCCTACACCTCAACATATGCCAGTTTTTCCACCTCCCTAACTGGGTTCCTCCCCCAGGGCGGGCATCAGCACCTGGCGCACCTGGGCAAGTGACGGTGCCCTGAGCAGGTGGGGGGGCCCAATACTTACCTCTCCCTGCTCCACCACGGTGACGTCTTCTTCGTTTCCTGACAGTGACATTCAGGTCAGAGAGTGCAATGACATCATGTCTCTATGCCCTCTGCCTGAATAGTCCAAGTGCAGAGAGCTGGAAGATGGCAATGCTGAGGAGTCCAGAGTAGAGCAGTGCCCAGCGAGGAGAGGTATTTCATTTTTTTAAATGTTTGGAGCAACATATGGGGAGCATTATACACTGGAGAATTATATATGGGGTCCATCATACACTTGAGTATCATGGATAGGACCCATTATACACTGGAGCATTATAAATGGGGCCCATCATATATGGAACATTATATAGGCTCATCATACACTGGAGCATCATGCATGGGGCAAATCATACACTGGAGCATTATAAATTGGGACTATCATACACTGGAGCATTATATATGGGGCCCATCATACACTGGAGCATCATATACGTGGCCCATTATATATGGAGCATTATATAGGCCCATCATACACTGGAGCATCATGCATGGGGCCCATCATACACTGGAGCATTATAAATGGTGCCGATCATACACTGGAGCATCATCCATGGGGCCCATTAAATATGGAGCATGATATAGGCCCATCATACATTGGAGCATCATCCATGGGGCCCATCATATACTGGAGCATCATATGGGGTTCATTATTTATGGGGCATCATATAGTGTATGGAGCATCATATGGAGCACATAAGGGGCCTATTCTGTATGGAGCAATTTATGGAGCCCATTCTATATGGAGCAATATATGGGGCCCATCAAAAACTGTATGGAGCTTTATATGCGACTCATTATACTGTATGGAGCAATATGTGGGGCTCATTATACTCTATGGGGACCATCCTATACTGTATGGCACATTATATGGGGACCATCATATACTGTAGCATTATGTGGAGTTGATCATATACTGCATGGAACATTGTATGTGACCAATTATTCTGTAAGGAGCAATATATGGGGATCATTATTCTGTATGGCGCACTAGGTGGTGGCCATAATACTGTATGGAGGAATTACTGTCCGGTTTTTGAGCTATTGTAGAATTTAAAATAGATATCAGTCATGTAATGTAATAAGTATTTGGCATTGTACTATACCTATATTTCTCTTCCGTATCGGAGCATCATGAATTGTGGTATGTGTTAAAGGGGCCCACTGACACTCTTTCGCTGGGGCACGCGAAAACCTGGAACCAACCCTGCCCCCTCACTACTTTAGCCAAATAACTCCCAGTTTTCAATGCGTAACTATTATTATAAAGTAAATGAAGGTTGCCAAGCTTAAGTACTAAGAATTGATGTAGTTGGCATTGAAATGGGCACTGTAGGTGTGTTTACTGTCCTCCACTCCCTGCCGACTTCGCTTCCCCATTGACTTGCATTGGGTTTCGTGTTCCAGTCAGACCTTCGACTTTTTCCGATAGTCGGCTGATTTCTTTCGACTCGGCTTTTGTGAAAGTCGGGTGGTCCGAAACCCGACTCGAGCCTCCCGGAGGCAAAGTCGCTCATCTCTACTCCTGAGTTCTTAAATGTGGAGTCAAACCTGACAAACGACGGCCTTGTTGATGCTAGAATTCAGCAACTGCCTGCTTCTGCTCACAAATCCTTTCTAACATATGAAGTGTAGAGTTCCAATGCATGGGGAAATCACACACCAGTTGGTGAGCTGGAATCTGCAATCGCTGCTGAAGCATGGCTGACGCTGTAGCTGACTTTCTAAAATGTGCACACAGGTGGCATACTTTAACCAGCAGATCCAGCATCTCCGGATAGCTTTTTAGAAAATGTTGAGCAACGAGGTTCAGCACAAGGGCCAGGCATGGTACGTGTGTTAGTTCGCCTTGCCTCAAAGCCACCACCAGATTCCTGCCATTGTTGTTAGAACTCTCCTGTTAGGTTTTTTCTATCTTGCTGGTCACATGACCTTTGTTGCCTATTTAATCCTGCTCCGCCCTTCTGGCTTTGCTGGACTTTATTGTAATTTCTACTCTTAAGCTAGCCGGGTGCTTTGTTACCTTTCAATATTAGTTTTGCCTGGTCTTTTGACCTCTATGTTCTATGTTGTTTGTTTTTCTTTTTACTGCTACAACTTCTGTTAGGAGGTGTCCATCTTTTCTCCCAGTCCCTAGTTCTTGTAGGGATCCCTCCCTCGCATCTATAGGTCTTCGTTTAGACTAGCTGAGTTCTATCATAGGGACAGATATCCCTTTCTTTCCTTAGTGCTTGTAGCAGAACATAACAGTAAGTCCAGCCTAAGAAAAATATCTCTAAGGAAAGATTTCCTGTTTCCCTAATGGTGTCGGTTCAGGAGTTGGCTCAACGCCTGCAGGGACTCTCTCTGGAGGTGTCCGAGCTTCAGCAACACGTGAGTAGCTATTCTGGAGCACATTTCGTGGAGTCAAAGGTACGTTTGCCTGATTTATTTTTTGGTGAACAACAAGATTTTTTTTCTTTTAAAAATGCTTGCTTGTTGTATTTTTGTTTGAGATCCAGATCCTCTGGTGATGAATCATAATGCATAGGGTTCATAATGTCACTTTTGCGCAAAGAACCTCAGGAGTGGGCCTTTTCTCTGCAACCTAGTGATCCATGCTTTAGGTCAGTGGATAGTTTTTTTCTGCTTTGGGGTTGTTGTATGATGATCCTGATCGTGTCTCATCAGCTGAGACAGAGTTGAGACGTTTGAGGCAGGAATCAGGTAATGTGGAAAAATATTGTACTCACTTCCGACGGTGGTCTACTCAGGTGGGGTGGAATGATTCAGCTTTGAAAAGTTTGTTTCTTACAGGGCTAAGTAAAAGGGTTAAAGATTTGCTGATTGCTTATCCCATACCTGGTAACTTGCAAGAGGCTATGCAATTAGCTATATGGGTGGATAGGAGACTGCGTGCAAGGGTTAATGAGAGTAAATCCTCTGCCAAGTCAGCTCCAAGTCTTGAGAGGGTCTGTACTGACATTGGAGAGCCGATGGAGATTGGAGCGATGGCACCTCGCTCTCAGGAAAAAGACCGCAGGTTTTCTGAAGGTTTGTGCTTTTATTGCGGCAAATCTGACCATTTTATTAAGAACTGTGTGCTTCGTATGAACAAAGAAAAAAAAAGGTCAGTTCCGCCCGTATAGCCTGTTTAAATACTAAGGGCATCTTTCTTTCTGCCACTACTACTGCGGCTCAGGAAGAATTAATGGATTTTCGGGTATTTGTCGATTGTGGTTCAACTCTGAATGTGATTGATGGGGGATTCTTGGAAAAACTTAAATTAAAACCCAAACCTTTGTCATCCCCTATTGCCGTGGTTTCTGTTGATGGCTCTCCCTTGAAGAATGTTACTCACAAGGTCTGTGAATTTCCCCTTACTATTAATGGTGTTCATCAAGAAAATTTGGATTTGGTAGTATTGAATAATTTACCTTCTCCGGTGATTTTGGGGTTACCCTGGTTAAAATTGCAGAATCCTGTTCTGGATTGGTCTACCAATGAAACTAATCCTGGAGTTCTAAGTGTTATGACAAGTGTTGTAACGGGCGTATTGCTGCTGTGGATAAAGGGGAATTACCTTTACCTATTCAGGATTTTTGGAAAGTTTTTTCTGTGAAGGAATCGCAGATTTTACCTCCCCATAGAGACTATGATTGTACTATTGAATTTGTCCCTGGAGCAACTCTTCCTAAAAGTTGTTTATTTAATCTTACTATTCCTGAGAGAAAGGCTTTGGAGGAATACATACAGACAAGCTTGGCCGCTGGTCACATTAGGCCTTCCAAGTCTCCTGTGGCTGTTGGACTTTTTTTGTTAAAAAAAATGACGGCGGTTTACGTCCTTGTCTGGACTTTCGTGAGATTAATAAAATTACTGTACGCAATCCTTACCCACTGCCATTGATTCCTGATTTGTTTAACCAGTTAGCGGGGGCCAAGTGGTTCTCTAAAATTGATCTTCGGTGGGCATACAATTTGTTGCGCATGAAGGAGGGTGACGAATGGAAGACTTCTTTTAACACTCCTGTGGGTCATTTTGAGAATCTAGTTATGCCTTTTGGCCTTACCAATGCTCCTGCATTTTTTCAGAATCTTATTAATGACATCCTTAGACCTTTGATTGGCAAAAATGTGGTTGTGTATTTGGATGACATTTTGATTTGTTCGCCGGATCTGGAGTCTCATTGGCGGAGCGTTCGTGAGTTATTACAGTTATTGAGTGACAATTCGCTTTTTGCTAAGCTGGAGAAATGTGAGTTCGCTGTACAGAGAATTAGTTTTTTGGGCTATATTATCTCCAGCGAAGGTTTTGAGATGGACCCGGTGAAAGTTCAAGCTGTGCAGGAATGGCCTAGGCCTATTGGTTTGAAATCGTTACAGAGGTTTTTGGGTTTCACCAATTATTATAGAAAATTCATTAAAAAATTTTTATTATTGTCAAACCACTGACCGATCTCACCAGGAAAGGTGCTAATGCGGTTCAGAGGACTACTGAGGCCATTGAAGCTTTTGTGTTTTTAAAGGAGAGGTTCAGCTCTGCTCCCATCCTTATGCAGCCTGATGTGACTAAACCGTTTTTGGTTGAGGTTGATGCTTCTTCTGTGGGGGTCGGCGCGGTGTTGTCTCAGGTAAACACGGATGGAGTACATCCTTGCACATTTTTTTCAAAAAAATTTTCTCAGACTGAACTGAATTATGATATTGGTAATCGGGAATTGTTGGCCATTAAACTCGCATTTGAACACTGGCGGCATCTCTTGGAAGGTGCAGAATTTCCCGTTCAGGTTTTCACTGATCAAAAAAATCTGATCTATCTTGATGCTGCCAAATGCTTGAATGCCCGTCAGGCTAGGTGGGCACTGTTTTTCTCGCGATTTAATTTTTCCTTTACTTACATCCCAGGTACTAAGAATGTGAAAGCCGATGCTTTGTCTCGCAGCTTTTCTCCCATGGTTGGTGCTGAGGAGGAGGAGAACATTTTACAAGAAGGGGTTGTGATTGCTGCTTTGGACTCTGTGTTGGAAGATGAGATTCTTAAAGCACAGGAGAATGCCCCATCTAACACTCCCCCATGGGAGGTTATTTGTGCCTGGGACCTTTAGGAGAGATTTGTATGTTGAGTGCCATGAGTCTCGGTTGGCAGGTCATCCTGGAATCTCTGAGACCAAAAGACTTGTGGGTCGCAGTTTTTGGTAGCCTGGATGGCAGAAGGAAGTCATTAAGTGGGTGCGTCAATGTACTGTGTGTGCTAGATCTAAGTCTTCACATACTCCTGCTGCGGGGTTGCTTTGCCCTCTGGAGGTTCCTAGTGCTCCTTGGACACATTTGGCTATGGACTTTATTACTGACCTTCCCCCCTCTGAGGGTTTCACTGTCATCTGGATGGTCGTGGACCGTTTTAGCAAGATGTGTCACTTGATTCCTTTCATCAAACTGCCCTGCGCTAAGACTCTCGCTAAGGTCGTTGTCAAGGAAATTGTCAGACTACATAGAGTTCCTACTGACATAGTTTCTGATAGGGGACCTCAGTTCGTGGCTCATTTTTAGCGCGCCTTTTGTGACAGATTGGGAGTTCATTTGTCGTTTTCATCCGGATATCATCCTGAGTCTAATGGCCAGACAGAAAGGAAAAATGAGGATGTTGAGCAGTTCTTGCGTTGTTTTGTGGCAGACAATCAAGAGGGGTGGTCTGAGTTTCTGCCACTTGCTGAATTTGCTCTTAACAACCATACATCCTCTTCTGCTGGTTGTTCGCCTTTATTTTGTTGTACTGGGAGACATCCATCGTTTGGGTCATTCACCAAATTGCTATCGGCCGTGCCTGAAGAGGAGAATTTTTCTGGTGATTTGGAGAGAGTTTGAACGGATGTGCGTGGTAATCTTCAGGAGGCTAACAGAAAATCTAAAAGGTACTTTGATAGGAAACGGCAAGAGGTTTTGTTTGCTATTGGTGACATGGTTTGGTTATCCTCTAAGAATCTGAGGTTGAGGATTCCTTCTAAAAAATTGGGTCCCAAGTTTGCAGGGCCCTTTAAGGTGCTTCAGGTTGATAACCAATCGGCTGTTAGGTTGGAGTTTCCTACCTCCTGGAAGATTAATCCGGTGTTTCATGTTTCTCTGTTGAAAAGAGCTGATATGTCGGATGGAGACGCCTCTGCCACTGTTCCCCCGGTGGTGGAGGACGGGGAATATGAAATTTCCTGCATCCTATATTCTAGACGGTATAGAGGGAGTTTGCAGTATCTCGTCGTTTGGAAGGGTTTTGGACCCGAGGATAACTCATTGGTGAGGGCAGATGATGTTTTTGCGTCCAGACTTGTCAGAGCGTTTCACAAGAGGTTTCCGGGTAAGCCTGGGCCTAGGGATCCAGAGGATCCTCTTAGAAGGGGGGGTACTGTTAGAACTCTCCTGTTAGGTTTTTTCTATCTTGCTGGTCACATGACCTTTGTTGCCTATTTAATCCTGCTCCGCCCTTCTGGCTTTGCTGGACTTCATTGTAATTTCTACTCTTAAGCTAGTCGGGTGCTTTGTTACCTTTCTATATTAGTTTTGCCTGGTGTTTTGACCTCTATGTTCTATGTTGTTTGTTTTTCTTTTTACTGCTACAACTTCTGTTAGGAGGTGTCCATCTTTTCTCCCAGTCCCTAGTTCTTGTAGGGATCCCTCCCTCGCATCTATAGGTCTTCGTTTAGACTAGCTGAGTTCTATCATAGGGACAGATATCCCTTTCTTTCCTTAGTGCTTGAAGCAGAACATAACAATTGTCACACACAACCATGCCTGGCTGGAGATTTAGCAGTGTCAGCCACACATTTGCCTGATCTTTCAGAGCTGTCAACAACTCTTCAGCATTGTGCAATGTGCGGTTGGTTTGTCACATAAGCAAATTAGCTTCAGCATAGTCTGTTGCCGCTTTGCTTTGGCAGTGCTGCAGTGCTTCCAACTTGTGACTGATGTTCTCATTTCTGACATGGAGGCTGAAGAGGAGGAGGAGGAGGTGCAGGAGCTGTACTCAGTGGGGGCAATCCTGATTGACGTAGGGCCCACAATCCTTGGCGTTGGGAGGACATGTTCCATCCCAAGGTCTGACGGGGTCCCGGCTTCCACTATGTTAAACCAGTGTGCCATCAGCGAGATGTAGCGTCCCTGGCCACAAGCACTTGATCACGTGTCCGTGGTTAAGTGTACTTTCCCAGCAGGGGCGGATTATAATAGGGTCAATCTGGGCTATCGCCCAAGGCCCAGTGGCTTGGGGGGCCCACCACAGGGCCGTCATCAGGGCACTACTGCCCTGAGGTGGCACGCTGCTGCAGTTGAACGCTAACAGTCGCCGCCCGCCAGCCAATCGGAGGCTGGCAGTGGCAGCTGACGTCAGCCTCAGGCTAGCGCACAAGTCGCAGTCGTCTGGCGTCATTGTCAGTAGCCAGGCGAGTGCGCGCTTGTGGAGGGAACTTTGGCATAGGAGCTCGGTCGGCAAGGTAAGAATAGAACTTTTTTCTTTTTTTTTTTACTGAGCGGCGTCCCCGGGGCAGCCTGTGACTGAGAGACTCAGGGCCGGGGGGCAGACTCACTGCTGCCCTGGGCACTGGACACATGGGGGAAGATTCTGCCTGCCATGATGGGGAATCAAGACGACGGGACATGATGAATTGATTGATGAATGCTGGACATGGGGGATATTGGACATGGGGGCAGAATGTGAGGCAGCATGGGGCAGAATGTGAGGCAGCATGGGGCAGAATGCTGGACATGGGGGCAGAATTCTGGACATGGGGCAGACTGTGAGGCATGGGGCAGAATGTGAGGCAGCATGGGGCAGAATGCTGGACATGGGGCAGACTGAGACATGGGGCAGAATGCTGGACATGGGGCAGACTGTGAGGCATGAGGGCAGAATGCTGAACATGGGGACAGAATGCTGGACATGGGGGCAGACTGTGAGGCATGGGGCAGAATGCTGGACATGGGGGCAGACTGTGAGGCTTGGGGGCAGAATGCTGGACATGGGGGTAGAATGCCTGACATGGGGGCAGACTGTGAGGCATGGGGGCAGAATGCTGGACATGGGGGCAGACTGAGACATGGGGCAGAATGCTGGACATGGGGCAGAATGCTGGACATGGGGCAGACTGTGAGGCATGGGGCAGAATGCTGGACACGGGGGCAGAATGCTGGACATGGGCAGACTGTGAGGCATAGGGCAGAATGCTGGACATGGGGGCAGAATGCTGGACATGGGGGCAGACTGTGAGGCATGGGGCAGAATGCTGAACATGGGTGCAGAATGCTGGACATGGCGGCAGACTGTGAGGCATGGGGGCAGAATGCTGGACATGGGGCAGAATGCTGGACATGGGGCAGACTGTGAGGCATGGGGGCAGAATGCTGGACATGGGGCAGAATGCTGGACATGGGGACAGAATGCTGGACATGGGGCAGACTGAGACATGGGGCTGAATGCTAGACATGGGGCAGAATGCTGGACATGGGGGCAGAATGCTGGACATGAGGACAGAATGCTGGATATGGGGCAGACTGTGAGGCATGGGGGCAGAATGCTGGACATGGGGGCAGAATGCCGGACATGAGGGCAGAATGCTGGACATAGTGGCAGACTGTGAGGCATGGGGGCTGAATGCTGGACATGGGGGCAGAATGCTGGACATGGGGCAGACTGTGAGGCATGGGGCAGAATGCTGAACATGGGGCAGAATGCTGGACATGGGGACAGAATGCTGGACATGGGGGCAACTGTGAGGCATGGGGGCAGAATGCTGGACATGGGGGCAGACTGAGACATGGGGCAGAATGCTGGACATGGGGGCAGAATGCTGGACATGGGGCAGACTGAGACATGGGGCAGAATGCTGGACATGGGGGCAGGATGCTGGACATGAGGCAGACTGTGAGGTATGGGGCTGAATGCCGGACATGGGGGTAGAATGCTGGACATGGGGGCAGACTGGGAGTTATGGGGCAGAATGCTGGACATGGGGGCAGAATGCTGGACATGGGGCAGACTGTGAGGCATGGGGCAGAATGCTGGACATGGGGGCAGAATGCTGGACATGGGGCTGAATACTGGACATGGGGGCATACTGAGACATGGGGGCAGAATGCTGGACATGGGGGCAGAATGGTGGACATTGGGCAGACTGTGAGGCATGGGGCAGAATGCCGGACATGGTGGCAGAATGCTGGACATGGGGGCAGGCTGTGAGGCATGGGGCAGAATGATGGACATGGCAGCAGACTGTGAGGCATGGGGGCAGAATGCTGGACATGGGGGCAGAATGCTGGACATGGGGCAGAATGCTGAACATGGGGACAGAATGCTGGACGTGGGGGCAGACTGAGACATGGGGCTGAATGCTGGACATGGGGGCCGACTGAGACATGGGGGCAGAATGCTGGACATGGGGCAGACTGTGAGGCATGGGGGAAGAATGCTGGACATGGCGGCAGACTGTGAGGCATGGGGGCAGAATGCTGGACATGGGGCAGAATGCTGGACATGGGTACAGAATGCTGGACATGGGGGCAGAATGCTGGACATGAGGACAGAATGCTGGACATGGGGCAGACTGTGAGGCATGGGGGCAGAATGCTGGACATGGGGGCAGAATGCTGGACATGGGACAGAATGCTGGACATGGGGCAGAATGTGAGACATGAGGCAGAATGCTGGACATGGGGCAGACTGTGAGCATGGGGGCAGAATGCTGAGCATGGGGCAGAATGCCGACATGAGGGCAGAATGCTGGACATGGGGCAGACTGGAGCATGGGGGCTGAATGCAGGACATGGGGGCAGAATGCTGGACATGGGGCAGACTGTGAGGCATGGGGCAGAATGCTGACATGGGGCAGAATGCTGGATATGGGGACAGAATGTGAGACATGGGGGAATGTGAGCATGGGGCAGAATGCTGGACATGGGGGCAGACTTTAGTAATGGGGCAGAATGTGGATATGGGGGCAGACTGAGACATAGGGCTGAATGCTGGACATGGGGGCAGAATGCAGGACATGGGGCAGACTGTGGGTATGGGGCTGAGTGCCGGCATGGGGGTAGAATGCGGACATGGTGGCAGAATGTGATTATGGGGCAGACATGCTGGCATGGGGCAGAATGATGGACATGGGGCAGACTGTGAGGCATGGGGCAGAATGTTGGACATGGGGGCAGAATGCTGGACATGGGGCGAATGCTGGACATGGGGCAGACTGAGCATGGGGCAGAATGCTGGACATGGGGCAGAATGTGGACATGGGCAGACTGTGAGCATGGGCAGAATGGGACATGGGCAGAATGCTGGACATGGGGCAGGCTGTGAGCATGGGCAGAAGATGGACATGGGGGCAGATGCTGGAATGGGAGACTGTGAGCATGGGGCAGAATGCTGGACATGGGCAGAATGCTGGACATGGGCAGACTGTGAGGCATGGGGCAGAATGCTGGACATGGGGCAGAATGTGACATGGGGCAGAAGCTGGATGGGGCAGACTGGACATGGGGCTGAATGCTGGACATGGGATGGACATGGGGCAGATGTGACATGGGGCAGACTGTGATGGGCAGAATGGAATGGGGCAGAATGTGGATGGGGAGAATGTGGACATGGGGCAGAATGCTGGACATGGGCGACGTGAGATGGGGCAGAATGCTGGACAGGGCAGATGGACAGGGCAGAATGCTGGACATGGGGCAGTCTGAGCATGGGGCGATGCTGGAATGGGGGATGGACATGGGCAGAATGGACATGGGGCAGATGTGGCTGGGGCGAAGGGAATGGGCAGAATGCGGACGGGGAGAATGCTGACATGGAGAGAGCTGGGGCTGATGGACTGGGCAGAATGCTGACATGGAGACGTGAGGCATGGGCAGAATGCTGACATGGCAGAAGACATGGGCAGAATGCTGGACATGGGCAGACGTGAGCTGGGGCAAAGGGACATGGGCAGATGGACATGGGGCAGAATGCTGGCATGGGCAGATGAGCAGGGCAGAATGGGACATGGGCAGAATGTGACATGGGGCAACTGTGAGATGGGCGAATGCCGGAATGGGAGATGTGGACAGGGGAATGGGTAGGGGCGACTGGACATGGGCGATGGACATGGGCAGATGTGAGAATGGGGCAGAATGTGAACAGGGGCAGAATGCTGACATGGGCAGAATGTGGACATGGGCAGAAGTGGACATGGGGAGACGTGAGCATGGCAGATGGGACATGGGGGAGAATGCGGACAGGCGACGGAATGTGAGACTGTGGATGGGCTGTGCTGGACATGGGGCAGAATGCTGGACATGGGGCAGATGTGAGGCATGGGGCAGAATGCTGAACATGGGGCAGAATGTGGACATGGGGGCAGACTGTGAGGCATGGGGGCAGAATGCTGGACATGGCGGCAGACTGTGAGGCATGGGGGCAGAATACTGGACATGGGGGCAGAATGCTGGACATGGGGCAGACTGTGAGGCATGGGGGCAGAATGCTGGACATGGGGGCAGGCTGTGAGGCATGGGGCAGAATGATGGACATGGGGCAGAATGCTGGACATGGGGGCAGAATGCTGGACATGGGGCAGACTGTGAGGCATGGGGCAAAATGCTGGACATGGGGCAGAATGCTGAACATGGGGACAGAATGCTGGACGTTGGGGCAGACTGAGACATGGGGCTGAATGCTGGACATGGGGGCCGACTGAGACATGCGGGCAGAATGTTGGACATGGGGGCAGACTGTGAGGCATGGGGGCAGAATGCTGGACATGGCGGCAGACTGTGAGGCATGGGGGCAGAATACTGGACATGGGGGCAGAATGCTGGACACGGGGCAGACTGTGAGGCATGGAGGCAGAATGCTGGACTTGGGGCAGAATGCTGAACATGGGGACAGAATGCTGGACATGGGGGCAGACTGAGACATGGGGCTGAATGCTGGACATGGGGGCCGACTGAGACATGGGGGCAGAATGCTGGACATGGGGCAGACTGTGAGGCATGGGGGCAGAATGCTGGACATGTATGCAGAATGCCGGACATGGGGCAGAATGCTGGACATAGGAACAGAATGCTGGACATGGTGGCAGACTGATACATGGGCCTGAATGTTGGACATGGGGGCAGACTGAGACATGAGGGCAGAATGCTGGACATGGGGGCAGAATGCTGGACATGGGGCAGACTGTGAGGCATGGGGGCTGAATGCTGGACATGGGGGAAGAATGCTGGACATGGGGGCAGACTGTGAGAAATGGGGGAAGAATGCTGGACATGAGGGCAGACTGTGAGACAGGGGGGCAGAATGCTGGACATGGGGCAGACTGAGACATGGGGCAGAATGCTGGACATGGGGCAGACTGAGACATGGGGCAGAATGCTGGACATGGGGCAAACTGAGACATGGGCAGAATGCTGGACATGGGGCAGAATGCGAGACACGGGGCAGAATGGAGATACGGGGCAGGATTGGAGACAGATGGGGCATGGTTGGAGACAGATCATGCAGGATCATGGGGCAGAATAGATATTCATGAGGGCAGGATGGGAGAACATATGGCTGAAGCCAGGAATGAGACACACGGGGGCCAGGATGGGTAATATTATTACCATAGGGGCTAATTAAGGGATATTACTGCAGTGATGTATTTTTTATTTTTTGAGCATACTGTTTTAAATGAGGGGGCGGTCCTGTTACTGTGTAGAGTGATACTATGTCACCTTTTCTTCTTCATGTGGTGTAATGTAGAAGTTGGGAAAAATTAAGTAATGTGTTCTGCAAGCGGAGCTCAAGATAACTGTGTTATTTCCTGCAGAGACGAGCCCTGGCTGGAAGAAGTGATGGCAGTCTGTGCTGGATGAAAGATGAAAAACAAAGATGAAGGACTTCACCTAGAGAGGGCACATGTGAGTCAGTGTGTTACCTATACACTGACACTATACACTGTTTACTATATACAGAAGTCCTGTGTATAATGTCACCAGTGATCATTGTATTACCTGTACACAGGCACTGTATACTATGTACAGATCTCCTGTGTATAATGGCACTTATGGTGATAGTATTGTTTTATTTTATTATTACTGATCAGTATTGCAGTATTCAGTCACTATGTGGTGGTAATATGTAGTTTGGACATGGTGTTGCGATATTTGACCCTTGTATGTACTATTTGGTCACTTTGTGGTGGTAATATGTGCTCTGGTCATGATGTTGTGGTATTTGTTCCTTGTATGCGATATTATTCGATCACTGTCGTGGTAATATGTGGTCTGGTGGTATTTGTCCCTTGTATGTGGTGTTATTGGTCATTTTAAAAATTTAAAAATAAATAAAAAATATACCTAAATTGTATTGCATATTTTAACAAATATTTAATAGGTTACAGTAGAGTAGAGCCCGGCCAAAAGTGTCTACTGTGTTATGGTGGCGGCTTAAAAAATCTTTTAGCCAAAACAAAAGCTGCTGGCTATAGGTGTGATCTGGTGATGGGAACAGTTAATGTATGATAGGTGAGAAGTGGAGTTTTTCCAAGAGAGAGCGGTGGGACTGTGGACAGTTCGAGGGGTGGAGGAGCCTGGAATAATCTGTTTCATGTATATGATGACCCCGTCGCTTGACCCTGTCACATGACCCCGTCACATGACCCCATCACATGACCGGGGGGCCCACAGAGTCTGAACAGCCCGGGGCCCTGGCTACCCTTAATCCACCCCTGTTTCCCAGTAACTGCATTGTTGAGGGCACGGGTAATGTTGTGGGACACGTGCTTCTGTAATGCCGGGACGGAACAGCAGGAGAAATAGTGGCGGCTGGGGACTGAGTACCTTGGGACGGCCGACGGAATCAGGTTGCAGAAAGCATCAGTCTACACAATCCTAAAAGGCAACATTTCGGCCGCAAGCAGACGAGAAATATGAGAATTGAGTACTGTGGCCTGTGGGGCGTTGGCTGCGTATTTCCGCTTACGTTCCAATGAATGGGGTATGGACAACTGAAGACTGCGCTGGGACAAGGACGTGGACATGCTTGTTGATGGTGCTATTTGACTTGGCAATGGAAATGCAGGGCAGGAGGCCTCTTTGCATGCACCTTGGATAGGGGATTGGCTTGCATGCACAACAGTGGAAGAAGCAATGGTGTCACCCACAGACACTGTTCCTGGAGCCTGGGGTTGGGCCCACAAAGTCAGGTGCTTTGCTGCCATGTGCCTGATCATGTTGTTGGTGGTAAGGCTGGTAGTTTTTCTACCCCTGCTAATGCTGGCATGACAAGTGTTGCAAATGGCGTGTTTGGGGTTATCTGCAGAGTCTTTACAAAATAACCATACTTGGGAAGACCTAACAGTTGGACTGGCAACGTCCGTCGGGTTGGTGTTACGGGTAACGGTTGCACGCCTTCTGTCTGCAGCCACCACACTGCTTCTTCCTGCCTGAAGTGGTGCGACGCCTACCTCCCCTGTGTGCTGCCGTCCTTGCTCTGCCTGTCCTCCTGCCAGGTTGGGTCTGTTAGTACATCGTCCACCACCTCATCGTCCACTTCCCCACCCTGGTCCTTCTCCTGACTTTCTAGCAATTGTGTCGCATCATCGTCTACCTCTTGTGACCGTGGCTGCTCAAACATTTGTGCATCGCTACATGGAATATCCTCTTGCCTCGCTTCGAGGGGAGCGGGCGAGAGGCACGAATCTCCAAATGGAAAACTGAACAGCTCTTCGGAGTGTCTGAGTATGGGATCAGTTGTCTCAGGGCACTCAGCATGGTGGGAGGAAGGAGAATCAGGGTAAGGAATATGCGGTCCAGATTCAAGAGTACTGTGACTTGACCATGTTGAGACAGGGTGCTGGTGGAGGTGGATAAGTAACTGGAAGTATTATCCGCTATCCAACCAACAACCTTTTCACACGGCTTGGGCTTCAATAGTGCTGACTTGCCACGGTCCTCTAGGACTTCGGACACTAAGGTCCAGCGAGAACATGTGGGTGTTTTCGGTGGGCCAATTTCAGCTTGCCAACTGACTCAGCCTGCACCATCACCATCACGTCCACTTCCCCGTCCTTTGCCACGCACCTTGCCCATTATAAATGGAATTGAATATTACACACGTTCACTACAAAAGGGTGATTTGGGAGTCAACTTGTATGTGATACGTGTGCTTGAAAACCACACTTTTACCTATCTGGACTTCAGGTAAAAATTTTTTGGCCTTATCAGATTTAATAATTACTTTAACAGACTGCAAAAAAAATGCAATGTTTTGGCCTAAACTGGCCAAACTTTAAGCACGCACAGATATGAGCTGGCACGGAGATACCACTACGCCAAATTTTTTTTTTTTTTTTTTTTTTTTTTAGCTAAATAGTGCTGTATATAAGTACAGTTTCACCCAGGTCAAAAAAAGGAAAACCGGCCTACACTGGCCAAACTTTCAGCACGCACAGATATGAGCTGGCATGTCTATACCACTATGACAAATTTGTGGCCTGTATTTTTAAAATTTTTTTGCTAAAAACTGCTTTATATAAGTACAGTGACTAGTGTTGAGCGATACTGCTCGATATCTAAAAATATCGGATCGGAATGGTATCGCCGATATCACTAAATATCGGCGATATCCGATTCCGATACCGGAAGTCCCATGTAAGTCTATGGGAACAAAATATCGCAACTAAAAAAAACCTTTATTTCCTTGTAAACACTAAATATACACACATAGAATACATATATATATATATATACATGTCATTGTGACATATATATATACATATATGTATAGTTTATACACTTCTACATAGTAAAATATCCTCTGATTCAATTGCCGGGTAAAGCCGGCTTCTGTGAAAAGACAGAAGCACCCGACATGAAATGACACTTGGTGTACATAGGGTTAACCATGTCTTTTCATGTCGTTTGCAATCTGATTTGCACAAACAATTACATCAGTCTATGTGTGCAAAATTTCACACCTGTAGGGGTTAATTAAAGGTGTAAATTCGTTGTAAAAAAAACGGACTTTTTTGCTACGAATTTACACCTTTAACCCCTCTCTGACATTAGACGTACTATCCCGTCCATAAAACCCGTGCCATTCTGACCATGGACGGGATAGTACGTCATAGGCGATTAGCTGCGCTCCCCGAGGGAGCGCAGCTAATCGCCGCCGGGTGTCAGCTGATTATCACAGCTGACACCCGTGACTGTGTGTCAGGAGCGGTCACGGACCGCTCCCGGCACATTAACCCCTTGCACACCGCGATCAAACATGATCGCGGTGTACTGGGGGCACAGAGGAGGATCGCGCAGTGTGGGGGCTCCCTGCGCGCCCCCCTGAGACCCTCAGACCAGCGCGATGTGATCGCGCTGCTCTGAGGGCTTCCTCCCTCCCAGGACCCGGATCCAAGATGGCGCTGGGGTCCTGGAGGGAGGCGGCTTCCTCAGTGCCTGCCGAGAGCAGGCACTGAGAAGCCTGCTGCACTGCCTGAGCGATCGCTGGTGTGACAGAGTGCTGTGCACACTGTCACACCAGCGATCTGATGAAATACAGTGATGTCCCACCCTGGGACAAAGTAAAAAAGTAAAAAAAGTAAAAATAAACATGTGTAAAAAAAAATCCAAAAAAAAAAAAAAAAAAAAAAAAAATATTCCCCAATAAATTCATTACTTATTGTAAATAAAAAAAATAAAACAATAAAAGTACACATATATGGTATCGCCGCGTCCGTAACGACCTTCCCTATAAAAATGTCCCACTAGTTAACCCCTTTTGTGAACCCCTTAAAAAATAAAAAATAAAAACGAAGCAAAAAATCAGTGCTTTATCATCATACCGCTGAACAAAAAGTGGAATAACACGCGATCAAAAAGACGGATATAAATAAACATGGTACCGCTGAAAACGTCATCTTGTCCCGCAAAAAACGAGCCGTCACACAGCATCATCAGCAAAAAAATAAAAAAGTTATAGCTCGCAGAATAAAGCGATGCAAAAATAATTATTTTTTATATAAAATTGTTTTTATTCTATAAAAGCGCGAAAACATAAAAAAATGATATAAATGAGGTATCGCCATAATCGTACTGACCCGAAGAATAAAACTGCTTTATCAATTTTACCACACGCGGAACAATAAAAACGCCTCACCCAAAAGAAATTCATGAATTGCTGATTTTTGTTCATTCTAACCTCCCAAAAATCGAAATAAAAAGCGATCAAAAAATGTCACGTGCTCAAAAATGGTACCAATAAAAGCGTCACCTCGTCCCGCAAAAATTAAGACCTCACATGACTCTGTGGGCCAAAATATGCAAAAATTATAGCTCTCAAAATGTGGCGATGCAAAAAACTACTTTTTGCAATAAAAAGCGTCTTTTAGCGTGACAGCTGCCAATCATAAAAACCGCTATAAATAGTAAATCAAACCCCCCTTTATCACCCCCTTAGTTAGGGAAAAATAATAAAATAAAAAAAATGTATTTATTTCCATTTTCCCATTAGGGTTAGGGTTAGGGTTTCGGCTAAAGTTAGGGTTAGGGTTGGCGCTAAAGTTAGGATTAGGGTTAGAGTTTGGATTAGGGTTAGGGTTGGAATTAGGGTTGGGACTAGGGTTAGGGGTGTGTTGGGGTTAGGGTTGGAGTTAGAATTGGGGGGTTTCCGCTGTTTAGGCACATCAGGGGCTCTCCAAATGTGACATGGCGTCTGATCTCCATTCCAGCCAATTCTGCTTTGAAAAAGTCAAACGGTGTTCCTTCACTTCTGAGCTCTGCCATGCGTCCAAACAGTAGTTTATCCCCACATATGGGGTATCAGCGTACTCTGGACCCCAAGAGTTATTGTGAAATTTGTCCTATTTCTTCTGTTACCCTTGGGAAAATAAAAAACTGGGGGCGAAAATATTATTTTTGTAAAAAAAATAAGATTTTTTTTGTTTTTACGGCTGTACATTATAAACTTCTGTGAAGCACTTGGGGCTTCATAGCGC
Source organism: Oophaga sylvatica (assembly GCA_033576555.1). Classification (NCBI taxonomy): domain Eukaryota; kingdom Metazoa; phylum Chordata; class Amphibia; order Anura; family Dendrobatidae; genus Oophaga; species Oophaga sylvatica. The sequence goes on from JARQOD010000002.1 coordinate 176,044,371, forward strand.
TCACCACACATCTAAATAAGTTCCTTGTGGGGTCTATTTTCCAAAATGGGGTCACTTGTTGGGGATTTCCACTGTTTAGGCGCATCAGGGGCTCTCCAAATGCGACATGACGCCCCCAGACCATTCCATCAAAGTCTGCAATCCAAAACGTCACTACTTCCCTTTCGAGCCCTGACATGCGCCCATACAGTAGTTTTCTCCCACATATTGGGTATCAGCGTACTCAGGACAAATTGGACAACAACTTTTGGGGTCCAATTTCTCCTGTTACCCTTGTGAAAATAAAATATTGGGGGCGAAAAAAATCATTTTTGTAAAAAAAAAAGGATTTTTTATTTTTACGGCTGTGCGTTATAAACTTCTGTGAAGCACTTCGGGGTTCAAAGTGCTCACCACACATCTAGGTAAGTTCCTAGTGGGGTCTATTTTCCAAAATGGGGTCACTTGTGGGGGGTTTCCACTGTTTAGGCGCATCAGGGGCTCTCCAAATGCGACATGACGCCCCCAGACCATTCCATCAAAGTCTGCAATCCAAAACGTCACTACTTCCCTTTCCGAGCCCTGACATGCGCCCATACAGTAGTTTTCTCCACATATTGGGTATCAGCGTACTCAGGACAAATTGGACAACAACTTTTGGGGTCCAATTTCTCCTGTTACCCTTGTGAAAATAAAATATTGGGGGCGAAAAAAATCATTTTTGTAAAAAAAAAAAGGATTTTTTATTTTTACGGCTGTGCGTTATAAACTTCTGTGAAGCACTTCGGGGTTCAAAGTGCTCACCACACATCTAGATAAGTTCCTTGTGGGGTCTATTTTCCAAAATGGGGTCACTTGTGGGGGGTTTCCACTGTTTAGGCGTATCAGGGGCTCTCCAAATGCGACATGACGCCCCCAGACCATTCCATCAAAGTCTGCAATCCAAAACGTCACTACTTCCCTTCCGAGCCCTGACGTGCACCCATACAGTAGTTTTCTCCTACATATTGGGTATCAGCGTACTCAGGACAAATTGGACAACAACTTTTGGGTTCCAATTTTCTTCTGTTACCCTTGTGAAAATAAAATATTGGGGGCGAAAAAATCATTTTTGTAAAAAAAAAAAGGATTTTTTATTTTAAGGCTGTACGTTATAAACTTTAGTGAAACACCTGGGGGTTCAAAGTTCTCACCACACATCTAGATAAGTTCCTTGAGGGGTCTAGTTTCCAAAATGGTGTCATTTGTGGGGGGTTTCCACTGTTTAGGCAGATCAGGAGCTCTCCAAACACGACATGGCGTCCAGCCAATTCTGCGTTGAAAAAGTGAGACGGCGCTCCTTCCCTTCCAAACTCTGCCATGCACCCAAACAGTGGTATACCCCCACATATGGGGTATCAGTGTACTCAGGACAAATTGCACAATAACTTTTGGAGTCTTGTTACCCTTGGAAAAATAAAAATTCGGGTGAAAAGATCATTTTTGTGGAAAAAAATATGATTTTTAAATTTTACGGCTCTACGTTATAAACTTGTGTGAAGCACTTGAGGGTTCAAATTGCTCACCAAAGATCTAGATAAGTTCCTTAGGGGGTCTAGTTTCCCAAATGGGGTCATTTGTGGGGGGTTTCCACTGTTTAGGCACATCAGGGGCTCTCCAAATGCAACATGGCATCCAATCTCAATTCCAGCCAATTTTGGTTGGAAAAAGTCAAATGGTGCTCCTTCCCTTCCGAGCTCTGCCGTGCGCCCAAACAGTGGTTCCCCCCCACATATGGGGCATCAGCGTACTCAGGACAAATTGGACAACAACTTATGTGGTCCAATTTCTCCTGATACCCTTGGGAAAATAAAAAATTAGTGACTAAAAGATAATTTTTGTGGGAAAAAAATAGGATTTTTTATTTTCATGCCCGGGCATTATAAACTTGTGTGAAGCACTTGGGGGTTCAAAGTGCTCACCAAAGATCTAGATAAGTTCCTTAGGGGGTCTAGTTTCCAAAATGGGGTCACTTGTGGGGATTTCCACTGTTTAGGCTCATCTGGGGCACTGCAAACGGAACATGACCCCCATCAACGTCTGCATTCCAAAACGTTACTACTTCCTTTCCAAGCCCTGCCGTGCGCCCAAACAGTTTTCCACCCCCACATATGGGGTATCAGCGTACTCAGGACAAATTGGACAACAACTTTTGGGGTCCAATTTCCTTGGGAAAATTCAAAAATTTAGGACTAAAAAATCATTTTTGTGGAAATTTTTTTTTTTTTTTTTCACACCCAGGCATTATAAACTTTTGTGAAACACTTGGGGGTTCAAAGTGCTCACAACAGATCTAGATAAGTACCTTAGGGGGTCTAGTTTCCAAAATGGTGTCACTTGTGGGGGGTTTCCACTGTTTAGGCGCATCAGAGGTTCTCCAAGCGCGACATGGCGTCCAATCTCAACTCCAGCCAATTTTAGTTTGAAAAAGTCAAACGGTGCTCCTTCCCTTACGAGCTCTGCCGTGTGCCCAAACAGTGGTTTTCCCCCACATATGGGGTATTGGCGTACTCAGGAGAAATTGCATAACAACCTTATCTGTCCATTTTCTCCTTTTACCCTTGTGAAAATAAAAAAAAAGTTTGTAAAAGATCATTTTTGTGGCTAAAAAGTTAAATATTCATTTTTTCCTTCCACGTTGCTTTAGTTCCTGTGAAGCACCTGAAGGGTTAATAAACTTCTTGAATGTGGTTTTGAGTACCTTGAGGGGTGCAGTTTTTAGAATGGTGTCACTTTTGGGTATTTTCTGTCATGTAGACCCCTCAAAGTGACTTCAAATGAGAGGTGGTCCCTAAAAAAAATGGCTTTGTAAATTTTGTTGTAAAAATGAGAAATCGCTGGTCAACTTTTAACCCTTATAACTTCCTAAAAAAAAAATTTTGATTCCAAAATTGTGCTGATGTAAAGTAGACATGTGGGAAATGTTATTTCTTAACTATTTTGTGTGACATATTTCTCTGTTTTAAGGGAATAAAAATTCAAAGTTTGAAAATTGCTAAATTTTCAAAATTTTCGCCATATTTGCGTTTTTTTCAAAAATAAACGCAAGTTATATGGAAGAAATTTTACCACTAACATGAAGTACAATATGTCACGAGAAAACAATCTCAGAATCGCGAAGATCCGTTGAAGCGTTCCGGAGTTATAACCTCATAAAGAGACAGTGGTCAGAATTGTAAAAATTGTCCCGGTCATTAACGTGCAAACCACCCTTGGGGGTGAAGGGGTTAATTAACCCCTACAGGTGTGAAATTTTGCACACATAGACTGATGTAATTGTTTGTGCAAATCAGATAGCAAAGGACATGAAAAGACATGGTTAACCCTATGTACACCAAGTGTCATTTCATGTCGGGTTCTGCATTTTCACAAAAGCCGTCAATTGAATTAGCGGCTATTATACTATGTAGAAGTGTATGAACTATAAATATAAATATATATATATGTGTCACAAATTCAATGACATGTATATATATATATATTATATATATATATATATATATGAGGTGTAAAATTGTTTAAAAAAAATGCGTGGGCTCCCGCCCTATTTTCGCAACCAGACAGACAAAGCCAGCGAATGGGGGCAGATAATAATAGCCCAGAGAGGGACCATTATTTTTGGCCCCCCCTGGCTACTAACATCTGCCCCCAGACACCCCAGAAAAGACAAATCTATAATTAGATTTGCCCTTTCTGGCACTTTGCCCGTCTATTCCCATTGCCCTGTAGCGGTGGCGAATGGGTTAATATGGGGTTAAAGCCACATAGCAATTGAAAGGTGACCTTAAGCCAGGTTAATAATTGAGAGCTGTCAATTAGACAACTATCAATTATTAATCCTATTGCATGAAATAAAAATAAAACACACACACTTTAATTAAAAATCATTTTAATGAAATAAAGACACATGTTTTTGACCATCTTTTATTTGACTGCAAAAACCATTTCCTGTAATAAAAATAAAATAAAAAAGCAAAATTATTTTTACCTATCCCATACACAGTCAGGTCCCACGGTGTAATCCTTCAGAAAGGGTTAATGTTTACTGCAGGGACCGCAGCTAATGCTGCAGCCTCACAGTAAACCCCAAATGAATGAGTTCCTCTCCTGGCTGACAGGAGAGGAAGTGGAAAGCTTAATTGATTGCTTTCCACTTTCACTTCAGGTCAGCCAGGGACACAATCAGTGACGTCAGAGGGAACTGATTAACAAAAATAGGGGTTCCCTTCGAATAAAAAATGGCGTCGGGTCCCCCCTATTTTTCTTAACCAGCCTGATGAAGCAGACCGCTGAGGCCTGGATTTTCAGGCTGTTAAGGAGCCAAGATCCATGGACCTTGCCAGCCTGATAATACCAGGCCACAGCAGTCTGCATATCTTGGCTGATTAACAAAAATAGGGGATCCCCTCGAAAAAAATTGGCGTGGGGTCCCCCCTATTTTTGTTAACCAGCCAGATGAAGCAGACCGCTGAGGACTGGATTTTCAGGCTGTTAAGGAGCCAAGATCCATGGACCTTGCCAGCCTGATAATACCAGGCCACAGCAGTCTGCATATCTTGGCTGATTAACAAAAATAGGGGATCCCCTCGAAAAAAAAAACGGCGTAGGGGTCCCCCTATTTTTGTTAACCAGCCAAGTAAAATGCAGACTGCTGCGGCCTGGTATTAGAAGACTGTCAAGGCCCATGGATTTTGGCCCTCAACAGCCTGATAATACCAGGCTACAGCAGCCCCACATTTGGCGCATCAAAAGATGTGCCAATTGTGGCACTTTACCCGGCTCTTCCCACTGCCCTGTAGCGGTGGCAAGTGGGGTAATAAGGGGTTAATGTCACCGTTGATTGCACGGTGACAATAAGCCCAGTCAATAATGGAGAGGTGTCAATAAGACACCGATCCATTATTAATCCCAAAGTTATTAAATGTATAAAAAAAAGACAAAGCAAGAAAAAAGTATTTTAATGAAATAAAAGAGACAACACAGTTTTCATTAATTTTATTATACACTCATTCCTGCGACGCCATAGATCTCCTGTAAAAAAAGAAAAAAAACAAACCAACAGTATACCACCTGTCCGACGCAGTCCATAGTAACGACAGTCCCACGACGATCCAGCTCTGCTACATCGCAATGACAGGCAGAGCCTGTCATCGCAACGCAGCACAGCTGATTACCTGCTTCCCCGGCGGTGACGTCATCGGACTGACTGCTTTACGGCCGGGATTACCCAGCAGTCACTGCAGTTATCGCGAGAAACTGCATGTGACCGCCGGGGAAAGATGATGGCGGCCATGAAGCAGTCCAGCCCGTGACCGCCGGAGATCTTCTGCCAGGTAAGTGCCGCTGACTCCTGACAGACCCGACCGACGGACACTGACAGTGACAGTGACAAATCCGATTCCGGTATCCGATATGACGAAAATATCGGTACTCGGAATCGAAAGCCCGATACAGCTAATATCGGCCGATACCCGATATTTGCAGTATCGTATCGCTCAACACTAACAGTGACACACAGGACAAAATAAAGAAAACTGACGTTAACTGCCCAAACTTTGAGCACTTTGAGTGGTCACGGAGATACCAGTACGACAAATGTGTGGCCTGAATTGTTTTTTATTCTTTTGCTAAATATTGCTGTATATAAGTACAGTGATACTCATGACAAAAAAAGAAAACTGCCGTAAACTGCCAAACTTTTGAGCACACACAGATTTGAGCTGCCATGGAGATACCAGTACGACAAATGTGTGGCCTGTATTTTTTTTAATTTTTTTTGCTAAATACTGCTGTATATAAGTACAGTGACACCCAGGACAAAAAAAGAAAACTGCCCAAACTGTGAGCACATGCAGATATGAGCTGCCATGAAGATATCAGTACAACAAATGTGTGGACTGTACTTTTTTTTTTGCTAAATACCGCTGTATATAAGTACAGTGACACCCAGGACAAAAAAAAAAGAAAACTGCCGTAAATTACCCAAACTTTGAGCACACACAGATATGAGTTGCCATGGAGATACCATTATGACAAATATGTGGCCTGTATTTTTTTTTTTGCTAAATACTGCTGTATATAAGTACAGTGACACCCAGAACAAAAAAAAGAAAACTGTCTTAAACTGCCCAAACTTTGAGCACACACAGATATGAGCTGCCACGGAGATACCAGTACGACAAATGTGTGGCCTGTATTTTTTTTATTTTTGCTAATTATTGCTGTATATAAGTACAGTGACACCCAGGAAAAAAAAAGAAAACTGCCGTAAACTGCCCAAACTTTAAGCACACACAGATCTGAGCTGTTACTGAGATACCAATAGGACAAATGAGTGGCCTGTGTTTTTTTTATTTTTTTGCTAAAATACTTCTGTATATAAGTACAGTGACACCCAGGACAAAAAAAAGGAAACTGCGGTAAACTGGACAAACTTTGAGCACACACAGGTATGAGCTGCCACGGAGATACCAGTATGACAAATGTGTGCCCTGTTTTTTTTTTATTTTTTGGCTAACTAGTGATGTATATCAGTACTGTGACACCCAGGACAAAAAAAGGAAAACCGGCCTACACTGGCCAAACTTTGAGCACGCACAAATATCAGCTGACACGGCGATACCACTAATACAAATATGTGTCTTTTTGGGGGGGAAATAGTGCTGTATATAAGTACAGTGACACAAGAAAGAAAAGGAAACCGCCGAAGACTGGGCAAGCTTTTAGCATGCACAGATATTAGCTGGCACAGAGATACCACACCAAAAAATGTGTGGCCTGTATTCCAATTACAAATGCAACATAGAAAAAAAGATGGAAAGCACTCACCGGGTAAAATTCAATCCTTTATTCAGACATGCGCGGCTGGAGAATGGGAGATGAGGAGTAGCAACGTGACGACAATCGTTTCGTGCACGCTGCGCTTCCACAGGTCACAAAGCAGCAAGGAGGAGACTGAAGGAGAAGTACCTGCACCCAGGTAACCCACTCCCACCGACCCCAAAGCTGCACAGATGCAACAAACAACAAGAATGATAAACACACAAAATTAAAAACATCTTACATATACATTTATGTGTGCAAAATTAAAAATACTTTGTATAAAGAGCAAAAAAATCACCTTATTACAAAAAAATGGACATATCTAACCGTTCATTCAGATCAATAGGGCCCAAAAGCACCTGTGTGCATAATCCACCTCACCTCTCTTCTAAGCAAATTCTTATGTAGATTGCCCCCTTGTGGAGGCAAGATTACCTTCTCAATTCCAGCAAAAGACAAAGACTCAGGTCTGCCCCATGAGCCTCTTTGATATCACTAATCAATTTTGGGACACCTTTTCCTGACAAAATAGAATTGAAATGCTCCATGAACCTGACATAGAGCGGATAGATGGTTTTGCCAATGTAAAAATAGACAATATGAGTGGACTTACATGACATAAAATCAGTGACACGATGTCTAATAGCCCCAATGTGGAGATAGCGATCAATAACATGATACTTACAAAAAAGGACAATGTTCACATCTGAAGTTACCTTTAGGAGTATTACTACTCAACCAATTACTGTGTGTATTATGCATACGGCCATGAACCAAAATGTCCTTTAAACTAGTACTTTTTCTACATGCAAAAAAGGGATCTTTCCTCACAACATCTGATAAATCAGCATCATGTTCAAGAATATGCCAGTTATTGCGAATCACTGACCTAATGCAATTGTCCATAGGACCGTATTAAAAACTGAAAACAAATCTTTTTTCTTTTTTAACACGGCCGCCATTGTCATGGCCCGTTAGAGAAACATTATCAGCCCTGTTCTTTGAGGCCTCAAGTATGCCAGCAGGGTAACCCCTTTCTCTAAAGCGCCTATCAAGGTCAGCGGATTGTCTTTCATAACCCGAAACAGTATTGTTGATCCGTTTTAGGCGAAGATACTGACTACGGAAGCGAACGCTTCATGTACGGAGGATGATAACTATTGTAATGTAACATGGCGTTCTTGGAGGTAGGCTTACGGAAAACCGTGGTGCGAATAAGCCCATCATCAATCTCCAAAGAGACATCTAGAAAATCCAAAGAATTATCGCCAAAATTAGCCGTAAATGACATATTTATGTCATTACACCTATTGAGGTAACTGACAAAATCCTCAAAAGAATCCCGAGTGCCATCCCAAACAATCAAAATATCATCCACATAACGTATATAGAGTTTGATATGCAGAGAAAATACATTAACATCAAAGTATACAAACTTATTCTCAAACAAAGCCAGAAAAAGATTGGCAAAAGTACAAGCCACCGAAGTCCCCATAGCGTTACCAACCTGTTGTAGGAACCAAATATCCTGAAATTTAAAGGCATTGTGACTCAATATAAAATGGATACCTTCACAGACAAAATTAACAAAATTAATGTCCTTGTCTGTGGTGACCAAAATCTCCCTAATGGCATCCACCCGCAAATAATGAGGAATTCTGGTTTATAAACTCTCCACATCAATGAGACCAAAGAAAAACCCGTCTGCCAGGTAAATTCATTGATAACCCTCAAAAAACTATTTTGTGTCTTTTATGTATGAGGGAATATCCTTTAAAAGAGGACGCAAAAGCCAATTCATGTACTGGGAGAGGGGCTCCGTGAAGGACCCCACCCCAGATTCAATGGGTCAACCAGGAGGGCAAGACCTGGATTTATGGATTTTGGGGATGCAATACCAATGGGGCTTCCTAAGGAACTCTGGCAGCAACCTCTCAGCCAATTTTTTAGAACTAGTACCAATCTCTACATACTTCCTACAAAAGTAACGAAGGTTACCCTTAAATTTGTTAGTGGGATCACAGCCCAATCTCATGTAAGTACGGGAATCCGAGAGCTGTCTATTAGTCTCTGTCAGACATAAGGATTCGGACAGCAAAACCGTGTTTCCGCCTTTGTCGGCAGTTCTCACTACCACATTCGACCAACTTCTTATATCAGAGAGAGTGGATATCTCCTCAACGGATAGATTAGAGGGGCTTTTTTGTAGATTAAGCTTCCATATCTCTCAAAACCTGGGTCTCAGAAAGGTCAATGGCGTTTCCAGGTGAGATAGGAGGCATATATGAAGATTTCACACCACCCATAAAAGAATCACAAGAAACACTACCAGCACCATCTGGTTAAACAAAATTTTGCTGTGTATCACATAAACTGAGCAATAGTACCGCATCCTCCCTGACCTCCGCCAATGCACTTGAATTAGCCAAAAA
>JARQOD010000002.1:176061142-176108419 GCA_033576555.1 Oophaga sylvatica
GTTGTGAGGAAAGGTCCCCTATTTGCATGTAGAAAAAAGTACTAGTTTAAAGGACATTTTGGTTCATGGCCATATGCATAATACGCACAGTAATTGGTTGAGTAGTAATACTCCTAAGGCCGGGATCACACATGCGACGAAGTCGTCCGACACTCGCATGTGAAATCCCATCTCTGTCGCCGGCACTCGGGAGTGGAGTGCTCGGCTGCATGTAGTTCTATACAGCCGCTCGCTCCACTCCCGAGTGCCGGCGCCAGAGCTGGGACTTCACATGCGAGTGTCGGACGACTTCGTCGCATATGTGATCCCGGCCTAAAAGTGACTACAGGTGTGGACATTGTCCTTTTTGTAAGTATCATGTTATCGATCGCTATCTCCGAATTGAGGCTATTAGACACCGTGTCAATGATTTTATTTCATGTAAGTCCACTCATATTGTCTATGTGTTTTTTTTTCCCGTGTAGATATTTTACATTGGCAAAACCATCTGTCTGCTCTATGTCAGGTTCAGGGAGCATTTAAATTCTATTTTGTTAGGAAAAGGTGTCCCAAAATTGATTAGTCATATCAAAGAGGCTCATGGGGGCAGACCTGAGTTATTTGCCTTTTGCTGGAATTGAGAAGGTAACCTTGCCTCCACAAGGTGGCGATATAGATAAGAATTTGCTTAGAACAGAGGCGAGGTGGATTATGCACACAGGTGCTTTGGGCCCTATTGGTCTGAATGAACGGTTAGATATGTCCGTTTTTTGTAATAAGGTGATTTTTTGCTCTTTATACAAAGTTTTTTTTTAATTTTGCACACAAATATATATATGTAATATGTTTTTAATTTTGTGTGTTTATCATTCTTGTTGTTTGTTGCATCTGTGCAGCTTTGGGGTCGGTGGGAGTGGTTTACCTGGGTGCAGGTACTTCTCCTTCCGTCTCCTCCTTGCTGCTTTGTGACCTGTGGAAGTGCAGTGTGCGCAAAACAATCGTCGTCATGTTGCTACTCCCCAGCTCCCTTTCTCCCGCCCCGCATGTCTGAATAAAGGATTGAATTTTACCCGGTAAGTGCTTTCCATCTTTTTCTTCTGTGTTGCATTTGGATTTCTTGTTTTTTGGATAAGCACCTATGGGGTTTGGACTTTGGAGCCGACTGTATCTCCTGCAGAGTTTGCCTGATGGCACAGGTGGTGTGAGCAGTGCCGACCGCTTTTCTTTGTGAGTGACATTTTTTCTTTGGATCTGGCACGCTTTTTTCTATCACCCCTGTGGAGGTGCAGTGTGTATTGAGCGCAGCGATCAGCGGCTATTTCTACAATGGAACTCGAGGCTCTGTCCATTTCAAGTGGGCTGCAGGCGGACAGGAAGAACGTGGAGGCGTGTTTTAGGGAGTGCAACCAACAGGATGAAGTTTTTTCGTTGAGCACAAAATCCCTGGAAGACAAATTATCTAATTTACTGGAAAGGGAAACAAAACTTTTTTGGACTAATAATTCCCTCAGCTCTTATGAAGATTGTGGTTGAGTTCCCCGTGGCTTGAGGGTATATAAGGAGATCTCACACTTTAGGGATAATTCTGCATTCAAGTCTGCTTGTGATGGTGTTTTTCTCAAATGTTTCCAGGAACTGTTGCAATTGGTTTTAAAATTTAATATGCAAAGTTATGATGAAATTAATAAAGATATAAATAAAGCAAAAGATTAATTGAAGACACGTTTAACCGAACAGCAATGGATTGGTTTCAATAAGAGAATGGATGCAAGACTTGTTCCTATTCAGGCAGACATAAAACAAAAAAAATGAAAGAAATTTATTAGAGACAAAGGTGATTTTGAGTCGGATCAGATTTTTACGTGGAATAAATCTGGCCGTGGTAGTTCCAGTTTGGGCCAGCGACGCCCGAGGAGACGCAGGACTCATAACAGATTCTACAATAACCAGAGGGAGTATTTAACTACGGACTCAGATTCCAGCTTTGGAGATGATATTCCTGCCAGCCCTGGCACGGGGGAGGCAGACATATTGCCGTCTCGTGATTCGTCGCTAGCTTCAGCCCCTTTAGGCGGAGAACCCGACGAGGGGCAAGAAGGGAAGGAGCTATGCCCCAGCGCAAAAGAAAGATGGTGACGTGGAATCACAAAGGGAGACATCTCCCTCAGAGAACTTAGTTATAAATTTAACTGATTATATTTTGTCCCCCGCTCATCCTTCTCTATTGTCTAAAGGGTTGAATTTTTGCCTTCCAGGTGCATTTGATTTTGTGGATTTCAAAGTAGATCAGTTCAAGGCTGTATGAAAAATTCATTCGCATAAATCATTTTCCAAAAAAAACAGCCAGGTGCCATGTATTGATGCCAGTCCTTGTACTGTCGGCCCGCTAGGTTTTTTGGCTAATTCAAGTGCATTGGCGGAGGTCAGGGAGGATGCGGTACTATTGCTCAGTTTATGTGATACACAGCAAAGTTTTGTTGAACCTGATGGTGCTGGTAGTGTTTCTTGTGATTCTTTTATGGGTGGAGTGAAATCTTCGTAGATGCCTCCTATCTCACCTGGAAACGCCATTGACCTTTTTGAGACCCAGGTTTTGAGGGATATGGAAGCTTTAATCTACAAAAAGCCCCCTCTAATCTATCCGTTGAGGAGAGATCCGCTCTCTCTGATATAAAAGTTGGTCGGATGTGGTAGTGAGAACTGCCGACAAAGGCGGAAACACGGTTTTGCTGCCCGAATCCTTATATCTGACAGAGGCTAATAGACAGCTCTCGGATTCCCGTACTTACATGAGATTAGGCTGTGATCCCACTAAACAAATTTAAGGGTAACCTTCATTACTTTTTGAGGAAGTATGTAGAGATTGGTACTATTTCTAAAAAATTGGCTGAGAGGTTGATGCCGGAGTTCCCTAGGAAGCCCCAATGGTATGGCATCACCAAAATCCATAAATCCAGGTCTTGCCCTCCTGGTCGACCCATTGTGTCTGGGGTCCCTCACGGAGCCCCTCTCCCTGTACATGGATTGACTTTTGCATCCTCTTTTGAAGGATATTCCCTCATACATAAAATACACAAATAGTTTTTTTGAGGGTTATCAATGAATTTACCTGGCAGACGGGTTTTTCTTTGGTCTCCATTGATGTGGAGAGTTTATACACCAGAATTCCTCAGGATTTGGGGGTGGATGCCATCAGGGAGATTTTGGTCACCACAGACAAGGATATTAATTTTGTTAATTTTGTCTGTGTAGGTATCCATTTTATATTGAGTCACAATGCCTTTAAATTTCAGGATACTTCGTTCCTACAACAGGTTGGGACCGCCATGGGGACTCCGGTGGCTTGTACTTTTGCCAATCTTTATCTGGCTTTGTTTGAGAATAAGTTTGTATACTCTGATGTTAATGTATTTTCGCAGCATATCAAGCTCTATATTCGTTATGTGGATGATATTTTGATTGTATGGGACGGCACTCGGGATTTTTTTGAGGATTTTGTCGGTTACCTCAATAGGTGTAATGACATGAATATGTCATTTACGGCTAATTTTGGCGGTAATTCTTTGGATTTTCTAGATGTCTCTTTGGAGATTGATGATGGGCTTATTCGCACCACGGTTTTTCGTAAGCCTACCTCCACAATGCCATGTTACATTACAATAGTTATTATCCTCCGTACATGAAGCGTTCGCTTCCGTACAGTCAGTATCTTCGCCTAAAATGGATCAACAATACTGTTTCGGGTTACAAAAGACAATCCGCTGACCTTGATAGGCGCTTTAGAGAAAGGGGTTACCATTCTGGCATACTTGAGGCCTCAAAGAACAGGGCTGATAATGTTTCTCTGCCAGGCTATGACAATGGCGGCCATGTTAAAAAAGAAAAAAAGATTCATTTTCAGTTTTGAATACGGTCCTATGGACAATTGCATTAGGTCAGTGATTCGCAGTAACTGGCATATTCTTGAACATGATGCTGATTTATCAGATATTGTGAGGAAAGGTCCCCTTTTTGCATGTAGAAAAAGTACAAGTTTAAAGGACATTTTGGTTCATGGCAATATGCATAATACGCACAGTAATTGGTTGAGTAGTAATACTCCTAAAGGTAACTTCAGGTGTGGACATTGTCCTTTTTGTAAGTATCATGTTATCGATCGCTATCTTCGCATTGGGGCTATTAGACATCGTGTCACTGATTTTATGTCATGTAAGCACACTCATATTGTCTATGTTGTTTTTTTTTCTGTGTAGATTTTTTTACATGGGCAAAACCATCCGTCCGCTCTGTCAGGTTCAGGGAGCATTTCAATTCTATTTTGTCAGGAAAAGGTGTCCCAAAATTGATTAGTCATATCAAAGAGGCTCGTGGGGGCAGAACTGAGTCTTTGTCTTAATTAAGAAGGTAACCTTGCCTCCACAAGGGGGCGATCTACACAAGAATTTCCTTAGAAGAGAGGTGAGGTGGATTATGCACACAGGTGCTTTGGGCCCTATTGGTCTGAATGAACGGTTAGATATGTCCATTTTTTTGTAATAAGGTGATCTTTTGCTCTTTATACGAAGTATTTTTAATTTTGCACACATAAATGTATATGTAATATGTTTTTAATTTTGTGTGTTTATCATTCTTATTGTTTGTTGCATCTGTGCAGCTTTGGGGTCGGTGGAAGTGGTTTACCTGGGTGCAGGTACTTCTCCTTCAGTATCCTCCTTGCTGCTTTGTGACCTGTGGAAGCGCAGTGTGCGCAAAACGATCGTCGTCACATTGCTACTCCCCAGCTCCCGTTCTCCCGCCGCGCATGTCTGAATAAAGGATTCAATTTTACCCAGTGATTGATTTTCAGCATTTTCTTCTATGTTGCATTTGGATTTCTTGTTTTTTGGATAAGCACCCATGGGTTTTGGACTTTGGAGCCGGCTGCAGCTCCTGCAGAGTTTGCCTGATGGCACAGGTGGTGTGAGCAGTGCCGACCGCTTTTCTTTGTGAGGGGCTGTTTTCCAATTACACCTGGGGCTAGCTTTATATGTCCAATATATCATACAGGTAGTAGCAGCAGCACCAGAACACAGGAAGTGTATGGACCCTCTTGATATATGCAATGATCTATATACATTACACATATACAGTGCCTGCAGGTCTTGCACAGATGTGTATAGAGCGATGTACATTCCCCTGCCTACCTAACACTGTAACCTATATACTCCGGAATTAGTCCTTAGAAGGACTGTTGGTTTAACTGGCTTTGAGTAGTTTAGGATGGTAGACTCCACACTCACTAAGAAATCCCCAAATGTGACCCTATCTCGGCCGCAGCTTTTCCTACACTATCTCAATCCGGAGATGAATGCGACGAGCAGGGCGGCGTCCGGTCTCTTATACCCCTGATGATGCTGTGTGGCCAGCCAATCACTGCACGACCACAACAAAGATGGCTGCGGCGTTTCATTGTCTGAATCGTGATTGGGTCTGTAAAGTCCACCAAAAAAGCTGGGTGGAGACCTGAGTTCCCGCTGAGTAATCCTGGAAATGCTCGGTGCTCACCAAGTACCCTGAGTACCGTGATACTCGGGCAAGTAACGAGTAGTGGCGAGCAAGTTCTCTCATCACTAGTATTAAGCAATACAAGGAATATTATTTAGCAATTCAATTTTAAAATTAATGTCACTATATGCTGCAACTGAGGAGTATTTTTTGGAATTAAAAATATTATAGGTTTCTACACAGGAATATTATGCAGTTCCCAAAAAATGGTTTAACATATGCTGTTACTATATAATATAATTTTCCTCTACAAAATCCCACTACAATAGATGATTTCTATATTTTGGTACTGGATGAAGCCCTCCCTATTTCACACTAATCCCACAGTCTTTTTCCTAATACTAACTCCTACAGTGGAAAATTGCAGAGACCTGCAGCTTGTAATTGCAATGATGAGAACACCCTCCCTCCTATTAAATCTCTCCCTAACTAACTAACTCTTGAAAGAGCTTTTTGGATGAAATAATGCTAACAATAACCTCCTATCACTCTCCCTATGCTATTTTCACTCTCCCTATGTTCAAACTATGCTCTCCCTACAATGTTTCCGGCTGCAATGTGCGCAAGATGGCCCTGTTAGTCTTCAAATAGTCCCTAAGATGCTGAAAGGCCAGGCAATCACAGTAATGCCACACAAAGATGGTGCTGGCATTACTCTGATTGGGAAGCCCACCCAGAATGTTCATTGGCTGCAAATATAGTGCCAAATATGTTGGACGGGTCACTCGAATATACTGAGGCAAATACCTAATTACTCACATTATTACTAGAATACCGTACTATTCGTGCGAAAAACGAATAATGCCGAATGTATTCGCTCATCAGTAGTCATATGTGCAAAGCTCTCTCTCTCTTTGACATGCTTGCTGTTCACTTCCAAAGAGGGGGCGATGTCGAGTAATGTGCTGTGAAGGAACGGGAACCAACTGTCAACCCCATGACCCCATTCGGCCCAGCACACGTGGTCGAACATCAAACCAGTAATTGCCATGATGCATCTGCTTATTTTTTGTATATAGTGTATTGTCTAGTGTGCCTTTAAAGCAATTAAATGTATAATTTAACCTTGTGCTACTCTTTTATCTCAATCTATGAATCTACACGTCCGTGTTCTCGGCTTTATCGTCACATTCTACAAGTGCTGGTTTCTGACCCAATGTAATCCCGTTACCGGATCGGGCTTATAGCTAACGAGGAACTGGTGGCAATACTACTGTGCTGATAAGGCTCTGTTTCACTGGTTTTAGAGAGAGGGACCTGTCAGGGTTGTGAGCGAGTGTGATGCCACATCAGTGATGGCGTGGGCCACATCCTGTCACTCCCTGTGCCTCCTGAGCCAATGTGAGCAGGGGTATGTCTCTGTAAAACTGTGCCAAGCAGACCTTACGTGTCTCCAGGGGGTACAATACATCATGTTGTTGCAGGTGAGGACACTGTACCACGTGTTCACTCCAATGTAATAGTGATGTCAGTCACTGTGGCAAGGTGCAGGTTCATCACATATGCTCGTGTTTCTGGGGCTCTCATGCGGTTGTTATGACACATGAGCCTGATGCTCAATCATCGCTGGCGTCACTGTCTCCGCCTTAGGGCAAATCAAACATCAAGAGTTACATAGTTACATGCGCCCCAATAACCCTTAAAATCAATTTTTTTTATTTCGTACTCCCATAATGTTACACCCACCCCAATAACCCTTTGAACCGACATACTATATGGATACCTGAAAGCATTGTTCCTAGTAATTTGGTACTCCTATACTGTTTTGTTTTGCAGTGAATTATTGAGCCTGCAAAACCTGCATTGGAGAATGTCAGTGTTGAGGATGAAGACCCAGCATTGGAGAATGTCAGTGTTGAGTTTGGAAAACCTGCAGTGGAGAATTTCAGTGTTGAGGCTGATGAAACTGCAGTGGAGAATTACAGTGTTGAGGCTGAAGACCCGGCAGTGGAGCATTGCAGTGTTGAGGCTAAAGAACACCTGGCATTGGAGAATTTCAGTGTAGAGGCTGAATAAACTAAAGTGGAGAATTGCAGTGTTGAGGAAGAAGACCCAAAAGTGGAGAATTGCAGACCAGTTATTAGGAATTGGTCTCCCATACTGTCTTGCTACGTAGTGAATGCAAGGCCTGCCCCAAATTTGCACACACCCCTAACCCCTTTGAATAAATATGGAGGAGGGCCTCATAATTTTTTTTTTACCATTAGAAAGAAGCGGGTCTCCTATACTTCTTTTGCCCATACATAAAATGTATGGGCGGAGAAACATTTCCCCCAGGGGTGTACACATCAACATACTGTGTCAACATTTTTGTTATGGGCATCATAAACACCCTTGAAAACACTAACATGGCTGTTGCATCACTGAACACAGTCATTCTGGTGATCTAGTGGTGGTGTGGGAAGAGACGAAGAGGATGGCCTCAGAAAAAGGTCTTCCCAGTTTTAAATGAGCAGATCTCCTATACTTGAAATCCCCAAACGCTAAGTGTATGGGCTGACAAACATTTCCCCAGGGGGGCACACATCAACATACTGTGTCAACATTTTTGTTACAGGCATCATAAGCACCCTTGAAAACACTAACGTGGCTGTTCCATCACAGAACATGGTCACTTTGGTGATGTAGTGGTGGTGTCGGAAGAGACGTGGAGGATGGCCTCAGAAAAAGTTCTTCCCAGTTTAGAGGAGTGGGTCTCCTATACTTGTAATCCACATACACTAAGTGTGTGTGCTGACAAACATTTCCCTCTGGGGGTACACATCAACATACTGTGTCAACATTTTTGTTATGGGCATCATAAACACCCTTCAAAACAATAATGTGGCTGTTGCATCACAGAACATGGTCACACTGGTTTTCTAGTGGTGGTGTCAGAAGAGACGTGGAGGATGCCCTCAGAAAAAGATCTTCCCAGTTTAAAGGAGTAGGTCTCCTATACTTGTAATCCCGATACACTAGGCTGACAAACATTTCCCCCTGGGGGTACACATCAACATACTGTGTCAACCATTTGGTGAGCCGGAAGTTGCAAACGCTGCTGAAGCACGGCAAGGGAGGTGGAAGCTGTAGCTGACTTTCTAAAATGGACACACAGGCGGCTTACTGTCACAAGCAGATCTTGCAGCTAGGGTAGCTTTTGAGAAACCATTGAACAATGAGGTTAAGCACATGGGCCAGGCATTGTATGTGTGTGAGCTTGCCTCGCCTTAGAGCCACCACCAGGTTCTGGCCATTGTCACACACGACCATGCCTAGCTGTAGGTTCAGTGGTGTCAGCCACAGATCTGCCTGCTCTTTCACAGCTGTCCACAACTCTTCAGCATTGTGCGGTTTGTCACCTAAGATTATTAGCTTCAGCACAGCCTGTTGCCACTTGGTTGAGGCAGTTTGTGACTAATGTGGTCATTTCAGAGATGGTGGCTGAAAGGAGGAGGAGTAGGTGCAAAAGCTGTATACTGTGAGTTTACCCTGACTGATCTAGGGCCCGCAATCCTCAAAGTCGGGAGGATGTGTTCCATCCCAAGGTCTGACTGTATCCCGGGTTCCACTATGTTAACCCAGTGTGCCATCAGCGAGATGTACCATCCCTGCCCACAAGCACTTGTCCACGGTGTCTGTGGTTAGGTGACCTTTCCCAGTAACAGCATTGTTGAGGGCATGGGTAATGTTGTGGGACACGTGCTTGTGTAATGCCGGGATGGCACACCGGGAGAAATAGTGGCGGCTGGGGACAGAGTACCTTGGGACAGCCGCCATCAGGTTGCTTAAAGTTTCCATCTCCATGAGCATAAAAGGCAACATTTCCAACACCAGCAGACGAGAAATGTGTGAATTTAGTACTGTGGCCTGTGGGGCATTGGCTGCATATTTCCGCTTGCATTCCAATGACTGGGGTATGGACAACTGAAGGCTGCGCTGGGACAAGAATGTGGACGTGCTTGATGATAGTGCTATTTGTGTGTGGGCAACGACAGGTGCACGGCAGAAGGCATCTTCGCATGCACTGTGGCCAGGATATTGACTTGCATCGACAACAGTGGAAGAAGCAGTGGTGTCACCTGCAGAAACTGTTCCTGGAGCTTGGGGTTCGGCCCACAAAGTCGGGGTTTTGCTGCCATGTGCCTGATCATGCTGATGGTAGTCAGGCTGGTAGTTTTGCTACCCCTGCTGATGCAGGCTTGACAGTGGGTGCAAATGGCCTGTTTGGGGTTATCGGAGGAGTCTTTAAAAAAAACATACCTGGGAAGACCTATCAGTTGTACTGCCAACTTCCGTTGTGTTGGTGTTAGGAGGAATGGTTGCCCGCCTTCTGTCTGGGGAGACCACACTGCTTCTTCCTGCCTGTTGGGGTGCTACGCCTCCTTCCCCCTGTGTGCTGCTGTTCTTGCGCTGCATGTCCTCCTGCCAGGTTAGGTCAGTTACTATATCATCCACCACCTCGTCTTCCACTTCCGCACCCTGGTCCTCCTCCTGACTTTCTGGCAATTGTGTCTCATCATCGTCCACCTCTTGCGACACATTCCCAACGTCACCTTCATGTGACTGGCTGCTCAAATATTTGCGCATCGCTACATGCGATTTCATCTTTCCCTGCTTCAAGTGGATCGGGCGATGGGACCGAATCTGTTAATGGAAAAGTGAACAGCTTTTCGGAGTGTCCAAGTGTGGGATCAGTTGTCTCAGAGCACACGGAATGGTGGGAGGAAGGAGGATCAGGGTGAGCAATATGCAGTCCAGACTTCCGGCTACTCAGACTTGACATGTGGAAGATAGGGTGGAGGGTGGTCGTGGCAAAGTGACTGGATGCAGTATCCGCTATCCAACCAATAAACTTTTTACACTGCTCTGTGTTCAATAGTGGTGTCCTGCTGGGGTCCCCTAGTAATTGGGACAGGAAGGTTGAGCGAGAATATGTGAGTGTTTGCTGTGGTCCAATTTCAGCTTGCACACGACCTCGGCCTAAGCCTCTTCATGCACCATCACAATCACATCCACTTCCCCATCGCTTGTCATGCACCTTGCCCATTTTTAATGTACTACAATATTTTCTACGTTCACTACAAATGGCTGAATATGGAGCGAATTTATATGCGATCCGTGTGCAGGAAAACCAGTTTAAAATATATGGCTTGTAGGAAACAATTTTTATTTTCAGCAAACTGGTGTCAATAAATAGGGTAAGGCACTGGAAAAACAGTTGAATGGAGGCCTGAAATGGCAAAATTTGTAGCCCACTGATAGATGAGGCATGTGATGGAGATATCACACTGTAAAATATGTGGCCTGTATTTTTATAGCAAAATACTGGCAAGAACAAGGATAACATACAGTAGAATGGAGGCATGAAATGCCACAGTTTGTAGCCCACAGATAGATGAGGCCTGTGAGGAGATACTACGCTGTAAAACATGTGGTCTGTACTTTTTTTTTTACAACAAATAGTGTTAATAATTTTAGTAACACACAACAAAAACAGTTGAATGGAGGCCTGAAATGGCACAATTTCTTGCCCACTGATATGTCAGGCGTGTGAAAGAAAGGCCAAACTGTAAAATATGTGGCCTGTATTTTTACTTTTTTACAGAAAAATAGTGTCACTAACTAGGGTAGCACACAGTAAAACAGTTGAATGGAGGCCTGAAATGACACAATTTTTAGCCCACAGATAGATGAGGCGCGTGACAGACATACCACACTGTAAAATATATGTCCTGTATTTTTATGTTTTTACAGCAAAATACTGTCAAGAACTAGGGTAACACAGCAAAAACAGTTGAATGTGGGCCTGAAATGTCACAATTTGTGGTCCACTAACAGATGAGGCGTGTGACGGAGAAACCAAAATGTAGGAAATGTGACCTGTATTTTTAGTTTTTTACAGCAAAACAGTGTCACTAACTAGAGTAGCACACAGCAAAAACAGTTCAATGAAGGCCTGAAATGCCACAATTTTTAACCCACTGATAAATCAGGCATGTGGCAAGATACCACACTTTAAAATATGCGGCCTGTACTTTTGATTTTTACAGCAAAATAGTGTCAAGAACTAGGGTAACACACAGCAAAAACAGTTAAATGGAGGCCTGAAATGCCACAATTTGGAGCCCACTGATAGATGAGGAGTGTGACAGAGAAACCACGCTGTAAAATATGTGGCCTGTATTTTTAGTTTTTTACAGCAAAATGCTGTCAAGAGCTAGGGGAACGCAGAGCAAAAACATTTGAATGGGGACCTGAAATGCCCAATTTGTAGCCCACTGATAGATGAGGCGTGTGATGAAGACACCACTCTGTAGAATATGTGACCTGTATTTTTAATTTTTTACAGCAAAACAGTGTCAGTAACTCGGGTAGCAGATAGCAGAAACAGTTCATTGTAGGCCTGAAATGCCACAATTTGTAGCCCACTTATATATGAGGCGTGTGACGGAGATACCACACTCTAAAATATGTGGCCTGTATTTTTATTTTTTTACAGAAAAATACTGTGAAGAGCTAGTTTCACACACAGCAAAAAGAGTTTAATGGAGGCTTGAAATTCCACAAAATTTAGCCCACAGAATGAAGAGGAGTCTGATGGTGATAGCACACTGTAAAATATGTGGCCTATATTTTTAGTTTTTTTACAGCAAAATAGTGTCACTAACTAGGGTAGCACACAGGAAAAACAGTTGAATGGAGGAAAGAAATGCCACAATTTGTAGATCACTGATAAATTAGTTGTGAGACGGAAATACCACACTGTAAAATATCTGGCCTGTATTTTTAGTTTTTCAGCAAAATAGTGTCACTAACTAGGGTAGCACACAGCAAAAACAGTTTGATGGTGGCCTGAAATGCCACAATTTGTAGGCCACTGATAGATGAGGCGTCTGAAGGAGATACCACACTGTAAAATATGTGGTCTGCATTTTTGGTTTTTTACCACAAAATACTGTCAAGAACTAAGGTAAAACACAGCAAAAACAGTTGAATGGAGGCCTGAAATGCCACAATTTGTAGCCCACTGATGGATGAGGCATGTGATGGAAATACCACTCTGCAAAATATGAGGCTTGTATTTTTAGTCTTTTACAGAACAATAGTGTCACTAACTAGGGTACCACACAGCAAAATCATTTCAATGCAGGCAAATAGGCAAATACCTAATTACTCACATTATTACTAGAATACCGTACTATTCGTGCGAAAAACGAATAGTGCCGAATGTATTCGCTCATCAGTAGTCATATGTGCAAAGCTCTCTCTCTCTTTGACATGCTTGCTGTTCACTTCCAAAGAGGGGGCGATGTCGAGTAATGTGCTGTGAAGGAACGGGAACCAACTGTCAACCCCATGACCCCATTCGGCCCAGCACACGTGGTCGAACATCAAACCAGTAATTGCCATGATGCATCTGCTTATTTTTTGTATATAGTGTATTGTCTAGTGTGCCTTTAAAGCAATTAAATGTATAATTTAACCTTGTGCTACTCTTTTATCTCAATCCATGAATCCACACGTCCGTGTTCTCGGCTTTATCGTCACATTCTACAAGTGCTGGTTTCTGACCCAATGTAATCCCGTTAACGGATCGGGCTTATAGCTAACGAGGAACTGGTGGCAATACTACTGTGCTGATAAGGCTCTGTTTCACTGGTTTTAGAGAGAGGGACCTGTCAGGGTTGTGAGCGAGTGTGATGCCACATCAGTGATGGCGTGGGCCACATCCTGTCACTCCCTGTGCCTCCTGAGCCAATGTGAGCAGGGGTATGTCTCTGTAAAACTGTGCCAAGCAGACCTTACGTGTCTCCAGGGGGTACAATACATCATGTTGTTGCAGGTGAGGACACTGTACCACGTGTTCACTCCAATGTAATAGTGATGTCAGTCACTGTGGCAAGGTGCAGGTTCATCACATATGCTCGTGTTTCTGGGGCTCTCATGCGGTTGTTATGACACATGAGCCTGATGCTCAATCATCGCTGGCGTCACTGTCTCCGCCTTAGGGCAAATCAAACATCAAGAGTTACATAGTTACATGCGCCCCAATAACCCTTAAAATCATTTTTTTTTATTTCGTACTCCCATAATGTTACACCCACCCCAATAACCCTTTGAACCGACATACTATATGGATACCTGAAAGCATTGTTCCTAGTAATTTGGTACTCCTATACTGTTTTGTTTTGCAGTGAATTATTGAGCCTGCAAAACCTGCATTGGAGAATGTCAGTGTTGAGGATGAAGACCCAGCATTGGAGAATGTCAGTGTTGAGTTTGGAAAACCTGCAGTGGAGAATTTCAGTGTTGAGGCTGATGAAACTGCAGTGGAGAATTACAGTGTTGAGGCTGAAGACCCGGCAGTGGAGCATTGCAGTGTTGAGGCTAAAGAACACCTGGCATTGGAGAATTTCAGTGTAGAGGCTGAATAAACTAAAGTGGAGAATTGCAGTGTTGAGGAAGAAGACCCAAAAGTGGAGAATTGCAGACCAGTTATTAGGAATTGGTCTCCCATACTGTTTTGCTACGTAGTGAATGCAAGGCCTGCCCCAAATTTGCACACACCCCTAACCCCTTTGAATAAATATGGAGGAGGGCCTCATAATTTTTTTTTTTACCATTAGAAAGAAGCGGGTCTCCTATACTTCTTTTGCCCATACATAAAATGTATGGGCGGAGAAACATTTCCCCCAGGGGTGTACACATCAACATACTGTGTCAACATTTTTGTTATGGGCATCATAAACACCCTTGAAAACACTAACATGGCTGTTGCATCACTGAACACAGTCATTCTGGTGATCTAGTGGTGGTGTGGGAAGAGACGAAGAGGATGGCCTCAGAAAAAGGTCTTCCCAGTTTTAAATGAGCAGATCTCCTATACTTGAAATCCCCAAACGCTAAGTGTATGGGCTGACAAACATTTCCCCAGGGGGGCACACATCAACATACTGTGTCAACATTTTTGTTACAGGCATCATAAGCACCCTTGAAAACACTAACGTGGCTGTTCCATCACAGAACATGGTCACTTTGGTGATGTAGTGGTGGTGTCGGAAGAGACATGGAGGATAGGCCTCAGAAAAAGTTCTTCCCAGTTTAGAGGAGTGGGTCTCCTATACTTGTAATCCACATACACTAAGTGTGTGTGCTGACAAACATTTCCCTCTGGGGGTACACATCAACATACTGTGTCAACATTTTTGTTATGGGCATCATAAACACCCTTCAAAACAATAATGTGGCTGTTGCATCACAGAACATGGTCACACTGGTTTTCTAGTGGTGGTGTCAGAAGAGACGTGGAGGATGCCCTCAGGAAAAAGATCTTCCCAGTTTAAAGGAGTAGGTCTCCTATACTTGTAATCCCGATACACTAGGCTGACAAACATTTCCCCCTGGGGGGTACACATCAACATACTGTGTCAACCATTTGGTGAGCCGGAAGTTGCAAACGCTGCTGAAGCACGGCAAGGGAGGTGGAAGCTGTAGCTGACTTTCTAAAATGGACACACAGGCGGCTTACTGTCACAAGCAGATCTTGCAGCTAGGGTAGCTTTTGAGAAACCATTGAACAATGAGGTTAAGCACATGGGCCAGGCATTGTATGTGTGTGAGCTTGCCTCGCCTTAGAGCCACCACCAGGTTCTGGCCATTGTCACACACGACCATGCCTAGCTGTAGGTTCAGTCGGTGTCAGCCACAGATCTGCCTGCTCTTTCACAGCTGTCCACAACTCTTCAGCATTGTGCGGTTTGTCACCTAAGATTATTAGCTTCAGCACAGCCTGTTGCCACTTGGTTGAGGCAGTTTGTGACTAATGTGGTCATTTCAGAGATGGTGGCTGAAAGGAGGAGGAGTAGGTGCAAAAGCTGTATACTGTGAGTTTACCCTGACTGATCTAGGGCCCTCAATCCTCAAAGTCGGGAGGATGTGTTCCATCCCAAGGTCTGACTGTATCCCGGGTTCCACTATGTTAACCCAGTGTGCCATCAGCGAGATGTACCATCCGCTGCCCACAAGCACTTGTCCACGGTGTCTGTGGTTAGGTGACCTTTCCCAGTAACAGCATTGTTGAGGGCATGGGTAATGTTGTGGGACACGTGCTTGTGTAATGCCGGGATGGCACACCGGGAGAAATAGTGGCGGCTGGGGACAGAGTACCTTGGGACAGCCGCCATCAGGTTGCTTAAAGTTTCCATCTCCATGAGCATAAAAGGCAACATTTCCAACACCAGCAGACGAGAAATGTGTGAATTTAGTACTGTGGCCTGTGGGGCATTGGCTGCATATTTCCGCTTGCATTCCAATGACTGGGGTATGGACAACTGAAGGCTGCGCTGGGACAAGAATGTGGACGTGCTTGATGATAGTGCTATTTGTGTGTGGGCAACGACAGGTGCACGGCAGAAGGCATCTTCGCATGCACTGTGGCCAGGATATTGACTTGCATCGACAACAGTGGAAGAAGCAGTGGTGTCACCTGCAGAAACTGTTCCTGGAGCTTGGGGTTCGGCCCACAAAGTCGGGGTTTTGCTGCCATGTGCCTGATCATGCTGATGGTAGTCAGGCTGGTAGTTTTGCTACCCCTGCTGATGCAGGCTTGACAGTGGGTGCAAATGGCCTGTTTGGGGTTATCGGAGGAGTCTTTAAAAAAAACATACCTGGGAAGACCTATCAGTTGTACTGCCAACTTCCGTTGTGTTGGTGTTAGGAGGAATGGTTGCCCGCCTTCTGTCTGGGGAGACCCCACTGTCACTGCCCGTATTGCTAGCTCTATCCCTTGATGTCGTTCTTGATCAAGGGCAGAGCATACTATATCAACATGCCAGCAGTTTTGATTTGAATTGTTCAACATCGTTTACCTGGACACATCCAACGTACCCATGTGGGTGTCAAAACGGAATGCGTTTACTTCCTGCTTCAGTGGACGGGTGGACCGAGTAATGGAAAAGTGACAGCTTCATAAGTGGGGTCTGCTCAGAGCACACAATCCTGGAGGTAAGGTAATAGGTACATATGAGTCCAGGCACCAAAGCGTGAAAAGTAGTGTCGTCCTATCAATCCCTATCCAACCAATAAACTTTTCAGTCCGTAATATGGGTCCTCTGGTACCCCAAAGGGACATGAACAGGTGACGGATATGTATGTGCTGTGACAATACTACAGACAGCCTAAGCTATAGCACATACAATCACATACCACTTCCCACGCTGTCATGCACCGCCCTAATGTCTCAACACGTATAAAACTGATATGGAGCATTTAAGCGAGTAGAAAACAAAATATAGGAGCTTTAGGCTAATTTATTTCAGAAACGGTTCATCATGGTAAGGACTACATTGAATGCCTGAAACTGGCAAAATTTGTAGCCCACAAGATGAGCATGTGATGGAATATCACACGAAATATTGCCTGATTTTTATACAAAGCAGCCGGGCGAGGCTGGACCTAGTCTTAGCAAAGAGCTAGGTAAAATTAACTCTCTCATTACCAAACACAAAGAAACAGCAGCTCAGCTGTGAGAAGTCAGAATGTGCAATCGCGACGATCTTCGTGGCGATGCACCCATGACAGTACCCCCCCTTCTACGAGGGCCTCCGGACCTCATGACCAGGTCTGTCCGGGTAAGTTGTGTGAAAGGTCCGAACCAATCGATCTGCGTTAGCATCAGACGCAGGGACCCACGTCCTCTCCTCAGGACCATACCCCCTCCAATGAACTAAGTACTGAGGGGATCGCGACTGAGACGTGAGTCAATGATTTTCGACCCATGAAATTCCACGTTATCATGACTACCACTGAAGGAGGAGGTAGAGGTGACGGTATGACTGGTGCCACAATACTTTTTAAGTAATGACTTGTGAAACACATTATGATTTTTAAACGTAGGAGGGAGGTCCAGACGAAATGCCACAGGATTAATTATGGAACTGATCCTGTACGGCCCGATGAATCTGGGACCCAACCTCCAGGAGGGAACTTTAAGTTTTATATTCCTGGTAGACAACCACACCAGATCGTTCACCTTCAGATCTCGACCAGAAACTCTCCCCTATCAGCCATCCGTTTGTAACGTTCTCCGTAACCTTCAGTCTTAACGATCTGGAACTATCAGTCTCCCTGGAAGTCCCACAGGGGCGTCCCCCTGAGCCCTCAATACCTCCCCTCAAGCTCAGAGCATACAGCTGACACTACAACTCCCTCCTGAGGAATAGGAACCGGATCATCCATCCTCCCGGTCCCTGGGAAAGTACGAGATAAGGCATCAGGAAGCAACTTTATTGAGCAGTCATATGCGCGATGAGGAGGTAACTCTTTACACCCTCCCCTGGAACATCTCCCCAAAGTCCTCCAGAAAGGAGGCAAAGTCCTAGGCACAACCGCACCGATGACCGTGCTCATGCAGTTATTCTTGCAAAATTCACCCCACTGGCTTATCTTTCTGGATTGCCAATCAATCACTGGGTTATGTTTAGCCAACCAAGGAAGTCCCAACACAATAGGAGTAGGTAGACCCTCCAACACATAACAAGACAATTGCTCTTTATGTATTGCCCCTACTCGAAGATCTATGTTATGAACAGCTTGTACCAAGCTACCTTGACCAAGAGGTCTAGAATCAATAGAGAGTATAGGGACCGGTTTGGCCAATACACTCAGTTGCATACCATGCACCTGGGCAAACCGAGCGTCCACCAGATTAGCCCCGGACCCACTATCAAGAAAAACAGAAATCCTCTCAGTTCTAGTACCAATCACCACCTCCGCAGGCACGAGAAACTGAGAGGGATTTGGGGACGAAATACACACTCCCAGGTTAACTCCTTGGCTCAAAGAGGTCCGGGATGGACACCCCCAACAAAATGTCCCTCTCTCCCGCAAAAGAAACACCTTCTAGTCTTGCGGCGCACCGCCGATTCCCTCCTACAAAATGATGTCCCTCCCAACTGCATGGGTTCCTCAGAACAGACCAGGGGAACCTCAGTATAAGGGACTTTAGTAGTAGGTGGAGTCATCACGGGGGGCGGAGTTACCTCGCGTCTTCCCGAAGTCGTCTATCAATGCGAATAGCGAGGGCCATAGCAGCCTCCAGTGATGGAGGAGACTCATACTGAGCCAACACATCTTTTAATTTGTCAGACAACCCTTGACAAAACTGGCTCCTAAGAGCTGGGTCATTCCACTGAGTATCTGTTGCCCATCTACGGAACTCAGAAGAATATTCCTCCGCTGGACGATTTCCTTGCCGTATTTTACGTAACCTTTTTTCAGCAAGGGAGACTCGATCCGGATCATCATATACCAGACCCAGGGCAGTAAAAAATCGATCCACTGACTGGAGATCTGGGGAGCCTGGAGGAATAGAGAACGCCCAAGATTGAGGGTCCCCTTGTAAGAGCGAGATAACAATTCCCACCCTCTGCTCTTCACTCCCAGATGACCGAGGCCGCAGCCGAAAGTACAATTTACATGCCTCCCGAAAAGTAAAAAATTTGTCCCGCCCACCAGTGAACCTGTCCGGGAGAGCAACCTTAGGTTCAGATCTGGTTTGCTCCGGGGGGGACAAAACCTTGGACTTAATGTCTGCAAATTCCATGGACAACCCTGCAACTGCCGGGCCAGCTGGGCTACTGGATCCATGACAGCTGGGGAGAATCTTTAGTTGGGCCGGTGAAAATGTCACGCTGTATAGCAGATATATATATGAGATGTCAGTAATCTATATCAAAAGGGCAACATACTATATAACATGCGCATAGATATATGATAACATAGATTTACCTGACAGAATGTCCAGTGGGTCAAAACGGAATCCGTTATACGCTGTCTCGGCTAGAGGGTGACCGGGGTCTAAGCTGACCCTAAACTGGGGTCCTAACTAATCCCTCAACCTGGAGGTACTGTTAAAGGTACAGAGGTCCAGGCCACCAGCGTAAAACCTGTCTCCTATCAATCCCTGCCAACTGTATTCTAGTCCTAAGAAGGACCCTGAATACCACCAAAGGGAATGAACAGGTAACGGTTAATGAACAGAAAGACATACAAGAAAGACAAGAAATAAAGTAAATAAAGTCTTACATACAACACTCCCACACAGTAGGAACACCTAAGGTCTCAGAGATAAACTATAAGCTATAAGAGTAAAAACAACTAAGGAGCTCTTAGCATAAGTATTCTCAGAACCGCTCCAGTCTGCTAGACTACATGAATGCTTTCACCGGCGTCTAACACCCAGACTGGCAGGAATATAAAGGAAACTAATTAGAACATAATCAAAAGCAGCCGGGCGAGGCTGGACCTAGTCTTAGCAAAGAGCTAGGTAAAATTAACTCTCTCATTACCAAACACAAAGAAACAGCAGCTCAGCTGTGAGAAGTCAGAATGTGCAATCGCGACGATCTTCGTGGCGATGCACCCATGACAACCACACTGCTTCTTCCTGCCTGTTGGGGTGCTACGCCTCCTTCCCCCTGTGTGCTGCTGTTCTTGCGCTGCATGTCCTCCTGCCAGGTTAGGTCAGTTACTATATCATCCACCACCTCATCTTCCACTTCCGCACCCTGGTCCTCCTCCTGACTTTCTGGCAATTGTGTCTCATCATCGTCCACCTCTTGCGACACATTCCCAACGTCACCTTCATGTGACTGGCTGCTCAAATATTTGCGCATCGCTACATGCGATTTCATCTTTCCCTGCTTCAAGTGGATCGGGCGATGGGACCGAATCTGTTAATGGAAAAGTGAACAGCTTTTCGGAGTGTCCAAGTGTGGGATCAGTTGTCTCAGAGCACACGGAATGGTGGGAGGAAGGAGGATCAGGGTGAGCAATATGCAGTCCAGACTCCCGGCTACTCAGACTTGACATGTGGAAGATAGGGTGGAGGGTGGTCGTGGCAAAGTGACTGGATGCAGTATCCGCTATCCAACCAATAAACTTTTTACACTGCTCTGTGTTCAATAGTGGTGTCCTGCTGGGGTCCCCTAGTAATTGGGACAGGAAGGTTGAGCGAGAATATGTGAGTGTTTGCTGTGGTCCAATTTCAGCTTGCACACGACCTCGGCCTAAGCCTCTTCATGCACCATCACAATCACATCCACTTCCCCATCGCTTGTCATGCACCTTGCCCATTTTTAATGTACTACAATATTTTCTACGTTCACTACAAATGGCTGAATATGGAGCGAATTTATATGCGATCCGTGTGCAGGAAAACCAGTTTAAAATATATGGCTTGTAGGAAACAATTTTTATTTTCAGCAAACTGGTGTCAATAAATAGGGTAAGGCACTGGAAAAACAGTTGAATGGAGGCCTGAAATGGCAAAATTTGTAGCCCACTGATAGATGAGGCATGTGATGGAGATATCACACTGTAAAATATGTGGCCTGTATTTTTATAGCAAAATACTGGCAAGAACAAGGATAACATACAGTAGAATGGAGGCATGAAATGCCACAGTTTGTAGCCCACAGATAGATGAGGCCTGTGAGGAGATACTACACTGTAAAACATGTGGTCTGTACTTTTTTTTTTTACAACAAAATAGTGTTAATAATTTTAGTAACACACAACAAAAACAGTTGAATGGAGGCCTGAAATGGCACAATTTCTTGCCCACTGATATGTCAGGCGTGTGAAAGAAAGGCCAAACTGTAAAATATGTGGCCTGTATTTTTACTTTTTTACAGAAAAATAGTGTCACTAACTAGGGTAGCACACAGTAAAACAGTTGAATGGAGGCCTGAAATGACACAATTTTTAGCCCACAGATAGATGAGGCGCGTGACAGACATACCACACTGTAAAATATATGTCCTGTATTTTTATGTTTTTACAGCAAAATACTGTCAAGAACTAGGGTAACACAGCAAAAACAGTTGAATGTGGGCCTGAAATGTCACAATTTGTGGTCCACTAACAGATGAGGCGTGTGACGGAGAAACCAAAATGTAGGAAATGTGACCTGTATTTTTAGTTTTTTACAGCAAAACAGTGTCACTAACTAGAGTAGCACACAGCAAAAACAGTTCAATGAAGGCCTGAAATGCCACAATTTTTAACCCACTGATAAATCAGGCATGTGGCAAGATACCACACTGTAAAATATATGTCCTGTATTTTTATGTTTTTACAGCAAAATAGTGTCAAGAACTAGGGTAACACACAGCAAAAACAGTTAAATGGAGGCCTGAAATGCCACAATTTGGAGCCCACTGATAGATGAGGAGTGTGACAGAGAAACCACGCTGTAAAATATGTGGCCTGTATTTTTAGTTTTTTACAGCAAAATGCTGTCAAGAGCTAGGGGAACGCAGAGCAAAAACATTTGAATGGGGACCTGAAATGCCCAATTTGTAGCCCACTGATAGATGAGGCGTGTGATGAAGACACCACTCTGTAGAATATGTGACCTGTTAATTTTTTACAGCAAAACAGTGTCAGTAACTCGGGTAGCAGATAGCAGAAACAGTTCATTGTAGGCCTGAAATGCCACAATTTGTAGCCCACTTATATATGAGGCGTGTGACGGAGATACCACACTCTAAAATATGTGGCCTGTATTTTTATTTTTTTACAGAAAAATACTGTGAAGAGCTAGTTTCACACACAGCAAAAACAGTTTAATGGAGGCTTGAAATTCCACAAAATTTAGCCCACAGAATGAAGAGGAGTCTGATGGTGATAGCACACTGTAAAATATGTGGCCTATATTTTTAGCTTTTTTACAGCAAAATAGTGTCACTAACTAGGGTAGCACACAGGAAAAACAGTTGAATGGAGGAAAGAAATGCCACAATTTGTAGATCACTGATAAATTAGTTGTGAGACGGAAATACCACACTGTAAAATATCTGGCCTGTATTTTTAGTTTTTCAGCAAAATAGTGTCACTAACTAGGGTAGCACACAGCAAAAACAGTTTGATGGTGGCCTGAAATGCCACAATTTGTAGGCCACTGATAGATGAGGCGTCTGAAGGAGATACCACACTGTAAAATATGTGGTCTGCATTTTTGTTTTTTTACCACAAAATACTGTCAAGAACTAGGGTAAAACACAGCAAAAACAGTTGAATGGAGGCCTGAAATGCCACAATTTGTAGCCCACTGATGGATGAGGCATGTGTTGGAAATACCACTCTGCAAAATATGAGGCTTGTATTTTTAGTCTTTTACAGAACAATAGTGTCACTAACTAGGGTACCACACAGCAAAATCATTTCAATGTAGGCCTGAAATGGCACAATTTGCAGCCCACTGATAGATGAGGCTTGTGACAGAGATACCACATTGTAAAATATGTGGCCTGTGTTTTTAGTTTTTTACAGTAAAATAGTGTCACTAACTAGGGTAGCACACAGCAAAAACAGTAAAATGTAGGCCTGAAATGCCACAATTTGTAGCCCACTGATAGATGAGACATGTGACAGAGATACCACATAATAAAATATGTGGCCTGTATTTTTATTTTTCTACAGCAAAATACTGTGAAGAACTAGGGTAACAGATACTAAAACAGTTGAATGGAGGCCTGAACTGCCACAATTTGTAACGTATTGATAGATGAGGCGTGTGACGGAGACAATACACTGTAAAATATGTGGCTTGTATTTTTTTTTACAGCAAAATAGTGTTAATAATTGGAGTCACACACAGCAAAAACAGTTGAATGGAGGCCTGAATTGGCACATTTTCTAGCCCACAACCAGATGAGGCGATGAGGCATGTGATGGAGATACCGCACTCTCAAATATCTGTCCTGTATACAACAAAAGCTTCCGAGTGACCGCCGGAGGGAAAAGGAAGCTGCTGACCTGGGCACCTGGATTTTATCACTGTAGGTGTGGCCGCAGATACCTTCCCCTCCAAGGCCACTGGACAGCTGGGCATCCCAATTAGTACATCACTGAGGGGAGTGGTGCGAGGGGGGTAAATTGGGCACGGACAGTATTTTATTAGCTTTGGTCTTAGGGGGCTCCACAGTCAGAGGCACATTCCTTATGCAGTATTGTGCCTGCCAGACTGTGGAGACCTGTGTGTCCTAAACAGTGCCTTCACCCCCCCTTCCCACCAATCCTGTAAAGAATACACAGCCAGGCCTAGATGGGTTGAACAGGTCGGTCACAGTTTATTAATTACATAAGCAGAGAAGGGCAATTACATTTCATAACGGGCAGCTCATGGCTGAGATCCTGTCTGCGATTGACAGGCGATTTGTCCAAGGAGCGGTCACGAACCTTTGCCCTCCTCTACTTCTTCTGCCACGGAGGATTCTGTGTATGATCTACACAGGACTCCGACCCCCACCAATCAACATCAGGGCCTGTTTAACTCCTTCCTGCAGGCTGGACAAAAAAATATCGAGGCCAATGTCCTTCAGGTGAACGCCGTCTGGTCTTAGTAATGCCGTGTTGTCTCCTTCCAGCTGGTGATGCCGCACCACAATACCATATTTCCCCCTCACGAATTTTGCCATCCGCGCGTTGAACTTTTTTCTCACTTGTTCCATGGCTTTTTCATCTCTTGCACCCTGCCAGACGGCCCGTGGTATCATTTGTGACCTCACTAATACCATATTTGCGAATAAACAGGTAAAACGCTCGATGTCTGTTGTCATCCATTTATAAAGATTAGAGATTTTTGCCAAGATCATTGCCCCCAACGTGTAACACAATTATCACCGGGCGTTTGGCCCTCCTGGAGATGTCAACCATTTCTTGGAATACCTGTTGCCATTGGAAGCCTCTTATCCCTCTCCAGTTGACTTTTTCCACCAGGCCGCAGCTCGGCCCTCTTTGCCGCCAAATAGACATTTGAATGTCCTAAAACCCAAACTTCAAATCCAGTAAAAGACAAAATGTGTTAGTTCAGCAAATCAGGTCTAATGTATCTGGCGAAGCATGCAGATTTCCTTCGACCCATTCTCTGCACCTCAGCCTCCGATACTCCTGCCCTAGCTGCTTCGGTGGCTGCCCCGATTCGAAAAGAATGCGTCCCATATTCCTTCGGATTAGAGCCGGATTATTTTAAGCATAACGCGAAAATGGCCTGAAATTGATACTTGGTAAGGGGGGACCGTCTGTATGAGAGAGAAAAAAATCTGCTTTCGTGTCTTATTACTGCTAGGGTTGAGCATTCCGATACTGCAAATATCGGGTATCGGCCGATATTAGCTGTATCGGAATTCCGATTCCGAGTTCCGATATTTTCGTCTTATCGGATACCGGAATCGGGATTGTCACTGTCACTGTCAGTGTCCGTCGGTCGGGTCTGTCAGGAGTCAGCGGCACTTACCTGGCAGAAGATCTCCGGCGGTCACGTCCTGGACTGCTTCATGGCCGCAATCTTCTTTCCCCGGCGGTCACATGCAGTTTCTCGCGATAACTGCAGTGACTGCTGGGTAATCCCGGCCGTAAAGCAGTCAGTCCGATGACGTCACCGCCGGGGAAGCAGGTAATCAGCTGTGCTGCGTTGCAATGACAGGCTCTGCCTGTCATTGCGATGTAGCAGAGCTGGATCGTCGTGGGACTATCGTTATGGACTGCGTCGGACAGGTGGTATACTGTTGGTTTTTTTTTTTTCTTTTTTTACAGGAGATCGATGGCGTCGCAGGAATGAGAGAGTAATAAAAGTAACGAAAACTGTGTTGTCTCTTTTATTTCATTAAAAGACTTTTTTCTTGCTGTGTCTTTTTTTTATGCATTTAATAACTTTGGGATTAATAATGGATCGGTGTCTTATTGACACCTCTCCATTATTAACCGGGCTTATTGTCACCGTGCAATCAACGGTGACAATAACCCCTTATTACCCCGCTTGCCACCGCTACAGGGCAAGTGGGAAGAGCCGGGTAAAGTGCCACATCTTTTGATGCGCCAAATGTGGGGCTGCTGTAGCCTGGTATTATCAGGCTGTTGAGGGCCAAAATCCATGGGCCTTGACAGTCTTTTAATACCAGGCCGCAGTAGTCTGCATTTTACTTGGCTGGTTAACAAAAATAGGGGGGATCCCACGCCGTTTTTTTTTCGAGGGGATCCCCTATTTTTGTTAACCAGCCAAGCTAAGCAGACTGCTGTGGCCTGGTATTATCAGGCTTGCAAGGTCCATGGATATTGGATCCTTACCAGCCTGAAAAACCAGGCCTCAGCGGTCTGCTTCATCTGGCTGGTTAACAAAAATAGGGGGGACCCCATGCCAATTTTTTTCGAGGGGATCCCCTATTTTTGTTAATCAGCCAAGATATGCAGACTGCTGTGGCCTGGTATTATCAGGCTGGCAAGGTCCATGGATCTTGGCTCCTTAACAGCCTGAAAATCCAGGCCTCAGCGGTCTGCTTCATCTGGCTGGTTAACAAAAATAGGGGTGACCCGACATGAAATGACACTTGGTGTACATAGGGTTAACCATGTCTTTTCATGTCCTTTGCTATCTAATTTGCACAAACAATTAAATCAGACTATGTGTGCAAAATTTCACACCTGTAGGGGTTAATTAAAGGTGTAAATTCGTAGCAAAAAAGTCCGTTTTTTTTACAACGAATTTACACCTTTAATTAACCCCTACAGGTGTGAAATTTTGCACACATAGTCTGATTTAATTGTTTGTGCAAATCAGATAGCAAACGACATGAAAAGACATGGTTAACCCTATGTACACCAAGTGTCATTTCATGTCGGGTGCTTCTGTCTTTTCACTGAAGCCGGCTTTACCCGGCAATTGAATCAAAGGATATTTTACTATGTAGAAGTGTATAAACTATACATATATGTATATATATATGTCACAATGACATGTATATATATATATATGTATTCTATGTGTGTATATTTAGTGTTTACAAGGAAAGAATGGGGTTTTTTTAGTTGCGATATTTTGTTCCCATAGACTTACATGGGACTTCCGGTATCGGTATCGGGTATCGCCGATTTTTTAGTGATATCGGCGATACCATTCCGATTCCGATACTTTAGGATATCGGAAAGTATCGCTCAACTCTAATTACTGCATATCTTTTGACTATGCTAAGTGGGCATACTGGGCCATCTGCTGATTTAACTTCTACATAGTATAATAGCCACTAATTCAAATGCCGGCTTTTGTGAAATTACAGAACCCGACAAGAAATGACACATGGTTTGCATACAGTAAACCATGTAATTTCATGTAGTTTGATATATAGTTTTCCCTAATAATTAAATTAGTGTATGTGTGCAAAATTTCATACATGTAGGTGCTAATTAAATGTGTAAATTTGCTGAAAAAAAATGCGTGGGCTCCCGCGGTATTTTCTCCACCAGACAGGGAAAGAAAGTGAGTGAGGGCAGATAATAATAGCCCAGAGATGGACCATTATTTTTGCCCCCCCCCCGGCTACTAATATCTGCCACCAGCCATCCCAGAAAAGGCAAATCTATGATTAGATGCGCCTTTTCTGGCACTTATCCTGTCTATTCCCATTGCCCTTAGCAGTTAATAATGGGTTAAAGCCACCTTGCTATTGTAAGGTGACTTTAAGCCAGATTATTAATTGAGAGTTGTCAATTTGACAACTCTCAATTAATAATCTTATTGTATGAAATGATAAAAAAAAACACACACATTAATTAAAAATACTTTTAATGAAATAAATACACAGTTTTTGACCATATTTTATTGTACTGGTAATCCTTGTGAAGCCCTTGTTCTCCTGTAATAAAAATAAAATAATAAAGCAAGCTTATTCTTACATATCCAGCTCTCAGTCAGGTCCCCAGCTGTAATCCTACACAAAGGGTTAACATGATTACAGCAAGCAGCGCAGCTAATGCTGGCACCCTAGCTGTAAACCCCGAATGAATGAGTTCCTCTCCCGGCTGACGGGAGAGGAAGTGATTAGCTGGGGAGCTTAATTGATTGTTTCCCAGGCTAATCAGTTCAGGTCAGCCGGGCACTCCCTCTGACATCACTGATGCTGTGCGGTGTCCCGGCTGACCTGAACTGAACTGATTAGCCTGGGAAACAATGAATTAAGCTTCCCAGCTAATCACTTCCTCTCCTGTCAGCCGGGAGAGGAACTCATTCATTAGGGGGTTTACTGCGAGGATGGCAGCATTAGCTCCGGTCCCCGTGGCAAACATGTTAACCCTTTGTGAAGGATTACAGTGTTGGACCTGACTGAGCGCCGGATAGGTAAGAATAATGTTGTTTTATTACTTTTTTTTATTACAGGAGAACAAGGGAATTGAAGGAATACCAGTCCAATAAAAGATGGTCAAAAACTGTGTTTATTTCATTAAAATGATTTTTAATTAATGTGTGCGTGTTTTTTTTTTAAATTTCATACAATAGGTTTAATAATTGAGAGTTGTCTAATTGACAACTCTCAATTATTAACCTGGCTTAAAGTCCTCTTCCAATAGCGAGGTGGCTTTAACCCATTATTAACCCATTAGCCGCCACTACTGGGCAATGCAAATAGACGGGCTAAGTGCCAGAAAGGGGGGACATCTAATTATAGATTTGACTTTTCTGGGGTGGCTGGGGCAGAAATTAGTAGCCAGGGGGGGCACAAAATAAATGCACCCTCCCAAGGCTATTATTATCTGCCCCCACTCGCTGGCTTTGCCTTTTTGGTGTAGAAAATACAGCGGTAGCCTACACATTTTTTTTCAATGAATTTACACATTTAATTAACCTCTACATGTATGAAATTTTGCACACATACACTCATGTAATTGTTAGTGAAAACCATATATCAAACTACATGAAATGACATGGTTAACTGTATGTCGGGTTCTGTAATTTCACAAAAGCCGGAAATTGAATTAGCGGCTATTATACTATGTAGAAGTGTTTGAACTATATATATATATATATATATGTATATATATATATATATATATATATATATACATATATATATATATATATATATGCATTATATGTGTGTATATCTATTCTTTCTTTTGTGATGTAAAAGCTGTCATTGGAATCCATTATATGTCGGTTTTGCAAGCAGGCGAGAAAATCTCGCCGTACGGATGTCATACGGATGCCATACGGATGACACACGGATGTTTTTATGCGAGGAAATCGCATCCTCGCATTGCAAACGGATGACATACGGATCACTTTTCAGGGGACTTTTCTGCGTATTACGGCCGTATAATACGGTCCGATTTTTTTATCGTGTGTGACTCCAGCGTTGCCATGCGAGTCTCGGCCGTATTCCTCTCATGTGTGATCCCGGCCTTAGAAGGACTGTTGATTAAGCTGGATTTGTGTATTTTATTATGGTATGTCTACACTAACTTATAAACAACCAAATCTGACCCTATCTCTGTAGCAGCTCACCCTACACAAGCTGATTCCAGAGCCGAATGTGACGAGCATGGCGACGCCAGGTCTCTTAAAGACCTGATGACGCTGTGTGGCCAACCAATCACTGTAACACCACAACTAAGATGGCTGCAGCATTACAGTGCATGGCAGACAATCCCTGCATGTTGATTGGTGCTCTAAAGTGCGCCAAACATGCAGGGCGTATACCGGAACTCCCACAGAGCAATCCTGGAAATGCTCAGCGCTCGCGGAATACCGCGAGTATAGTGATGATCATGCGAGTATCGAGCATTACAGAGTATACTCGCTCATCACTAATTAGATCATAACATGTTTCCAAACATGCGTTTGTCAGACTTGATATAGGCTTGGCAAAGCAAATCCAGACTTTCATCTTGTCACTCAATCCCACAGTCAAGACATCTTAAGAGTATGGCCGGGATCACACATGCGACGAAGTCATCCGACAATTGCATGTGAAATCCCAGCTCTGGCGCCGGCACTCGGGAGTGGAGCTAGCGGCTGCATAGAACTACATGCAGCCGCACACTCCACTCCCGAGTACCGTCGCCAGAGCTGGGATTTCACATGCGAGTGTCGGACGACTTCGTCGCATTGTGATCCCGACCTATGTCAGATTATCTGCACATGCAGTTTGCAACCAATATTTGCCACAAATTCTTGCAGCACCTTCAAAGTTCCTGTAGACCTTTTTCTCTTTTCATCAATTTTTGAGGGACATAATGTTCTAGGTAATGTCACATAGAACTGCCAAATTTATTACACTTTTTGATGAGCATCTTCACAGCATTCCATGGTATATTTAATGTATTAGACCTTTTAAACCCTTCTCCGGACTGACATCCTTAAACAGTATGATCACTTTGCTGTGTCACAAGCTGTTTAAGGATCATGAATTTAGATTAGTGATGATTGGATAGTGAAATATTCAGATTTTGGAAAATAGGTCCAAATAGGTTCTAATATTCGGGTATTCTTACTGAATAACGAATACAATGCAAGTCAATGGGAAAGCCTGGGGGCGTGGGAAAAAATCAGAAATGAATGGGAAAGTGCTAAAACTAAATGGGGACAGCATGAAGACAATGTCTGCATGCCTTTCTGACTCACATATGGTATCTGGGAATAATACTGTCAGACTATTGCGCCGGTTTAACTGATTTATAAGGAGAACTACCAAACCAAACCTACATTGTTTTTTACAGGGAAAAATTTAAAAAAAAATTTTTCCTTCTAATCACTTGTATGTAATGCAAAATTTAAAAAAATTATACCTCCACTTTAGCATACGTTGTTATCTCGTTAGTGGAATACATATTCCCCAACACTTTACAATATCAGCTAAAACATGCCCATTTGAATTTTGGGCTTTGTTCACCACCACCATCACGTCCTATATTATTATGCAGCTTTCGCTTGACATTTTCTGAGGACCAGCAGGTGCTGTGAAACCTGAATTTGGGATGGGCTATCAGGTGGCCCTGTATCATACATTTGGGAGAGCTCTCACTCCTATATTTGGGAGGACCCTCATTGGGGGCGCTATATACTTTCTCCACAGCACCGTGAATTCACGGCGCTGTGGTTTAAGTACCCTTAACCACCGCCGTTAAAAGGCGTATCGGCGGTCGTTAAGGGGATATTCCCCAGCATTTTATAATGCCAGCTAAAACATGTTCATTTGAATTCTGGGCTTTGCCCGCCACCAGCACCATGTCCACTGCTATGTCATTATGTGACCCTCGCTTCACATTTTCAGAGGGCCAGCAGTTGCAGTGAAACTTGAGTTTTGTGAGCTCCACAGTTTATTTTGGCCACCGGATCCCAATGGAGCCACAGTCATAGCGGGTTAAGCTGCTGTAAGGTGAATAAAATACAGGGGTTTGGGGAGTTGTATGATCAGTGTCAGTATATTGGTTTCTACCAGGCACTAAAAGCATTTGAATTAAATTCTGAATACAGTGTATGCAAGCGAGGGTCTACTGTGGTCAGTTTGTCAGGTCTGAAACCCATGTCGGAATATGTTCAAGCCTCATTTTACTTTGAAGAAGCCTCCTTGAGGGAAAGAGACAGGAATGCCATTGACCAATCTGCACAAGGCTACGTACTTCTTCTGGAAACTACCAAACCAGGCAGAATATAGAAAATTTAATGGAAGCAATGGTTTAATAAAGAGACACAAGTCTCATTTAGGAGCTTGGAAAAGCCAGGAATGGTCTTTGGCCAGGATCAGACAATGTAAAGTGCTAATGCATATGTATGCTTTTTCTAAGCAATAATTTGGGCAGAGACATATATATCTGACAAGGGAAAATTGAACACTGCGCTGGGACCAAAAAGTGGACTTGGTTGCTGAATGTTCTTACACCATGTGCAACTGCAGGTTTTGTGCAAGAGGCATCAGCGCCTGCTTCCGGGACAGCAGATTGGGAAAGACATAACACAGGGGAAGGGCCAGTGGTTTCACCTTCAGACACAGATTTTGTACCCACCTACTGGGGTGTTGCGTATTTGAGCAGTATGTGGCGTATGCTAACATAGGTATTATGTAAAAATTCCCTATATAAAGGGATGTGTGGGTAAAATGTTCGAACTAGAAGCATATACAGTAAATAGAGCATGTTCCACCCACCTACTGGGGTACTGCAAATGTCAGCAATATATAGCGTATAGTAACAGAGGTATTGTGTTGAATTTCCATTTATAAAGGGATGTGTGGGTAAGATTTTCAAACTAGCAGCATATATATAGAGCATGTTTCATTACTCATAATATTATTCTGTGTAAGGCTGAAACCTGAAGAAGTGTGTGGAGCATATTAATGCATTGATGTACCACAATGTCCAAGTACAGACCCAAAAATCAACATCAGGCTCTCAGATACACACTTAAAGAGACCGTGAGAAGGGCAACACAGTAAAAAAAAAAAAATAGAATATATAGAGATTGAGAGTAGAAATTTGACAATTGTATAATCTATAAAGGTTTCCAAAAATTAGCCAAGGGGTTTATATCAAACAAGCTGAAAGAGACCGCGATGGAGACCTCACAATAAATTTTGCAGTTATTATAATTGCTAGAGATAGGGAGTGCAAGTTTCACCATTGTATAATGTACAAAGGTTTCCAAAAATTAGCCAAGGAGTCTGTATCATACACGCTGAAAGAGACTGATATGGGGCCCTAACAATAAATTTTATAGTTGTTATAAATGCTAGAGATAGGGAGTACAAGTTTCACCATTGCACAATGTACAAAGGTTTACGAATTTAAAAACATTACCCATGGGGGGTATACATATATAACAACTAAGTACTTGTTGCAGGAGGAGTATGACATGATTTCCAGAACAAAATGGGTTTGGATAGTAAGGGATGGACGATAAGACAACTTAGAAAAAAGAACATTTTTTTGGTGCATTTAGGTTGGGTTGCTGTCATCCGTAGGGCTTACAAACCCAAAGGAAATCCAGCCCTTGTTCAATTTTAGAAGAGTAAGCCTGTTTTGCATTTTCCATTGACAAGTGTGTGCGCCTGTCCATTATGATTGCTCTGTCCGAACTAAGAACCCTCTCAGACAACACACTTGCAGCAAGACATTGCAGCACCTCCAAGGCTTACAATGAGAGCTCGGGCCAAGTGTGCAGCTTGGACAACCAATTGTTAAAGGCACTGAAGAATTAGGAAGGATGCTGGCATGGTCACTTAAGTATTCCTTCACCATCCTCGTCATAGTTACACCCAGAGATAGCCTTTGCTGATGTGATGGATTCATGAAAATGTCCCGTTTGGTGGACATTTTCCACCTGCCTGAGTTGCACCTGATGTGCGTGTCCCTCCCCAGTATTCCTTGTGGGTGAAAAGAGACGGTACCATTGCTAGCAGAGTTGTCTGAGGGTAATCTTTTCAGCAAATCTTCAACAACAGCCCTCTGGCATGCATGCACTGAAAATGGCACATCTGACTCTGACATGAGAGAAGGAAATTTCTCCTTGTACCGTTGGTCAAGAAAGTGCACAGACAGTATTTCACGGTGGACAAAATGTGTTACACGTGAGGGTCTTGGGAAAGGCATCTGGACATGAACTGTGCCATGTGTGGCAGACTACAAAGAGTCAAACGTTCAGTTTCCCCATGAGGACAAACACTAACCATCCTCTCCTCCTCATGACATCTCGTCTCCTCCTCTTCTTCAGGCCATCCATGCTGGACAGGCATGAAGCTTGGATTTGGAGTCTCCTCTGTAGTGCAGACCAAAAACTCCTGTTCCTCCTCATTCTCTTCCTCCTGTTCCTCGTCATCACCCAATGTGGCCTGAGAATATTGTCTGAGGCTGGGCTGTGTGGTATCAGCCAATGTAAAATCTTGCTCCATAGCCGCCTGCACGTCATTCAAAGCTTCCTCTTTGAGATTTTGCATCAATCTATTTAATAGACAAAGAAGCGGGATGGTTATGCTGATGATAGCATCATCAGTGCTAACCAACTTGGTGCAGTACTCAAAGTTTTAAAGAACCTCACATATGTCAGTGATCCACACCCACTCGCAGTTGTTATGTTTGGGGGCTGAGTGTTTTTCTGACGAGCATTGCGGAGGTGGAATTCAGATACTGCACTCTGCTGCTCACTAAGTCTTGCCAATGTTTGAAAGGTCGAATTCCAGTGTGTGTGCAGGTCACAAATCAGTCAGCGACAGAGTAGATTAAAGTGCTGCTGCGGTGCAGCCAGACTGGCGACAGCCTGAGATAACTTTCGGAAATGGGCGCTGACACGGCGTACCTTAGCAAGTAGGTCCCTTAAGTCAGGGTATGTTTTTAAAAACCAGTTCAGCACATGGGCCATGCTTGGAACGTGTACCAGCTTGCTGAGCTTTAAAGCCACCACCAAGTTATACCCATTATCGCACAAAACCAGACCTGGTCGGAGGTTCAGCGGGAGAGTCAATGATCGGTTTTGTCTTTTGTCCCTTTCAACTCCTTTGCTGCGTTGTGAGTAGAGATGAGTGACTTTGCATCAGGGAGGGTCGAGTCGGGTTTCGGACCATCCGACTTTACCAAAAGTCGAGTAGAACGAGATCGGCCGACTAGCGCAAAAAGTCGTGTTTCGGAACAC
Source organism: Oophaga sylvatica (assembly GCA_033576555.1). Lineage (NCBI taxonomy): Eukaryota > Metazoa > Chordata > Amphibia > Anura > Dendrobatidae > Oophaga > Oophaga sylvatica. The sequence continues at coordinate 176,095,104 of JARQOD010000002.1, forward strand.
GACCCCAATGCAAGTCAATGAGGAATAAAAGTCGGCAGTTAGTGGAGGACAGTAAGCACACCTACAGTGCCCATTTCAATGCCAACAACATCAATTCTTATTCCTTAAGTTTGTAAACCTTAATTTACTTTATAATAATAGTAACGCATTGAAAACTGGGGGTCATTTGGCTAAAGTTGTGGGGGGCAGGGCTGGCTCCAGATTTTCATGGGCCCCGGGCGAAAGTCTCAGTGGGCCCCTTTAACACCTGCCACAATTCATGATGCTCTAATACGGCAGAGAAATATAAGTATAGTACAATGCCAAATACTTCACTTCTTACATTACATGAGTGATATCTATTGTAAATTCTACAATAGCTCAAAAACCGGACAGTATATTCCTCCATACAGTATTATGGGCACCACATAGTGCACCATACAGAATAATGAGTCCCATATATTGCTCTAGACAGAATAATGAGCCCCATATATTGCTCCATACAGAATGGGATCCAAATGATGCTCCATATATAAAGGGCCCTATATGATGCCCCATAAATAATGAACCCCATATGATGGTCTAGTATATGATGGGTCCCATATATGATGCTCCAGTGTATGATGAGCCCCATATAATGCTCCAAATATAATGGTCCCCATATATAATGCTCCATATATAATGGACTCCATGTGATGCTCCAGCATATAATGGGCCCCATATATGATGTTCCAGTGTATGATAGGCCCAGTATATGATGCTCCAGTGCATGATGGGCCCCATTTATAATGATCCAGTCTATGATGGGCCCCATATATAATGCTCCAGTGTATAATTCTCCCCATATATTGCTCCAAGCATTAAAAAATGTAGTACCTCTCCTCGCTGGGCACTGCTCTACTCTGGACTCCTCAGCGTCGCCATCTTCCAGCTCTCTGCACTGTGACTGTTCAGGCAGAGGGCGCACAGACGTGAGATCATCACGCTCTCTGACCTGCATGTCACTGTCAGGAAACGCGGAAGACGTCACAGCGGTGGAGCAGGGAGAGGTAAGTATTGGAAGTGCTGGGGCCTAGAGAAAGCAGGCTGGGCCCACTCATGGGCACCGGCAATGGCACAGAGCCCCTCATAGCACGCCGGTGTTTTTGACGGCGAGTGGGCCCCCCACCTGCTCAGGGCTCCGGCACTTGCCCGGGTGCGACAGGTGCTGAAGCCGACCCTGGGGGGGTACAGCTCAGTTAGGGAGGTGGAAAAACTGGCATATGTTGAGATCTAGGCTGGACGTTCAGCAGTTGCAAATGGAGGAATTGGAGAAGTCTGAGGAAGAGGAGGACAAAGTGAGCCATTTTGATGGCAACCTATGTGTCATCAGGGGAAGAAGTTACAAAATCCTTTGAAACCCTAGCATGGTTCATTTTAATGAAGGTGAGATCACCTGCATTTTAGGTCGACAGCCGGGTCCTTCTTTCTGTCAGGATTGATCCAGCAGCACTGAAGACTCTTTCTGATAGCACACTACCAGCCGGCAAGCGAGCTCCTGTAAGGCATATTGTGCCAATTCAGGCCAGATGTCCAGTTTACAGGCCCAGTAGTCAAAGGGGAATGAACTGTTTGGGGGAGAACATCGATAGGGGAGGAGAGGTAAGTTGGAACCATAGTTGACAACTGCTGTCTCCTGTCTGTTGCAATCGATTCAGTATTAACAGTCGTGTGAGCGTTACTCGAGAAATCAGACCACAACATGGTCATGAAACCCCTGTCTCCAATGCCACTTCAGCTGTGTGCACCATGAACACCTCTTCCATTTGGCCCAGTGCGGCTCGTGGTAGAACCTGCACTGCTGCTTTGTGCTGGGAATGCCTCTAACAAACGGTTTACCAGAGTTGCTTGTTTGTTCGCCAATATTAGCTCTAGGTTCTCCTGTGGCATGATGTTCTGTAATTTGCCTTTATAGCGTGGATCGAGGATGCTGGCCAACAAGTAATCATCATGTTTCATCATTTTGGCAATGCGGGGGTCCCTTTTTATGATCTGCAAGACAATCACACATGTGGGCCAATGTTACAGGTGACAATAATACACAGCCAGTGGTGGGTGGAGGAGCACTTTCTGCCAAATCCATATCCCTCCAGTCACGCACAAACGCTGTACCTGACCTTGGCAAGCCAACATTTTCTCTTGCCCCTTGAGAAGCATCCTCCTCCCCAAAATAATCATCCCCCTCATCCTTCTCATTCTCCTCTTCCTCTTCTTCCTCCACCTCATCCATGACAGTTCCCTGAGCAGACAATGCCTGACTGTCATCAAGGCTTCCCTCCTCCTCCTCCTTCGCTGCAGACGCCTGATCCTTAATGTGCATCAAAGTTTGTATGAGCAGATGCATAAGTGGGATGCTCATGCTTATGATGGCATCATCTGCGCTTACCAGCCATGTGCATTCCTCAAACAATGAAGGACTTTACAGAGTTCTTTCAGCTTTGACCACTGCACACCCGACAACTCGATGTCTGCCCTCAAACCGCATGCCCGTGTATCCTCCCACAAATGCATTACCGCCTGCCTCTATTCGCACAGCTTCGCAACCATGTGCATGGTGGAGTTCCACCTTGTTGAAATGTTTATGATTAGGCGGTGCTTGTGGAGGTGGAGCGATCGCTGCAGCCTCTGCATATGACTGGAGTCTACGGGCGAGAGACGGGCGTGCGAGCACAGTCTTCGCACCCTATGGAGCAGGGCTGGTAACTCCAGATAATTATTTATGAAGCACTGCACCAACAGGTTCAAGGTGTGAGCCATGCAAGGTATGTGTCTGAGTTGTGCCAGGGCTATGGCCGCCACAAAATTACGGCCATTATCACTGACTACCTTGCCAGGCTCAAGATGTAGACTGCAAAGCCATGACTCAGTTTCTCGCTGCAAGTAGTCGGCCAGTACCTCCGCGTTGTGTCTGTTGTCGCCCAAAGACATCATCTTTAAAACAGCCTGCCTACACTTACCACTAGCTGTTAGATAGTGGGACACCTGGTGTGCAACACTGGCAGCTGCGGATGGAGTGCTCATGCGACTGCGCTCTGTCGATGAGCTTTTGTCTCTGGAGGAGGACGAGGAGGAGCGCCGAACGCCTACAGCCAACTGTGGCCTATACCGTGGGCTAGGCAGCATTGTCCCACCGCCGCTATCCCCTGTGGACCCTGCATCCACCACATTAACCCAGTGCGCAGTGATGGACATGTAATGGCCCTGGCCATGCCTACTGGCCCATGCATCTGTTGTGAGGTGCACCTTTCCACTCACTGATTGTTTGAGTGCATGGACAATGTGGTCTTTCACATGCAGGTGGAGGGCAGGGATGGCTTTTCTTGAAATGAAGTGCCGACTGGGTAGGTCATAGCTTGGAACAGCGTAGGCCATGAGCTCTCGGAACGCTGCGCTTTCAAGCAAACGGAAGGGCATCATCTCTAATGAGATCAGTTTGGCAATATAGTTGTTCAAATCCAGTGTACGCGGATGAGAGGATGAGTACTGAGTCCTACTCAGAGTGTCTGCTAGGGTGAGCTGGATTTGAGAGCTGCATATGGTGGAACTAGCAGTGGACATGTCGGACTGAGAGAGGGTTGGTGATGGTGGAGGTGATGGCCTACATTCAGTCTTTTGTTGGAAAAACATTGGGATTCCCTGACTGCTTTGGCCTTGCGACGACACCTCAACATTTCTTGCTGGTTGTGTGCTAACCGGTGAGCTTACAGTGGGGGAAGCGATGTAGCGTTGCTGGCTACCTTCAGTCGGAGCAGAAGCATGTATGCTACCTGAAGTTTTGTAGTCAGTCCACGCTTGCAAGTGCATAGTGTTTAAATGTCTAAGCAAGCAATTGGTATTCAAATTTCGTAGATTTTTCCCTCCACTAAATGTCCTTCCGCACTTCTTACAGATAGCCTTTGCCTCATCAATAGGATTTTGGTCAAAAAAGTGCCACACTGCACTCTTCCTACTATGGGAAAAATTTTCAGGGCTTGCAGGCTGTGCTAATTTGACCGTCTGACCAAGATGTCCTGCAACTCTTTTTGTTTTTTTTAACACTTTTTGGACTGCTACTGGCCTGCCAGATAACCACAGCTGCGATGTCGATGCCTGCTGCGAATCATCCTCCTCTTCTGAGCTATTACCAGCGGCACCCTCTTCCCCCAATGGATGCCAATCCGGGTCAACAACTGGGTCATCCATCACCTCCTCTTCAATTTCATCTGCACCTCCTCTGTGTCACCGTGTAAGGTGGCATAGTGTGCGGGAAGGGGCACCTGAGTATCATCAGAGTCAGAATCCGGCTCAGTAGACGGCGAGGGCAATGCAGTGCTCTGGGTGAGTGTACCAGCAGAATCAGATAACAGTGGGTGTTTCATCAGTGCACTCCATGTCATACTCATCTTGGACTGGGGAATTTAGGATTTCACTTGATAACCCAGGCATGGTATGTGAAAAGAGCTCCAGGGAGTAATCTGAAGTGTGGCCTGCTGCATACTTCACTTGTGGTGGGGATGAAGGACACAAGGAAAGGTGTTGTTCCTGACCAGGAGCCTGCACTGAACTCAGTGCTTGCATTTTTTGAAACTTCAGAACAGGAGGCGATAGAGCTGGAGGCTGTTTCGGCAATGTAAGCCAAAACGTGTTCCTGATGCTTCGGCTTTAAAAGCGGTTTACCTACTCCCAGAACAGGGAGCCTTCCAGGCCTTCTGAAGCCAGACGATGACGCAGGTTCAACACCTCCTGCCTTAGGTGCTTTTGTGCTTTTGGCACTACCAGCAGATGCACTACCACCACCATCAGTACCAGCTGCCCCCTTGCCCACGTCCATGGCCTCTTCCACCATACTTCCTCATGTTTGGGATAATGTACCAAAAATACCAGGTACTGTATGAGGAGCGTACAGCTGTATACGGTGTAGGGGAAAATTTAATTCTCCGTATATATTTCCGTAGTCACACACAGACGCTCTCTCAGTATGGATTTGACGGTAATACAAAGAGCAGATATACGGTACTATATCAGAAGAGGACAGCTGTATATGGTGTAGGGGAAAATTTCAATCTCTGTATATATTTCTGGAGTCACACACAGATGCTCTCTCTGTATTGATTTGACCTTAATACAAAGAGCAGATACACTGTACTGTATCAGAAGTGGACAGCTGTATACGGTTGTTGGGGAAAATTTCAATCTCCGTATATATTTCCGGAGTCACACACAGATGCTCACTCAGTATGGATTTGACCTTAATACAAAGAGCAGATACACTGTACTGTATCAGAAGCGGACAGCTGTATACGGTGTGGAGGAAAATTTCAATCTCCGTATATATTTCCGGAGTCACACACAGACGCTCACTCAGTATGGATTTGACCGTATTGCAAAGAGCAGATATATGGTACTGTATCAGAAGCGGACAGCTGTATATGGTGTAGGAGAAAATTTCAATCTCCGTATATATTTCCGGAGTCACACACAGACACTCACTCAGTATGGATTTGACCGTAATACAAAGAGCAGATATATGGTACTTTCCCCTCCATTTGCTCTCTAACACAGGTTCTGTGACAGTCCCTGTGACGTTGCAAAGGCCGCGGTCGGGTATCCAAGGGGCGTGCCCGCACCACTCCCCAGCAACACCCACATCCAATCTGGAGGCAGCTGAACAGACCAATCAGCGACGCGGGATTTCTGTTGCAGACAGAATTAGACAATTAAACAGTAGATGCAACAGCAGACTCAGGAAAATTACTGGTAAATAGTGATGTTTTTGCATGTGAGCAGGCTTTACGGCAGTTGCACAATTGCTAAATAAATATACACTATTTCAGTAATAGGTAAGGAATATTATTTAGCTATAAAAAAAGATACTTAGTATATGCTGGTACTGAGGAATATTATTTAGCTGCAAAAAAAAAAGCGATTTAGCATATGCTGATACTGAGGAATATTATTTAGCCATAAAAAAAGCAGTTTATTATAGGCTGGTACTGAGGAATATTATTTAGCTCTAAAAATGTTTAGTATATGCTGGTACTGAGGAATATTATTTCGCTCTAAAAAGAGGTGTTTAGTATATTATGGTACTGGATATAAAACCCTGCCTCTCTCTCCTCACAATCTGTTCCTTCACTATACACAATGCAACCAAGCAGAGATATGCAGCATGTACTTGAAATGCTAACACCCTGTCTGCCTTTCCCGCTCGCTGGTATTAAATCTCTCCCTAAGCTATTTCAACCTAACAGAGAACTAATATTCATTCTAAGCAGCTCTTAAAAGAGCTTTTTGGACTCAGAAACGTTCCCTATATGCTGCTGTTCATTGGCTGCAAATAAATCGCAAAACATGTTGGGCGGGTCACTCGAATATACCGAGGCAAATACTAATTACTTGCTGAGTAACAAATAGCCCCAATAGCGACTATTCATACGAGTAACGAATAGCGCCAAATGTATTCACTCATCACTAAATTTTATGGAAAAATGTTATCCCTCAAAATGATTTACAGCTTTAATGGATTTGTACACCTTAAGGGTAAAATTAAAGGATCGTTCACACTGGTGTAAATAGCAGTTGAGTTCTCTTCGATGTTTTATTGGACAGCACGCAACCCAATATTATACAATGAGGCAGTGCAGATCTGCAATTATTTTCTCATGTAGTTCTCTTGCTGCGAGTGGCTCAATATTTGTATCACAAGCACCCATACAAGTTTATGGGTGCTAGTTCAACAATGGACTGCACACGGAGTGTACGCTAACAGAGACAATGGAGAACATAGCTTTCCATACCTGATCAAACTCAGATGACACGTGGCTCAAACTCTGACAGCGTTTAAGTCTATTGTCATTAACATAATCGTCCCAATTCTCTTGCAGGGAAAATATATGACAATTTGGGCGAACCCTAAAAGTAGAAAAAAGTTCTGATATAATTCTTCTTGGTACGATTTTTTACATAGCAAAAAACCTGGCAATTTAGCAGGCATGTGTAGAATTTTTATATCCACTTTATTACTGATGACTTGAGTAATATTAATAAGACTGGTTATAATACCAATCGTATTAAAAATAATGAAAATTCATGTTTAGATAAACATTAGACTTTCATAAAAATTATACTTTCTGACTATGCTGTTTAACAATATATATATCTAGATATATATATCTATATATATCTAGATATATATAGATATATATATCTAGATATATATAACTAACTAAAGGTGCTTTAAGCGCACCAGAAACAAGTCAGGTGTTTTTCCCATTTTAAAATGGCATTTTAGCCGAATAAAGTTTATTATTTTAGAAGGATGGTGTGCGTCCATTTTTACTTTTTCTTGTGGATATATACAGTACAGACCAAAAGTTTGGACACACCTTCTCATTCAATGATTTTTCTGTATTATCACGACTATGAAAATTGTTGAATCACACTGAAGGCATCAAAACTATGAATTAACACATGTGGAATTATACATTACACTTTACAAAAAAGTGTGAAACTGAAAATATGTCTTATATTATAGGTTCTTCAAAGTTGCCACCTTTTGCTTTGATTACTCCTTTGCACGCAGAAAAGGTGAACGGCTGGACTCTACATGTCTAGAGAATATAAGACATATTTTCAGTTGTTTCACACTTTTTTGTAAAGTGTAATGTATAATTCCACATGTGTTAATTCATAGTTTTGATGCCTTCAGTGTGATTCTACAATTTTCATAGCCATGAAAATACAGAAAAATCTTTGAATGAGAAGGTGTGTCCAAACTTTTGGTCTGTACTGTTTATATGTTTATGCTGCTGAAAAATTCTAACACATGTTTATTTGCACTATGAAACAGAGCCCTTTTATCCTATTATCTCATTTTGAAAATATTACTTTTGCTATAATAAACATGGCATTTAAACTAGGTATTAAGCTGTGTCAATGTTTTTCTTGCATCCAGAAAACATATATGACAATAAAAACAGTTAAATTGGAAAGCATCAAATATATATAGTTTGGTGAAATAAACAAGATACATTTTCATATGTTAGGAAAACTAGACATAAAGAAATGGTTCAGGTCAACATAATAAGTAATACTTTGTATGCATACTGTAGTAGTGTGTACGCAGACTGGATCTATCTTTCAATGCCTTTGTCAATATCTTATCTAAAGTGATTAATTGATGTTTTCTCCTTTCAAGTTGTTTCATGGTTTTAATTAATGTATATACTGTTTTCATTTAAATTTGTTTTTTTTTTTTTGGTAAATCATTACTTTACCTCGATTTCTTTAGTTTAACTGAATTTTAAGAAATTGTTTACTTAAAAATCACATTCACAATTCCAAAAAGATGGCACATGGTGTAAAGTATAAAGAAAACAAGAATGTAGCAATTTGGAATTTTGGCATATATTTCACCGCTTTGATATCTCTTGAACAATAAGAACATGGAAGAGGCCAGGAGCCATTTGGTGAGCTGCATTTCTTGCTACATGTTCACAGACTTACCAGTGGAAAAGCCAAACTTCACATGCCAGAAATGCAAGCCTGTGTCCCTGTTGAAGGAAAAGTTGCAAATTCTAGAAGAGAGGTTATCTACATTGAAAACCACTAAGGAAGGTGAAAAGTTCTTAGGCTACTTTCACACTTGCGTTTTTTGCGATGCGTTTCGAGCGCACATCAAACGCATTAAAAAAATGCGTGCAAACGCTTGTAAATGCTGCGATATTTAGTCGCATAAGCGTGCGCATTATGACAAAAAAACACAGCGTTTGGACGCGATTGTATGCAATTTCAAGCGTTTTGCATTCGTTTGCGTTTTTTTGCCGCATGGGTTGTCTACGTGTAACATTTCTATCATCTGTCTCTATCATCTCTCTCATCTGTCTCTATCATCTGTCTCTTTCATGAATCATATCTGTCTCTATCATCTGTCTCTATCATCTGTCTCTGTCATCTGTCTCTTTCATGTATCATATCTGTCTCTATCATCTGTCTCTTTCATGTATATCTGTCTCTATCATCTGTCTATATCATCTGTCTCTGTCTCTCTCTATCATCTGTGTCTCTATCAGCTGTGTCTCTATCATCTGTGTCTCTATCATCTATCATCTGTGTCTCTATCATCTGTGTCTCTATCATCTCTGTCTCTATCATCTCTGTGTCTATCATCTCTGTCTCTATCATCTGTCTCATCTGTCTCTATCATCTGTCTCTTTCATGTATCATATCTGTCTCTATCATCTATCATATCTCTATCATATCTGTCTCTATCATCTATCATATCTGTCTCTATCATCTTCTTTATATCTACACTCCTCACAAACAATGTTACTTGTGTAGGGGGTGGTTTAAACAAGTGTGTAGACATTATTTACTCAAAAATCACATGCGTGCAAAAGCACTGACGAGCGCACAGCCTTGCGCATGCCAGCGCACCCATAGACTGTAATGTTATTTTTTGCGCATAGCGTGCGCACGCGCTTTTTTAAAGTGGTTGGGCGGAAAAAAAAAAATGCAACATGTAGCATCTAGCACATATGGGCGCACACCTGGAAAATGCGCAGCACACGACAAACGCAGATGGACGCATGCAAGCGCTAGACCCTGCGCCCGCCATGTTAAAGATAGGGGAACATTGCGCATGCGACCAATAGCGCACGATGCGCTACGCGATAAAAAGCAAGTGTGAAAGTAGCCTTAGACAGAGCAGAATTATCTCTTCATGTTACAGAAAGAGAAGAAATTCGAAGTGCAACTGAAGAAACAGAGGAATGGAAGCATGGGACCCAGAGAAGCAGGAGGATCGGGAGGCAATCAGCGCCTATACTGCTCAGGAACCAGTACCAGGCTCTTATGCAGGAGAACGATGAAGAAATACATCAGGATAAGTCTCTGCACACAAACAGCAACCTTGTAAGCCGTCAGAGTCCTCCTGAATGGAGAAAGAAAAATGCTGTGAAGAAAAGCGGAGAGTTATGGTCATGGGGATTCCCTGTTGAGAGGAACAGAGGCTGCTATCTGCAGACCGGGTTTAACCTCAGGAGAAATGTGCTATCTTCCAGGTGCAAAATTGAAAGATGTGTCTGACAGGATATCAGGACTCTTCAGACCTACAGATGACTACCCATTCCTTCTAATACATGTGGGGACAAATGACACCGCAAGAAACGACCTGAAAACCATCTGCAGTGACTTTGAAAACTTAGGTAAGAAAGTGAAAGAACTGGGATCGCAGGTGGTCTTCTCTTTCATCCTTCCAGTAGATGGCCATGGAACAAGGAGGTGGAATAAGATTCTGCAGGTGAACAACTGGCTACATCGATGGTGCCGTCAGCAAGGATTTGGATTTCTGGATCAGGAGTGAATTACCTATACAATGGACTACTTGCTAGAGATGGGGTGCACCTTATGAAGACTGGAAAACATGTGTTTGGAAGTCACCTTGTGTAAGGTTCTTTGTACATGTTCTTGAAACTCAGTTTTTCCGTCAGCCATTTTGCTTTCTGTCTTGCTGCAGCTATTTTGCCCTCAGTCAATATGGAGTTTTCAGCTTTCATGTTCCCGCCCTGATTCTCTCCTTCTTGCTTCTTAAGCAGCCACAGCTGAGCAATCAGTGCTTCTGAATCTAGCCTGCAGTGAACCTGTGACCTGACTCCTGGAAGCCTTGGATTTTGTACTCCAGCTATTCCTACTGAGGAACTCTGGAACTTTTGTGTGGACTCTGGAACCCTGCTCTTTGAAAGACTCACGTTTGCATGGACTTACGGTAACAGAGAAGAAGATCCTGAACCTGTTGTGAAGAGTGATTGCTGAGCTTAAGTTATTCTGGCCTGCTGTGTATCCTGCTTCTGTATCTGCAAACTGTGTGGCTATTTTTGCCAACTTGTATGAAGTAATACAAGACCTTCTATATCAAACCTGTGTCTCATGTATTTTCATCGCACCCAAGCACAAGACGCTATATGAACTGTACTACATACATTACAAGATTCAGAAGCCAAACGTTAGTGTCTGCTGGGTCTGGGAAGGCTGTGTCTGCTGTAACTGTGGATATCAGACGTCCGGTTGTACTTTCTGTGATGACAGTGGTTGTGACTTCTCACAACCATTCCAGGTGAGCAATTCCCTTAAGTTTTTTTTCTGCAGTGTTACCACAGGTAAACACTATTGTTTTTTTTTTTTTTTTTTCTCTTTTGTGTCTGCTGTAACTGTGGATATCAGATGTCCGGTTGAACTTCTGTGATGATAGTGGTTGTGACTTCTCACAACCATTCCAGGTGAGCAGTTCCCTTAATTTTTTTTTCTCTCTGCAGTGTTACCACAGGTAAACACTATTGTTTTTTTTTTTCTCCTCTCCTTCCAGTACTCCTGTCTTAAAAGATCTGGAAAATGGAGGCCCGCATAAGGAACTTTGCGGAGTGACTGATAATATCCTTGCAGATTTACAGACTATAAAAACCCGTTTTACAAACCTACAGGACCTCACTAATCACAATTTGCAAGTGTTTGGACAGACTGCCCAGGATTTGCGAGCCAGGATTGAGGTTCTAGAGGAGCGAGTCCAGGCTCCTGCCGTAGCCCCGAGTTCTGGGATTCCCAAGTTGCCCCCTTTTCGTTTTGGCGGTGAACGTGAAAAATTCAGGGGATTTATTAACCAATGCAATCTGTTTTTTTCTGCACATGCTTCACAATTTCCCACTGAACGATCTAAAGTGCTTACTATAATTATGTTACTTACCAACAAGGCTTTGATGTGGGCAAACCCTCTGATTGAGACTGAGGATGAATGTTTGGATCATCTTGATGCTTTCATTTCAGCCATGGGGCAGGTGTTTGATGACCCCAATCGAGGTGCAACAGCTGAAGCAGCCATGTTAACTTTGCGCCAAGGTAATCACTCGGTAGCCGAATATGCCTTGGATTTCAGGAGATGGACCCTTGATACCACCTGGGACAGTTCCGCCAAAAAATCTATTTTTCGAAAGGGGTTGTCTCCACTAATTAAGGATGAACTTGCTTGTGCCGACCCTCCCACTGCGTTAGGTGACTTTATTAACTACTGCATCCGTATTGATGCTCGCCTGACTGAACGCAGGCAAGAGAGATGGTTCGAAAGCAATCGCACTAACCTTTTCCTACCTTCCTCCCCAGCTAAGGAACCTTTGAGTAGGATCACACGGGAACCTGAACCTGAACCCATGCAGGTAGACTCTTTACAAAGACGGGTTAGTGATGCACGCAAAGAACATCGTTTTAAGGAAAATCTATGTTTCTATTGTGGTAAGTCAGGGCACTTCATTATAAACTGCCCCAGCCGTTCTCGCAAGACTACTGCAGCACTCATTCACTGTGAGTGTTGCAAGAGGAGATCTGTCAGGTCCGAGCCTCAGGCTCCAGAGAGATCTGCAGCAACAGATCTTGATTTCTCGGACTTAAACTCCGTTACTTCTGAGGACGATGACTGTGTAAATGCTGCAATTTTTCAAGTTTCCTCGGCGGTGTCCCAGCTGAGTTGTAAGAAAAACAATTCTCATTGCTTTCTTTCCATCAAACTCTGGGTTGACTCAGCCTGGGTGTCTAGCTCTGCTATGATCGACTCAGGGGCAAGTGGAAATTTTATGGATGTCTCCTTTGCTCTGAAACAGGGGATACATTCAGTGAAGAAGGCTACTCCAGTACAGATGGAAACTGTGGATGGCTCCCTGCTGACCTCTGGACCAGTGGATCAGGAAACAGAGCCTTTGAGGGTCCTTATGGGTAAAGATCATCAAGAGAAACTGTCCTTTATGCTTATCTCTTCTCCCCACTTTCCCATTATTCTAGGGCTACCATGGCTGCAGGCTCAGAACCCTACCATTAACTGGGAGACCAAGGAATTACACTTTCCAGAGAAACAGATGACTCCAGAAGTTTCAGCGTGCTCTGTTCCTAAAGGAACCATGTCAGTCCCTGAACTACCAGCTGTATACCAGGACTATGTGGATTTATGTGACAAGAAGAACGCTGACCAGCTTCCCCCTCACCGTCCATATGATTGTCCAATTGAATTATTGCCTGGAGCAGAGATACCTTTTGGTAAGATCTACCCCCTGGCGGGGCCTGAGCTAAAGGCTTTAAAGGATTACATAGATGAAAATCTAGCCAAGGGCTTCATACGCCCCTCTTCATCTCCTGCAGGTGCACCCATCTTCTTTGTAAAGAAGAAAGATGGATCTCTGAGACCCTGCGTAGACTATAGGGAACTCAATAAGGTTACTATTAGAAACCGTTATCCATTGCCTTTAATCCCTGAGTTATTAGAGAGAGTGCGGCATGCCAAA
>JARQOD010000002.1:176108519-176169901 GCA_033576555.1 Oophaga sylvatica
GAAAAAGTATCGGAATTAAGTATCGGAATTCCGATAACGCGAATATCGGCCGATACCCGATACTTGCGGTATCGGAATGCTCAACACTACTCATCACTAAATTTTATGGAAAAATGTTATCCCTCAAAATGATTTACAGCTTTAATGGATTTGTACACCTTAAGGGTAAAATTAAAGGATCGTTCACACTGGTGTAAATAGCAGTTGAGTTCTCTTCGATGTTTTATTGGACAGCACGCAACCCAATATTATACAATGAGGCAGTGCAGATCTGCAATTATTTTCTCATGTAGTTCTCTTGCTGAGAGTGGCTCAATATTTGTATCACAAGCACCCATACAAGTTTATGGGTGCTAGTTCAACAATGGACTGCACACGGAGTGTACGCTAACAGAGACAATGGAGAACATAGCTTTCCATACCTGATCAAACTCAGATGACACGTGGCTCAAACTCTGACAGCGTTTAAGTCTATTGTCATTAACATAATCGTCCCAATTCTCTTGCAGGGAAAATATATGACAATTTGGGCGAACCCTAAAAGTAGAAAAAAGTTCTGATATAATTCTTCTTGGTACGATTTTTTACATAGCAAAAAACCTGGCAATTTAGCAGGTATGTGTAGAATTTTTATATCCACTTTATTACTGATGACTTGAGTAATATTAATAAGACTGGTTATAATACCAATCGTATTAAAAATAATGAAAATTCATGTTTAGATAAACATTAGACTTTCATAAAAATTATACTTTCTGACTATGCTGTTTAACAATATATATATCTAGATATATATATCTATATATATATAGATATATATATCTAGATATATATATCTAGATATATATAGATATATATATCTAGATATATATAACTAACTAAAGGTGCTTTAAGCGCACCAGAAACAAGTCAGGTGTTTTTCCCATTTTAAAATGGCATTTTAGCCGAATAAAGTTTATTATTTTAGAAGGATGGTGTGCGTACATTTTTACTTTTTCTTGTGGATATATACAGTACAGACCAAAAGTTTGGACACACCTTCTCATTCAATGATTTTTCTGTATTATCACGACTATGAAAATTGTTGAATCACACTGAAGGCATCAAAACTATGAATTAACACATGTGGAATTATACATTACACTTTACAAAAAAGTGTGAAACTGAAAATATGTCTTATATTATAGGTTCTTCAAAGTTGCCACCTTTTGCTTTGATTACTCCTTTGCACGCAGAAAAGGTGAACGGCTGGACTCTACATGTCTAGAGAATATAAGACATATTTTCAGTTGTTTCACACTTTTTTGTAAAGTGTAATGTATAATTCCACATGTGTTAATTCATAGTTTTGATGCCTTCAGTGTGATTCTACAATTTTCATAGCCATGAAAATACAGAAAAATCTTTGAATGAGAAGGTGTGTCCAAACTTTTGGTCTGTACTGTTTATATGTTTATTCTGCTGAAAAATTCTAACACATGTTTATTTGCACTATGAAACAGAGCCCTTTTATCCTATTATCTCATTTAGAAAATATTACTTTTGCTATAATAAACATGGCATTTAAACTAGGTATTAAGCTGTGTCAATGTTTTTCTTGCATCCAGAAAACATATATGACAATAAAAACAGTTAAATTGGAAAGCATCAAATATATATATTTTGGTGAAATAAACAAGATACATTTTCATATGTTAGGAAAACTAGACATAAAGAAATGGTTCAGGTCAACATAATAAGTAATACTTTGTATGCATACTGTAGTAGTGTGTACGCAGACTGGATCTATCTTTCAATGCCTTTGTCAATATCTTATCTAAAGTGATTAATTGATGTTTTCTCCTTTCAAGTTGTTTCATGGTTTTAATTAATGTATATACTGTTTTCATTTAAATTTGTTTTTTTTTTTTGGGTAAATCATTACTTTACCTCGATTTCTTTAGTTTAACTGAATTTTAAGAAATTGTTTACTTAAAAATCACATTCACAATTCCAAAAAGATGGCACATGGTGTAAAGTATAAAGAAAACAAGAATGTAGCAATTTGGAATTTTGGCATATATTTCACCGCTTTGATATCTCTTGAACAATAAGAACATGGAAGAGGCCAGGAGCCATTTGGTGAGCTGCATTTCTTGCTACATGTTCACAGACTTACCAGTGGAAAAGCCAAACTTCACATGCCAGAAATGCAAGCCTGTGTCCCTGTTGAAGGAAAAGTTGCAAATTCTAGAAGAGAGGTTATCTACATTGAAAACCATTAAGGAAGGTGAAAAGTTCTTAGGCTACTTTCACACTTGCGTTTTTTTGCGATGCGTTTCGAGCGCACATCAAACGCATTAAAAAAACGCGTGCAAACACTTGTAAATGCTGCGATATTTAGTCGCATAAGCGTGCGCATTATGACAAAAAAACACAGCGTTTGGACGCGATTGTATGCAATTTCAAGCGTTTTGCATTCGTTTGCGTTTTTTTGCCGCATGGGTTGTCTACGTGTAACATTTCTATCATCTGTCTCTATCATCTCTCTCATCTGTCTCTATCATCTGTCTCTTTCATGAATCATATCTGTCTCTATCATCTGTCTCTATCATCTGTCTCTGTCATCTGTCTCTTTCATGTATCATATCTGTCTCTATCATCTGTCTCTTTCATGTATATCTGTCTCTATCATCTGTCTATATCATCTGTCTCTGTCTCTCTCTATCATCTGTGTCTCTATCAGCTGTGTCTCTATCATCTGTGTCTCTATCATCTATCATCTGTGTCTCTATCATCTGTGTCTCTATCATCTCTGTCTCTATCATCTCTGTGTCTATCATCTCTGTCTCTATCATCTGTCTCATCTGTCTCTATCATCTGTCTCTTTCATGTATCATATCTGTCTCTATCATCTATCATATCTCTATCATATCTGTCTCTATCATCTATCATATCTGTCTCTATCATCTTCTTTATATCTACACTCCTCACAAACAATGTTACTTGTGTAGGGGGTGGTTTAAACAAGTGTGTAGACATTATTTACTCAAAAATCACGTGCGTGCAAAAGCGCTGACGAGAGCACAGCCTTGCGCATGCCAGCGCACCCATAGACTGTAATGTTATTTTTTGCGCATAGCGTGCGCACGCGCTTTTTTAAAGTGGTTGGGCGGAAAAAAAAAATGCAACATGTAGCATCTAGCACATATGGGCGCACACCTGGAAAATGCGCAGCGCACGACAAACGCAGATGGACGCATGCAAGCGCTAGACCCTGCGCCCGCCATGTTAAAGATAGGGGAACATTGCGCATGCGACCAATAGCGCACGATGCGCTACGCGATAAAACGCAAGTGTGAAAGTAGCCTTAGACAGAGCAGAATTATCTCTTCATGTTACAGAAAGAGAAGAAATTCGAAGTGCAACTGAAGAAACAGAGGAATGGAAGCATGGGACCCAGAGAAGCAGGAGGATCGGGAGGCAATCAGCGCCTATACTGCTCAGGAACCAGTACCAGGCTCTTATGCAGGAGAACGATGAAGAAATACATCAGGATAAGTCTCTGCACACAAACAGCAACCTTGTAAGCCTTCAGAGTCCTCCTGAATGGAGAAAGAAAAATGCTGTGAAGAAGAAACGGAGAGTTATGGTCATGGGGATTCCCTGTTGAGAGGAACAGAGGCTGTTATCTGCAGACCGGGTTTAACCTCAGGAGAAATGTGCTATCTTCCAGGTGCAAAATTGAAAGATGTGTCTGACAGGATATCAGGACTCTTCAGACCTACAGATGACTACCCATTCCTGCTAATACATGTGGGGACAAATGACACCGCAAGAAACGACCTGAAAACCATCTGCAGTGACTTTGAAAACTTAGGTAAGAAAGTGAAAGAACTGGGAGCGCAGGTGGTCTTTTTCATCCTTCCAGTAGATGGCCATGGAACAAGGAGGTGGAATAAGATTCTGCAGGTGAACAACTGGCTACATCGATGGTGCCGTCAGCAAGGATTTGGATTTCTGGATCAGGAGTGAATTACCTATACAATGGACTACTTGCTAGAGATGGGGTGCACCTTATGAAGACTGGAAAACATGTGTTTGGAAGTCACCTTGTGTAAGGTTCTTTGTACATGTTCTTGAAACTCAGTTTTTACGTCAGCCATTTTGCTTTCTGTCTTGCTGCAGCTATTTTGCCCTCAGTCAATATGGAGTTTTCAGCTTTCATGTTCCCGCCCTGATTCTCTCCTTCTTGCTTCTTAAGCAGCCACAGCTGAGCAATCAGTGCTTCTGAATCTAGCCTGCAGTGAACCTGTGACCTGACTCCTGGAAGCCTTGGATTTTTGTACTCCAGCTATTCCTACTGAGGAACTCTGGAACTTTTGTGTGGACTCTGGAACCCTGCTCTTTGAAAGACTCACGTTTGCATGGACTTACGGTAACAGAGAAGAAGATCCTGAACCTGTTGTGAAGAGTGATTGCTGAGCTTAAGTTATTCTGGCCTGCTGTGTATCCTGCTTCTGTATCTGCAAACTGTGTGACTATTTTTGCCAACTTGTATGAAGTAATACAAGACCTTCTATATCAAACCTGTGTCTCATGTATTTTCATCGCACCCAAGCACAAGACGCTATATGAACTGTACTACATACATTACAAGATTCAGAAGCCAAACGTTAGTGTCTGCTGGGTCTGGGAAGGCTGTGTCTGCTGTAACTGTGGATATCAGACGTCCGGTTGTACTTTCTGTGATGACAGTGGTTGTGACTTCTCACAACCATTCCAGGTGAGCAATTCCCTTAAGTTTTTTTTTCTGCAGTGTTACCACAGGTAAACACTATTGTTTTTTTTTTTTCTTTTCTCTTTTGTGTCTGCTGTAACTGTGGATATCAGATGTCCGGTTGAACTTCTGTGATGATAGTGGTTGTGACTTCTCACAACCATTCCAGGTGAGCAGTTCCCTTATTTTTTTTTTCTCTCTGCAGTGTTACCACAGGTAAACACTATTGTTTTTTTTTCTTTTCTCCTGTTCTTCCAGTACTCCTGTCTTAAAAGATCTGGAAAATGGAGGCCTGCATAAAGGAACTTTGCGGAGTGACTGATAATATCCTTGCAGATTTACAGACTATAAAAACCCGTTTTACAAACCTACAGGACCTCACTAATCACAATTTGCAAGTGTTTGGACAGACTGCCCAGGATTTGCGAGCCAGGATTGAGGTTCTAGAGGAGCGAGTCCAGGCTCCTGCCGTAGCCCCGAGTTCTGGGATTCCCAAGTTGCCCCCTTTTCGTTTTGGCGGTGAACGTGAAAAATTCAGGGGATTTATTAACCAATGCAATCTGTTTTTTTCTGCACATGCTTCACAATTTCCCACTGAACGATCTAAAGTGCTTACTATAATTATGTTACTTACCAACAAGGCTTTGATGTGGGCAAACCCTCTGATTGAGACTGAGGATGAATGTTTGGATCATCTTGATGCTTTCATTTCAGCCATGGGGCAGGTGTTTGATGACCCCAATCGAGGTGCAACAGCTGAAACAGCCATGTTAACTTTGCGCCAAGGTAAGCACTCGGTAGCCGAATATGCCTTGGATTTCAGGAGATGGACCCTTGATACCACCTGGGACAGTTCCGCCAAAAAATCTATTTTTCGAAAGGGTTGTCTCCACTAATTAAGGATGAACTTGCTTGTGCCGACCCTCCCACTACGTTAGGTGACTTTATTAACTACTGCATCCGTATTGATGCTCGCCTGACTGAACGCAGGCAAGAGAGATGGTTCGAAAGCAATCGCACTAACCTTTTCCTACCTTCCTCCCCAGCTAAGGAACCTTTGAGTAGGATCACACGGGAACCTGAACCTGAACCCATGCAGGTAGACTCTTTACAAAGACGGGTTAGTGATGCACGCAAAGAACATCGTTTTAAGGAATATCTATGTTTCTATTGTGGTAAGTCAGGGCACTTCATTATAAACTGCCCCAGCCGTTCTCGCAAGACTACTGCAGCACTCATTCACTGTGAGTGTTGCAAGAGGAGATCTGTCAGGTCCGAGCCTCAGGCTCCAGAGAGATCTGCAGCAACAGATCTTGATTTCTCGGACTTAAACTCCGTTACTTCTGAGGATGATGACTGTGTAAATGCTGCAATTTTTCAAGTTTCCTCGGCGGTGTCCCAGCTGAGTTGTAAGAAAAACAATTCTCATTGCTTTCTTTCCATCAAACTCTGGGTTGACTCAGCCTGGGTGTCTAGCTCTGCTATGATCGACTCAGGGGCAAGTGGAAATTTTATGGATGTCTCCTTTGCTCTGAAACAGGGGATACATTCAGTGAAGAAGGCTACTCCAGTACAGATGGAAACTGTGGATGGCTCCCTGCTGACCTCTGGACCAGTGGATCAGGAAACAGAGCCTTTGAGGGTCCTTATGGGTAAAGATCATCAAGAGAAACTGTCCTTTATGCTTATCTCTTCTCCCCACTTTCCCATTATTCTAGGGCTACCATGGCTGCATGCTCAGAACCCTACCATTAACTGGGAGACCAAGGAATTACACTTTCCAGAGAAACAGATGACTCCAGAAGTTTCAGCGTGCTCTGTTCCTAAAGGAACCATGTCAGTCCCTGAACTACCAGCTGTATACCAGGACTATGTGGATTTATGTGACAAGAAGAACGCTGACCAGCTTCCCCCTCACCGTCCATATGATTGTCCAATTGAATTATTGCCTGGAGCAGAGATACCTTTTGGTAAGATCTACCCCTGGCGGGGCCTGAGCTAAAGGCTTTAAAGGATTACATATATGAAAATCTAGCCAAGGGCTTCATACGCCCCTCTTCATCTCCTGCAGGTGCACCCATCTTCTTTGTAAAGAAGAAAGATGGATCTCTGAGACCCTGCGTAGACTATAGGGAACTCAATAAGGTTACTATTAGAAACCGTTATCCATTGCCTTTAATCCCTGAGTTATTGGAGAGAGTGCGGCATGCCAAAATTTTCTCTAAATTGGATCTCCGTGGGGCCTATAACTTGGTCCGTATTAGACCTGGGGATGAGTGGAAGACTGCATTCAGGTCACGCTATGGACACTTTGAATATCTAGTTATGCCTTTTGGTCTGAGTACCGCCCCAGCCACTTTCCAACACTTGGTAAATGACATCTTCAGGGATCTCTTAGATACATTTGTGGTGATTTATTTGGATGATATTCTAATTTTTTCTAACTCCACAGAGGAACATCATGGACATGTGAGAATGGTCTTGGAACGTCTAAGACAAAACCATCTTTACATCAAACTTGAAAAGTGTGAATTCCATAGGACCGAAATTCAATTTCTGGGGTATGTACTGTCTACACAAGGAATTAGTATGGATGGAAGCAAGACCCAAGCCATCAAGGATTGGCCAAGTCCTAGAAATGTGAAGGAGGTGCAGCGCTTCATCGGGTTTGCCAACTTCTATAGACGTTTCATTAGGAATTTCTCTGAGGTAGTGTCACCTATTACCCAACTTACCCGGAAAGAGTCTAGGTTCTCCTGGACTCCCCAAGCCCAGGAAGCATTTTCCCGTCTGAAAGATAAATTTACCACCGCACCTATTTTGGTACATCCCAACCCCGAACTTGCCTTCATAATAGAGGTGGATGCTTCAGACTGTGCCGTTGGAGCTATACTCTCTCAGAGAACAGGTGAGAAGAATGTCTTGCATCCCTGTGCCTTCTTTTCCCAGCAGTTGTCTTCGGCTGAGAGGAACTACGATGTGGGCAATAGAGAGTTGTTGGCCATTATTGCCGCCTTCAAAGAATGTAGACACCTTCAGGGAGCTGCACAGCAAATAGTCGTCCTGACAGACCATCGTAACCTTGAATTTATCAGGTCGGCTAAGTGCCTGACTCCTCGCCAGGCTCGCTGGAATCTTTTCCTAAACCAATTTAATTTTGTAATTTCTTATAGGCCAGGATCGCGCAATGGAAAGGCTGATGCACTCTCTAGGATTCTGTAACGCTGGTATTGTCTGTACTTTGTTTTCCAGCGTTACTCTGCATGTTTTTTGCATTAACCCTTTTGCTCCTTTCCCCCTAACCAGCTGGGATACTGTTGTCTGTTACCTATATGGATGCTGCTCAGTTCCCGGCTCTGCTGCGTACCCGTACTTGCGTGAGTGGCTCCGCTGCTTTGCATGACCGCCCGCATGTGCGGTTCCTGACTTGCTGTGAAAGCCGTCCGTAGCTTGCAAAGTCCTCTGCAGTGGTGCATGACTTACTGCGTGGTTGGCAGCAGCCATTGTTGGGTTCCCTCTGTGTTGTGCTGTCTGGCTCTGCATAGGGGGCGCGGCCCACACCTGTCCTGCTTTTATGTGGATTGGGTGTTTACTAGAATTACTGCTCCAGCCTATCGCTGTGAAGCAGCTCATATATAAAGTTCCCCAGCCCTAGTGGGCGTTGCCAGAGCTTCACATTGAATCCACACTGAATCCCTGAACCTAGCCGTATGTGGTTGTGTGTTCAGCTCCTGCTCTGAATTTGATCAGCTCTGGAGAGCTGATTCCCTGTTCCTGTTGTGTCTTGTTCCCTGATCCTGGATCAAACCCGGTACCTGAATGTCTGAATTGTGTCTTGTGTTTCCGCCTATGCTGAGGGCTGATTACCCAGATCGCCGTTCCTGGAGGCTGTATATCCAGGCCTGTTCCTGCTGTGTCTAATTACCTGAACCCCTGATCCTGGATCGCATCCTGTACCTGAATGTCTGAACTGTGTCTTGTGTTTCCGCCTATGCTGGGGGCTGATTACCCAGATCGCCGTTCCTGGAGGCTGTATATCCAGGCCTGTTCCTGATGTGTCTAATTACCTGAACCCCTGATCTTGGATCGCATCCTGTACCTGACTGTCTGAACTGTGTCCTTTGTGTTATGTTCCTGAAATCCTGCTGTGTCCAGAACCCTGTGCCAGTGACTGTGAATCCTTGCTATATAACCTGAGTTCATCTTGGAAGAAGGAGTCCGGTGTGTGCTGAGTTTCTGTTACTCTGTGCTCAGCCTCTGTGCAATCCCCGGCCAGTTCCCGTTGAGCCTGGCGGGGCTTGCACCAGACTGCTGGGGTTCCTTTTCAGGTCGCTGTCAGATGTCCGGATCCTATGCCTGATGACCATGGCCTGATGTCCGATGTCCGACGACCACTTCCAGATGTCCGGATCCTATCCTTCCTGCCTGATGTCCGGATCCTGCCGATCATTGCCAGATGTCCGGAGCCTGCTGATCGGTGCCAGATGTCCGGAGTCCGAGGCCTGTGTTCCAGTCCATGTTCCTGTGATTCAATCCATGTTCCTGTCCATGTTCCTGACTCCCTGAGACCCAATCCGTGTTCCTGATGTTCTTGTCCGTGTTCCTGACTCCCTGAGATCCAATCCATGTTCCTGTCTGTGTTCCTGACTCCCTGAGATCCAATCCGTGTCCCGGTTGTTCCTGTGCAGTCTAACTCTGTTTCAGCCATCAGCTCCTGATTCCAGTTACCTGCCTGTTACCTGTCGGCTTGCCTGTCTGCCATCCGTCTGCAGTTCCATCCAGAGGCTCGGACGTCATCTGCAGAGATCCCCGGCTTTTGCCTGCTCACCTAGGAGCGATCATCTGCCATCCGACTGCAGCTCCATCCGGAAGTTCGGACATCATCTGCAGAGATCCCCGGCTCTTGCCTGCTCACCTGGGAGCGATCATCTGCCATCCGACTGCAGCCTACCTGGAGGCTCCACCATATCAGGTCGTATATACCTGCCTGTCCCAGAGACTGCCTTGGTCACTTGTCGTGACAACCTGCCTGTCCAGAGACTGCCCTGGTCACTAGCCGTGACAACCTGCCTGTCCCAGAGTCTGCCTGGTCACTTGCCGTGACAACCTGCCTGTCCCAGAGACTGCCCTGGTCACTAGCCGTGACAACCTGCCTGTCCCAGAGTCTGCCTGGTCACTTGCCGTGACAACCTGCCTGTCCCAGAGACTGCCTTGGTCACTTGCCGTGACAACCTGCCTGTCCCAGAGACTGCCCTGGTCACTAGCCGTGACAACCTGCCTGTCCCAGAGACTGCCTGGTCACTTGCCGTGACAACCTGCCTGTCCCAGAGACTGCCTTGGTCACTTGCCGTGACAACCTGCCTGTCCTGCCGGTTCCTCCTTGGTCTACCCTGTGATGACGTCTGTCCTGGGTCGGTGTCTGATGTTCTCCTGCTGAGCCTGTGCTACGCCTGAGGCCTGAGAGAGAGGCCGTCCTAGTATGCCCGTGCCAGATGACCCTGGACTTCATCAACCCGTGATGACCCCGCCATCGTCTGACGTTCGTCCTGGGCCGATGTCTGATGTTCTCCTGCTGAGCCTGTGCTACGCCCGAGGCCTGAGAGTGAGGCCATACTAGTATGCCCGTGCCAGATGATCCTGGACTTCATCAACCCGTGATGACCCCGCCATCGTCTGAAGTCTGTCTGAGGTCAGTGTCTGATGTTCTCCTGCTGAGCCTGTGCTACGCCTAAGGCCTGAGAGAGAGGCCGTCCAAGTATGCCTGTGCCAGATAACCCTGGACTGCATCTACCCGTGATGTCCTCCAGCACTCCTCTGTGATCCTGAGTTGTGTACCCTTCTCTGATGTGCGGAATCGGGAGCCCGGTCTTATGTTCTGTTTATGTACTTTGTTTCTTTAAGTAAACTTTATGTTTCTTCTTACCTGAAGTTGTGCGGTGTTGTCTAGTCCTGCAGGTCGCCACCTTGCCCACATGCTCAGCTGCCACGGATCCCGGTCGCTGCCCTTCCCTAGTCCGGGCAGGCCCGGGTCTCCCTCCGTGGTCCAGTGGGTCCACATTCTCTTACCATCTGGGACCCATGCCTCACGTCGTCGTGGACTGGCGGCGTGGGAGCATTGGCTAGCTAGGCAAGCTATGCCATGTCCCGACGCCCCACAGCCGTGGGAAGCACTACAGAAAGCTCTGGCCATGGACTCCGCTGAGCATGTGCGGTCTGCAGGACTTTCTCCAAGCTCCACCTGATGTGCGAACTAGACTACTTGGTCCCCACAGGGTAAGTGGACTAGATGGCTCGATTCCCCGCTTGGTCAGCGGTTCGGACTTTTCGAGCTATTAACTCTGCTGCCATATTGTGAACTATGGGACTTACCGCCAAACCCAAGTGAATTTTTCTGGGGAATTTTTTTTTTACTTGGGTCTTCAGAAGAGGGGGCCTGAGGAGGGGGATACTGTAACGCTGGTATTGTCTGTACTTTGTTTTCCAGCGTTACTCTGCATGTTTTTTGCATTAACCCTTTTGCTCCTTTCCCCCTAACCAGCTGGGATACTGTTGTCTGTTACCTATATGGATGCTGCTCAGTTCCCGGCTCTGCTGCGTACCCGTACTTGCGTGAGTGGCTCCGCTGCTTTGCATGACCGCCCGCATGTGCGGTTCCTGACTTGCTGTGAAAGCCGTCCGTAGCTTGCAAAGTCCTCTGCAGTGGTGCATGACTTACTGCGTGGTTGGCAGCAGCCATTGTTGGGTTCCCTCTGTGTTGTGCTGTCTGGCTCTGCATAGGGGGCACGGCCCACACCTGTCCTGCTTTTATTGGATTGGGTGTTTACTAGAATTACTGCTCCAGCCTATCGCTGTGAAGCAGCTCATATATAAAGTTCCCCAGCCCTAGTGGGCGTTGCCAGAGCTTCACATTGAATCCACACTGAATCCCTGAACCTAGCCGTATGTGGTTGTGTGTTCAGCTCCTGCTCTGAATTTGATCAGCTCTGGAGAGCTGATTCCCTGTTCCTGTTGTGTCTTGTTCCCTGATCCTGGATCAAACCCGGTACCTGAATGTCTGAATTGTGTCTTGTGTTTCCGCCTATGCTGGGGGCTGATTACCCAGATCGCCGTTGCTGGAGGCTGTATATCCAGGCCTGTTCCTGCTGTGTCTAATTACCTGAACCCCTGATCCTGGATTGCATCCTGTACCTGAATGTCTGAACTGTGTCTTGTGTTTCCGCCTATGCTGGGGGCTGATTACCCAGATCGCCGTTCCTGGAGGCTGTATATCCAGGCCTGTTCCTGCTGTGTCTAATTACCTGAACCCCTGATCTTGGATCGCATCCTGTACCTGACTGTCTGAACTGTGTCCTTTGTGTTATGTTCCTGAAATCCTGCTGTGTCCAGAACCCTGTGCCAGTGACTGTGAATCCTTGCTATATAACCTGAGTTCATCTTGGAAGAAGGAGTCCGGTGTGTGCTGAGTTTCTGTTACTCTGTGCTCAGCCTCTGTGCAATCCCCGGCCAGTTCCCGTTGAGCCTGGTGGGGCTTGCACCAGACCGCTGGGGTTCCTTTTCAGGTCGCTGTCAGATGTCCGGATCCTATGCCTGATGACCATGGCCTGATGTCCGATGTCCGACGACCACTTCCAGATGTCCGGATCCTATCCTTCCTGCCTGATGTCCGGATCCTGCCGATCATTGCCAGATGTCCGGAGCCTGCTGATCGGTGCCAGATGTCCGGAGTCCGAGGCCTGTGTTCCAGTCCGTGTTCCTGTGATTCAATCCATGTTCCTGTCCGTGTTCCTGACTCCCTGAGACCCAATCCGTGTTCCTGATGTTCTTGTCCGTGTTCCTGACTCCCTGAGATCCAATCCATGTTCCTGTCTGTGTTCCTGACTCCCTGAGATCCAATCCGTGTCCCGGTTGTTCCTGTGCAGTCTAACTCTGTTTCAGCCATCAGCTCCTGATTCCAGTTACCTGCCTGTTACCTGTCGGCTTGCCTGTCTGCCATCCGTCTGCAGTTCCATCCAGAGGCTCGGACGTCATCTGCAGAGATCCCCGGCTCTTGCCTGCTCACCTAGGAGCGATCATCTGCCATCCGACTGCAGCTCCATCCGGAAGTTCGGACATCATCTGCAGAGATCCCCGGCTCTTGCCTGCTCACCTGGGAGCGATCATCTGCCATCCGACTGCAGCCTACCTGGAGGCTCCACCATATCAGGTCGTATATACCTGCCTGTCCCAGAGACTGCCTTGGTCACTTGTCGTGAAAACCTGCCTGTCCCAGAGACTGCCCTGGTCACTAGCCGTGACAACCTGCCTGTCCCAGAGTCTGCCTGGTCACTTGCCGTGACAACCTGCCTGTCCCAGAGACTGCCCTGGTCACTAGCCGTGACAACCTGCCTGTCCCAGAGTCTGCCTGGTCACTTGCCGTGACAACCTGCCTGTCCCAGAGACTGCCCTGGTCACTAGCCGTGACAACCTGCCTGTCCCAGAGACTGCCTTGGTCACTTGCCGTGACAACCTGCCTGTCCCAGAGACTGCCCTGGTCACTAGCCGTGACAACCTGCCTGTCCCAGAGACTGCCTGGTCACTTGCCGTGACAACCTGCCTGTCCCAGAGACTGCCTTGGTCACTTGCCGTGACAACCTGCCTGTCCTGCCGGTTCCTCCTTGGTCTACCCTGTGATGACGTCTGTCCTGGGTCGGTGTCTGATGTTCTCCTGCTGAGCCTGTGCTACGCCTGAGGCCTGAGAGAGAGGCCGTCCTAGTATGCCCGTGCCAGATGACCCTGGACTTCATCAACCCGTGATGACCCCGCCATCGTCTGAAGTCTGTCTGAGGTCGGTGTCTGATGTTCTCCTGCTGAGCCTGTGCTACGCCTAAGGCCTGAGAGAGAGGCCGTCCAAGTATGACTGTGCCAGATAACCCTGGACAGCATCTACCCGTGATGTCTTCAGGCACTCGTCTGTGATCCTGAGTTGTGTACCCTTCTCTGATGTGCGGAATCGGGAGCCCGGTCTTATGTTCTGTTTATGTACTTTGTTTCTTTAAGTAAACTTTATGTTTCTTCTTACCTGAAGTTGTGCGGTGTTGTCTAGTCCTGCAGGTCGCCACCTTGCCCACATGCTCAGCTGCCACGGATCCCGGTCGCTGCCCTTCCCTAGTCCGGGCAGGCCCGGGTCTCCCTCCGTGGTCCAGTGGGTCCACATTCTCTTACCATCTGGGACCCATGCCTCACGTCGTCGTGGACTGGCGGCGTGGGAGCATTGGCTAGCTAGGCAAGCTATGCCATGTCCCGACGCCCCACAGCCGTGGGAAGCGCTACAGATTCATTCAGCAGAGACCCGTCCACTTACTCCTCCTAAGACTATTCTTCCTGACTCTAGATTCCTGGGAGTGATTCATAATCAAGACCTACTTAAGGACATCAAGGAAGCATACCATGCGGATTCCTTGTTGGCACAACCCCCAAGGGACGTAAGTCTTGTCTTTAAGAATGGTGTGTGGATTCTGGGACAACGTCTATATATTCCTGAAACAGTCAGATTGAGAGTATTGCAACTCATTCACGATTCCAAGATAGCTGGGCATAGAGGAATTCTAAAGACACAGGAATTTCTTTCTCGTTTCTTTTGGTGGCCCACTTGCAGGAAGGATGTTTTAAACTATGTCACTTCATGTGAAGTCTGTGCAAGATGCAAAACACCTCGCTCCTCACCAACTGGTCTGTTACAACCTCTTCCCACCCCGTCCCGCCCGTGGGGATCCATTTCTATGGACTTCATTGTGGAGTTACCAACCTCTCAAGGGAAGAACACCATTCTAGTGGTGGTTGACCGTCTAACAAAGTCAGCTCATTTTATACCTTGTGTCGGCTTACCCACTGCAAAACAGACATCAGATTTGATGATTAAAGATGTGTTTCGCTTACATGGAGTACCGGATGAGGTTATTTCGGATCGAGGGGTGCAATTCACTTCTAGGTTTTGGCAAAATTTCTGTGCAGCATTGGACATTAAAGTAAACCTTTCTTCTGCTTTTCATCCCCAGACTAATGGACAGACCGAACGAACCAATCAAACCCTGGAGCAGTATCTCCGCTGCTTTATCTGCCACCTACAGGATGATTGGGTGGATCTACTTCCATTAGCTGAGTTCTCTTATAACAACTCTCAGAGTGCCTCCACTAAGCAGTCTCCTTTTTACTCCAATCTAGGTTATCATCCTAACATTCTACCACGATTTCCATAGAAACGCCTTTACCAGCAGTGGCTGAAAGAATCACGTCTTTACAGAAGAATATGGATCTTCTAAAGGAAAATCTGGAATCGGCTCAAGAAAGGTACAAGAAAGCAGCAGATAAATTTCGTAAACCTGCACCAGCTTTCAAGGTAGGAGACTTGGTCTGGCTGTCAACCAGAAATCTTAAGTTAAGGATTCCATCGTCTAAGTTGGGACATAAGTACATTGGACCCTATAAAATCAGTAAAATTATAAGTGCCGTTGCTTGTCGTCTTCAACTGCCCAGAACTATGAGAATCCACCCTGTCTTTCATGTATCCCTACTAAAGGCTGCAACACCCAATACGTTTCCTGGACGTTCTTCTCCTTGCCCTGACCCAGTGCTAGTCGATGGTCAGGAAGAATTTGTGGTGGAAAGGATTCTGGATTCCAGGTTATACAGAAATCAGTTACAATATTTGATTAAATGGCAAGGCTACCCAGTGGAGGACAACTCATGGGAACCAGTCAATAACGTTAATGCTCCTCGTTTGCTCCGCCAGTTTCATCAGAGGTACCCAGACAAGCCTGGTCTGAGGCCATCCGGAGGTTGTCCCTAAGGGGGGAGTAATGTAAGGTTCTTTGTACATGTTCTTGAAACTCAGTTTTTCCGTCAGCCATTTTGCTTTCTGTCTTGCTGCAGCTATTTTGCCCTCAGTCAATATGGAGTTTTCAGCTTTCATGTTCCCGCCCTGATTCTCTCCCTCTTGCTTCTTAAGCAGCCACAGCTGAGCAATCAGTGCTTCTGAATCTAGCCTGCAGTGAACCTGTGACCTGACTCCTGGAAGCCTTGGATTTTGTACTCCAGCTATTCCTACTGAGGAACTCTGGAACTTTTGTGTGGACTCTGGAACCCTGCTCTTTGAAAGACTCACGTTTGCATGGACTTACGGTAACAGAGAAGAAGATCCTGAACCTGTTGTGAAGAGTGATTGCTGAGCTTAAGTTATTCTGGCCTGCTGTGTATCCTGCTTCTGTATCTGCAAACTGTGTGACTATTTTTGCCAACTTGCATGAAGTAATACAAGACCTTCTATATCAAACCTGTGTCTCATGTATTTTCATCGCACCCAAGCACAAGACGCTATATGAACTGTACTACATACATTACACCTTGCTACACTCATCAGGAGAGCTTTAAACTAGAACAATGTGGGAAGGGAAGCAAAATGCCAGAAAAAGCCATACACCTGAAAAATACTATTGAGAATTCTGCTATTTGAAGTGAAAGGGAAGAACAAAGACAAAAAAATCTAAATAATAAAAATATTGAAGAAAGAGAAACCAATCACAAACTAAAATGTTTCTATATAAATGCACAAAGCATGGGCAACAAACAAGGAGAATTGGAACTACTAACGCAGGAAAATAAATATGTCATTGGAATCACTGAAACTTGGTGGGACGATACACATGATTGGAATACAAGGCTAGAATGATACAACTTATTTGCAAGAAACAGACTTGATAAAACGAGGAGAAGGTGTCGCATTGTATGTTAGAAAAGCGTATATCTGCACAGAGATTGAAGCTACAGAGACTGGGAGTTTTGTGGAAACTGTTTGGGTAAGAATACAAGGACAGAACAATGGAAAGGACAACATTGTAGGCATTTACAGGCCTCCTGTGCAAGCTGAAGATATGGATGAACTCTTTATGCATCAAATGGCCAAGTTCTCCAAAAAATATGACATAGTTGTCATGGGAGATTTCAACTATCCAGACATTTGTTGAGAATCTCTCTCAGGCAAAACTAACAGGTAAAGGAAATTCTTATCCTCTCTTGCTGACAACTTTATCTTCCAAAAGGTAGGGTAGAAAACAAGGGGATCTGCTACTTTGGATCTAATCCTTATAAACAGGGAGGAAATGGTTGAGGAGTAGGGTTGAGCATTCCGATACTGCAAATATCGGGTATCGGCCGATATTGGCTGTATCGGAATTCCGATTCCGAGTTCCGATATTTTCGTCTTATCGGATACCGGAATCGGGATTGTCACTGTCACTGTCAGTGTCCGTCGGTCGGGTCTGTCAGGAGTCAGCGGCACTTACCTGGCAGAAGATCTCCGGCGGTCACGTCCTGGACTGCTTGATGGCCGCAATCTTCTTTCCCCGGCGGTCACATGCAGTTTCTCGCGATAACTGCAGTGACTGCTGGGTAATCCCGGCCGTAAAGCTGTCAGTCCGATGACGTCACCGCCGGGGAAGCAGGTAATCAGCTGTGCTGCGTCGCGATGACAGGCTCTGCCTGTCATTGCGATGTAGCAGAGTTGGATCGTCGTGGGACTGTCGTTATGGACTGCGTCGGACAGGTGGTATACTGTTGGTTTGTTTTTTTCCTTTTTTGACAGGAGATCGATGGCGTCACAGGAATGAGAGAGTAATAAAAGAAATGAAAACTGTGTTGTCTCTTTTATTTCATTAAAATACTTTTTTCTTGCTTTGTCTTTTTTTATGCATTTAATAACTTTGGGATTAATAATGGATCGGTGTCTTATTGACACCTCTCCATTATTAACCGGGCTTATTGTCACCGTGCAATCAACGGTGACATTAACCCCTTATTACCCCGCTTGCCACCGCTACAGGGCAAGTGGGAAGAGCCGGGTAAAGTGCCACAATTGGCACATCTTTTGATGCGCCAAATGTGGGGCTGCTGTAGCCTGGTATTATCAGGCTGTTGAGGGCCAAAATCCATGGGCCTTGACAGTCTTTTAATACCAGGCCGCAGCAGTCTGCATTTTACTTGGCTGGTTAACAAAAATAGGGGGGATCCCCACGCCGTTTTTTTTTCGAGGGGATCCCCTATTTTTGTTAACCAGCCAAGCTAAGCAGACTGCTGTGGCCTGGTATTATCAGGCTGGCAAGGTCCATGGATATTGGATCCTTACCAGCCTGAAAAACCAGGCCTCAGTGGTCTGCTTCATCTGGCTGGTTAACAAAAATAGGGGGGACCCCACGCCAATTTTTTTCGAGGGGATCCCCTATTTTTGTTAATCAGCCAAGATATGCAGACTGCTGTGGCCTGGTATTATCAGGCTGGCAAGGTCCATGGATCTTGGCTCCTTAACAGCCTGAAAATCCAGGCCTCAGCGGTCTGCTTCATCTGGCTGGTTAACAAAAATAGGGGGACCCCACGCCAATTTTTTCGAGGGGATCCCCTATTTTTGTTAATCAGCCAAGATATGCAGACTGCTGTGGCCTAGTATTATCAGGCTGGCAAGGTCCATGGATCTTGGCTCCTTAACAGCCTGAAAATCCAGGCCTCAGCGGTCTGCTTCATCTGGCTGGTTAACAAAAATAGGGGGGACCCCACGCCATTTTTTTTTCGAAGGGAACCCCTATTTTTGTTAATCAGTTCCCTCTGACGTCACTGATTGTGTCCCTGGCTGACCTGAAGTGAAAGTGGAAAGCAATCAATTAAGCTTTCCACTTAAGGGCCCGTCTCACATAGCGATATCGCTACCGAGATCGCTGCTGAGTCACTAGTTTTGTGACACAGCAGCGAGCTCACCAGCGATATCGCTGTGTGTGACATTCAGCGACGATCAGCCCCCCTGCCGGGTATCGCTGATCGTCGCTGAAATGTCAGGACCTTTTTTTGATCGCTGGTTTCCGCTGACAGGCACGCATCGCTGCGTGTGACAGGCGGGAGACCAGCGATCCGCTGGTAACCAAGGTACACAGCGGGTTTCCAGGCGCGGGGCTGTGCCTAGAAACCCGCTGTGTACCTTGGATACCAGTGCCCTGATGCAGGGAGCTGGTATCCAAGGTACACAGCGGGTTTCCAAGCGCTGCGCGGTGCCTGGAAACCCGCTGTGTACCTTGGTTACCAGCGGATCGCTGGTCTCCCGCCTGTCACACGCAGCGATGCGTGCCTGTCAGAGGGAAACCAGCGATCAAAAAAAGGTCCTGACATTTCTGCGACGATCAGCGATACCCGGCAGGGGGGCTGATCGTCGCTGAATGTCACACACAGCGATATCGCTGGTGAGCTCGCTGCTGCGTCACAAAACTTGTGACTCAGCAGCGATCTCGGTAGCGATATCGCTATGTGAGACGGGCCCTTAAGCGATGTTACCCGCAGTGTCGCTGTCCCAGATCGCTGCCTGAGCTGCCTGTTTGGCAGCTCAGCAGCGATCATGTAGCGATACACCAGCGATCCTGACAAGTGCATATCGTTGTCGGGATCGCTGGTGTATCGTTATGTGACACCCAGCCTTTACTCTCCTGTCAGGCAGGAGAGGAACTCATTCATTTGGGGTTTACTGTGAGGCTGCAGCATTAGCTGCGGTCCCTGCAGTAAACATTAACCCTTTCTGAAGGATTACACCGTGGGACCTGACTGTGCATGGGATAGGTAAGAATAATTTTGCTTTTTTATTTTATTTTTATTACAGGAAATGGTTTTTGCAGTAAAATAAAAGATGGTCAAAAACATGTGTCTTTATTTCATTAAAATGATTTTTAATTAAAGTGTGTGTGTTTTATTTTTATTTCATGCAATAGGATTAATAATTGATAGTTGTCTAATTGACAGCTCTCAATTATTAACCTGGCTTAAGGTCACCTTTCAATAGCAAGGTGGCTTTAACCCCATATTAACCCATTCGCCACCGCTACAGGGCAATGGGAATAGACGGGCAAAGTGCCAGAAAGGGCAAATCTAATTATAGATTTGTCTTTCCTGGGGTGTCTGGGGGCAGATGTTAGTAGCCGGGGGGGGCAAAAATAATGGTCCCTCTCTGGGCTATTATTATCTGCCCCCACTCACTGGCTTTGTCTGTCTGGTTGCGAAAATAGGGCGGGAGCCCACGCATTTTTTTTCAGCAATTTTACACCTCATATATATATATATACATGTCATTGAATTTGTGACACATATATATATATATATTTATATTTGTAGTTCATACACTTCTACATAGTATATTAGCCGCTAATTCAATTGCCGGCTTTTGTGAAAATGCAGAACCCGACATGAAATGACACTTGGTGTACATAGGGTTAACCATGTCTTTTCATGTCCTTTGCTATCTAATTTGCACAAACAATTAAATCAGTCTATGTGTGCAAAATTTCACACCTGTAGGGGTTAATTAAAGGTGTAAATTCGTAGCAAAAAAGTCCGTTTTTTTTACAACGAATTTACACCTTTAATTAACCCCTACAGGTGTGAAATTTTGCACACATAGTCTGATTTAATTGTTTGTGCAAATTAGATAGCAAAGGACATGAAAAGACATGGTTAACCCTATGTACACCAAGTGTCATTTCATGTCGGGTGCTTCTGTCTTTTCACTGAAGCCGTCTTTACCCGGCAATTGAATCAGAGGATATTTTACTATGTAGAAGTGTATAAACTATACATATATGTATATATATATATGTCACAATGACATGTATATATATATATATATGTATTCTATGTGTGTATATTTAGTGTTTACAAGGAAAGAATGGGGTTTTTTTAGTTGCGATATTTTGTTCCCATAGACTTACATGGGACTTCCGGTATCGGCATCGGGTATCGCCGATATTTTAGTGATATCGGCGATACCATTCCGATTCCGATACTTTAGGATATCGGAAAGTATCGCTCAACTCTATTGAGGAGGTAAGAGTGGCTGGGACCCTTGGAGGTAGCGACCATGCTAATTTAGAATTTTGGATAGCTAGAGGAGGAAGACCTGTGAAGACTCAGACGTCAAGGTTAGATTTCAGAAAGGCTGATTTTAAGCGACTTAAGGTAAGGGACTTAAGGGACTTAAGGTACTGCCACACTTAGTGATCTCGTTAGCGATCTCAATAACGACGCAAGCTAATGAGATCGTTTGTGAGATCTCTTTTAGGTCGCTAGTAGCTGCCAAACAGGAGATCTCATAAACGACTCATCAGCGGTCAGCGATCTCTTTAATGACTTTGGCGGTCGTTAGGATGTCATTAGCATGTACTGAGCGCTTCTGATTCTTAGGAATTTCCAGCATCACTCCTGCTCTCTGCGTCCTGCTAGCCTGCTTTGCAACTGCTGCGATCCTCTCTGTGACGCAAAAGAGAACTTATAGATATTGCGATCCATTCCGTGACGCTAAACCCATATGCGTCACAAACGAGGTCGTTCGCAAAAGGTGCCAAACACAGCGATATAGGCTCACCAACGATCAAAAAACGGTCCAGAACTCTAGTGAACGATCAACGAGATCACAGCAGGGGCCACATAGTTGCTACATGCCACACACAGCTAAGTCGCTAACGAGATCGCAAAATAGTGACGTTTTAGTGATCTCGTTTGCGATCTCGTTTGCGATCCCGATTAGTGTGGCATACCCTTTAGAAAGAGAATTGGAGGGATCCAATGGCTAAATATCCTTAAGGACAAAAATGTCCAGGAAGGATGGGAAATCTTGAAAAATTAGATTCTCAAAGCACAATTGTTAACAATTCTGAAAACAGGGAAGAATGTTATGTTTCGGTAGCTGAGGAGTGCAGGTAAAAAAGGAAATACACCAGAGCAGTTGGAATCTATGAGATTGCAGTACCCTGACTAACCACCACAACTAGAGGCAGCCGTGGAGCGTTCCTACGTTGGTCCTAGACGCCTCGTCACAGCCTGAGAAACTAACTACACCTAAAGACAGAAATAGGAAAGCTATCTGCCCCGGAGCAGAACCCCAAAGATAATAGAAAGCCCCCAAACATGTAATGGCGGTTAGACAAGAGGAAATACTGACACAGAAAGAAAATAGTATGAGCAAACGCTGGGGCCCAAACTAACTAAATAGAAAAGGATAGGAAGGGTACTTACTGCAATCCCAGAAAACCCTGAAAAACACCAACTCTACTAATTTCAAAATCACCTGAGATCACACGACCTCTACCACCTAAATTAGTTCTCTGGTGTAAGAAAATCAAAACAGCAGCCACTGAAAAAACTGGAAAAAGCAAAAGTACAAAACTCAGTGGCTGAACTAAACAGAGAGGGCAAAAGCCCCCGGAGGGGACCCTGAAGGCCCCCACAGAAGTGCAGGACAAAATGCAAAAATATAGCAAAAACACAAAAGAAGAAAAATTCTTATCTGGTAGCAGGAGATGCAGACACGACACAGCAGGCTACAAGGGAAACTGGAAAGAAGGATTCAGACCAGAACAATTGATCACCGGCAACCCTGATGGGAAAATGACTCCCTTATATAAGACCAGTCAGTAACACCTGATTCCCAGTCCTCACAATCTTCACTAGTACCGCTTGTAACCACCAGAGGGAGCCTCTGCTCAGAACTCATCTCAAACCCATTCACAACAGTACCCCCCCCTTGAGGAGGGGTCACCGAACCCTCATTTGAGCAACCAGGTCGGTCAGGATGAGTTCTATGATACGCACGGATAAGTCTCCTAGCATGGATGTCCGAAGCAAACACCCAAGAATTGTCTTCCTGACCATAACCTCTCCATTTAACCAAATACTGGAGTCTTCGTCTAGAAAAACGAGAATCCAATATTTTCTCAACCACATACTCCAGATTGCCCTCAACCAAAACAGGGTCAGGAGGCACAGCAGCAGGAACCACTGGCTCAACAAACCTCTTCAACAAGGACTTGTGGAACACGTTATGGATCTTAAATGTCCCTGGAAGAAGCAAACGAAAAGAAACAGGATTAATAATCTCCATGATCTTATAAGGTCCAATGAACCTAGGCTTAAATTTAGGAGATGCTACTCTCATAGGAATATTCTTTGAGGACAACCAGACCAAGTCCCCCACTTTAAACCGAGGACCATCAGTCCTATGCCGGTTAGCAAACCGCTGGGCCTTCTCCTGAGAGAGGGACAACCTCTCCACTACCTGGTCCCAAATCTGTTGCATACGCTCAACAACAGAGTCAACACCTGGACAGACAGAAGCTTCCTCTGTCCTGAAGAAAATCGAGGGTGAAACCCAGAATTACAGAAAAACGGAGACATCAAAGTGGCAGAGCTAGCCCTATTATTAAGAGCAAACTCAGCCAAAGGCAAAAAAGAGACCCAGTCATCCTGATCAGCAGACACAAAGCATCTTAGATAAGTCTCCAATGTCTGGTTTGTTCTCTCAGTTTGACCATTGGTCTGAGGATGAAATGCCGAGGAGAAAGACAATTGAACACCCAGTTTAGAACAAAAAGTCCTCCAAAATCTGGAAACAAACTGGACTCCTCTGTCAGACACAATGTTCTCAGGAATGCCGTGTAAACGAACCACGTGCTGAAGGAACAACGGCACCAATTCAGAGGAGGAAGGCAACTTAGGTAATGGCACAAGATGTATCATTTTGGAAAACCTATCACAAATTACCCAGATGGTGGTCATTCTCTGAGAAACAGGAAGATCGGAAATGAAATCCATAGAGATATGGGTCCATGGTCTCTTGGGCACAGGCAATGGCATCAACAAACCACTAGAGCGAGAGCAAGGCTTGGAGCGAGAGCAAGTCCCGCAGGACTGCACAAATTCCCTGACATCGCGAGACAAGGTAGGCCACCAAAAGGACCGACTAACCAAGTCTCTGGTACCAAAAATTCCGGGATGCCCAGCCAATGCGGAACAATGAATCTCAGACATCACACTCTTTTTCCATTGGTCCGGGACAAACAATTTTCCAACAGGGCAGCGCTCGGGCCTATCCTCCTGACACCCCTCCAGAGCAAGTCTCAAATTGGGCGAGATGGCGGAAAGAACTACACCCTCCTTCAAAATAACAGAAGGATCAGATAACTCAGGAGAGTCCGCAAGGAAACTCCTCGAGAGGGCATCCGCCTTAACATTCTTAGTGCCAGGAAGAAAGGAAACCACAAAATTAAAACGTGTGAAAAACAAGGCCCACCTGGCCTGTCTAGGATTGAGTCGCTTGGCAGATTCCAGATAGACCAGATTCTTATGGTCCGTAAGGACCACCACCTGATGTTTGGCTCCCTCCAGCCAATGTCTCCACTCTTCAAAAGCCCACTTCATGGCCAATAACTCCCGATTACCCACGTCATAATTACGTTCAGTAGGAGAAAATTTTCGAGAGAAAAAGGCACAAGGGTTACTTTTAGAGGTCTCTGGATCTTTTGGGACAAAACGGCACCTGCCCCAATTTCAGAGGCATCAACCTCCACTGAAATGGCAGAGAAACATCAGGCTGCCGTAGAACAGGAGCAGAAGTGAATCTCTGCTTAAGTTCCTGAAATGCAGAGACTGCCTCAGGAGGCCAATTCACCACATCAGAACCCTTTCTGGTCAAATCAGTTAATGGTTTAACAATAACCGAGAAATTACCAATAAATTTACGATAAAAATTGGCAAAACCCAAAAATCTCTGAAGAGCCTTTAATGAAGTAGGTTGGACCCAATCACAGATGGCCTGAACCTTGACCGGGTCCATTTCAATAACAGATGGGGACAAAATGAATCCCAGAAATGAGATCTTCTGTACGCCAAAAAGACACTTTGATCCCTTCACATACAGAGCATTCTCTCTCAAAATCTGGAATACAGTTCGAACATGTTTCACATGAGAGTCCCAGTCATTAGAAAAAATCAAGATATCATCCAAATAAACAATCAGAAATTTGTCCACAAAATCCCTGAAAATGTCATTCATGAAGGACTGGAAGACGGAAGGAGCATTAGTGAGCCCAAAGGGCATCACTAGGTACTCAAAATGCCCTTCGGGGTATTGAATGCCGTCTTCCATTCATCCCCGTGCTTAATGCGAATAAGGTTATACGCCCCCCTGAGGTCAAGCTTGGTAAACCAAGTAGCGTTTTTCACCCTGGAAAACAGGTCAGAAATCAAGGGTAACGGGTATTGATATTTCACAGTAATATTGTTCAAGAGACGATAATCAATACACGGCCTTAATGAACCATCTTTTTTGGCCACAAAGAAAAAACCGGCACCTAAGGGTGAAGAGGATGGTCTGATATGACCCTTCTCCAATGATTCCTTGATATAAGACAAGTTAAAAAGGCGACCTTTAGGGAATTTACTACCCGGCACTAATTCAATAGCGCAGTCATAGCTCCTATGGGGAGGTAAGGATGCAGATTTACTTTCGCTAAACACATCAGAAAAATCAAACAAAAAGTCAGGAACATCCTGAGCCTGGGGGAGGCAGAAAAAACAGGAGTGTTGGTATTAACACATTGGCAGCCCCAACTGGTTACAGACACAGATTTCCAATCCAAAACAGGATTATGAGACTGTAACCAAGGGAAACCCAGCACGATAATGTCATGCAGATTATATAGAACCAAAAATTTGCAGCACTCCTGGTGATCAGGTTCAACCCTCATTATCACCTGAGTAGAAAACTGGGGTTTATTCTCAGCCAAAGGGGTAGAATCGATCCCCAGTAGGGGAATAGACTTCTGTAGGGGTATCAAGGGAAACCCACAACGTTTAGCAAAATCATAATCCATCAGGTTAATAGCTGCTCCAGAATCAACGAAAGCCTGAGCAGAAAATGAGGACAGAGAGCATATCAGAGTGACAGTTAATAAAAACTTAGTCTGAACACTACCCAAGACAACTGAGCGTGCAAAATGTCTTCCCCGCTTAGGGCAGACTGAAATAGCATGAGAGGCATCACCACAGTAGAAACATAACCCATTGCGCTTTCGAAACTCATGACGCTGTGCCCCAGACACCACTCTATCACACTGCATGGTTTCAGGAGCTGGCTCACAAGGCAACACCATTCCACGCATACTTCTCCGCTCACGCAAACGTCTGTCAATTTGAATCGCTAATGACATAGAATCATTGAGACCAGAGGGGACAGGGAATCCCACATAACATCCTTTACATTATCCGACAGACCCTTCCGGAAAAGGGCCGCCAAAGCGTCGTCATTCCATTTGGTCAGGACTGCCCACCTACGGAATCTCTGACAGTACAACTCAGCGTCATCAAGCCCCTGATTTAATGCCAACAAGGCTTTTTCAGCTTGATCAGTGACATTAGGCTCATCGTACAATAACCCCAAAGCCTGAAAAAATGCATCAACATCACTCAAAACAGGATCCCCAGGTGTCAGGGAAAAAGCCCAATCCTGAGGATCGTCCGCAGGAGAGAGATGATAATTTGAACCTGCTGCGCTGCGTTTCCTGAGGACTTAGATTTTAAGGCAAAAAACAATTTACAATTATTTTTGAAATTCTGAAACTTAGCTCGATCCCCTAAAAACAAATCTGGCATGGGAATCCTAGGTTCCACAACAGGCAACCTAGCAAGATATGCAGCAACACTCTGAACCTCAGTGGCAAGCTGATCCACACGGCCAGACAACTGTGCAAACTCCATTGGGAGAAAAAATCCTCCCAGCACCCAGAGATACAGAGGGAAAAAAAAAAAAAAAAATGCAACAAACAGAAAAATATCTCTGACAACTCTGACAACCTTTCTTCCTTCACAATATTTTTTCCCTTCTGTGAGTACCATACAATTTATGGGCCGGTGATACTGTTATGTTTCGGTAGCTGAGGAGTGCAGGTAAAAAAGGAAATACACCAGAGCAGTTGGAATCTATGAGATTGCAGTACCCTGACTAACCACCACAACTAGAGGCAGCCGTGGAGCGTTCCTACGTTGGTCCTAGACGCCTCGTCACAGCCTGAGAAACTAACTACACCTAAAGACAGAAATAGGAAAGCTATCTGCCCCGGAGCAGAACCCCAAAGATAATAGAAAGCCCCCAAACATGTAATGGCGGTTAGACAAGAGGAAATACTGACACAGAAAGAAAATAGTATGAGCAAACGCTGGGGCCCAAACTAACTAAATAGAAAAGGATAGGAAGGGTACTTACTGCAATCCCAGAAAACCCTGAAAAACACCAACTCTACTAATTTCAAAATCACCTGAGATCACACGACCTCTACCACCTAAATTAGTTCTCTGGTGTAAGAAAATCAAAACAGCAGCCACTGAAAAAACTGGAAAAAGCAAAAGTACAAAACTCAGTGGCTGAACTAAACAGAGAGGGCAAAAGCCCCCGGAGGGGACCCTGAAGGCCCCCACAGAAGTGCAGGACAAAATGCAAAAATATAGCAAAAACACAAAAGAAGAAAAATTCTTATCTGGTAGCAGGAGATGCAGACATGACACAGCAGGCTACAAGGGAAACTGGAAAGAAGGATTCAGACCAGAACAATTGATCACCGGCAACCCTGATGGGAAAATGACTCCCTTATATAAGACCAGTCAGTAACACCTGATTCCCAGTCCTCACAATCTTCACTAGTACCGCTTGTAACCACCAGAGGGAGCCTCTGCTCAGAACTCATCTCAAACCCATTCACAACAGAAGAATAGGAAGCATTTAAGGAAACCAGGATGGATGAACACAGAACTTAAACACATGCTAAAAAGGAAGAAAGAAATGTTAATCAAATGGAAAAAGGGAGGTGTTTCTTTTTTTTTTTACTATTCTTTCCTTCTTTTTAGTACCCTAGGATTACGGTTAGGCAGGTGATTCTGTTATGATATGGTAGCCGAGGAGGACAGTAACAAAATAGCCAAGGCAGCCAGTCACCCAGAGAGGTTGGTAACTAATGGATTGCAGACCCCTAAACTAACCGCACAACTAGAAGCAGCCGTGGGACGTACCTATGATGACCATGACGCATCGACACAGCCGGAGAGTTAGCTAAGCCTAAAGATAGAAAGAGGAAAGCTAACTGGCCCGGAGTAGTGCCCCAAAGGAATAGCTAGCCCCACACATATATTGGCAGTGAGACAAGATGAAATACAAACGCAGGCAGAAAATAGAGTAAGCAAACGCTGGGTCCCAAAACTGTCTAGACAGGACAGGATAGAAAAGAACACTCTCTGCAATTCAGCAAAACCTAGAAAAAATTCCAACACTTTTGACTCCAAAATATACTGAGACCACACGATCTCTTTCCGCTATATCAGAACACTGGTGTGAACAGGTAGCTACCCAGCAGCCACTGAAATAACAGGAACTGAACAAATGAACTGAGATAACTGAGAAACAGAGACCAGCGCAGGCCCCAGAAGCGGGACCCGGCTGACTTCACTCAGAAGGCAGAAAAAACAAAAGAAAACAAAACCACAGAAGCAAGCAAGAAATAGCTTATCTGAAAGTTGCAAGAGATCATAGCAAGCTGACTTCCAAACTGGACCAGGAAGAGACAACTAATCACCGGCGAGGATCATGGGAAAGTTACTCCCTTAAATCTCCCCAGTCATCATTCCCAGATTGCCAATCGTCCGCAGCTGGATCCTCAGCTGAAGGGCCCCTGTCCGTCAAGGCAGCGTCATTAATATCAACAGCCACCAGAGGGAGCCCCAACTCAGAATCCAAAGCATTCACAACAGGGAGGCAAATCTAAAGAATAATATAATGCTCTCTGCAGAACCTGCAGGGCTCAAATCAGATTATCTAAAGCTGACAATGAATTAAGGCTTGCAAGAGATGTCAAAAGCAACAAAAAAGGATTTTGGTGATATGTCAAAAGTAAAAGAAAAGTCAAAGATGCTGCAGGATTTTTACAGGATGAACATGATGAAATGGTAAGACAGGGTGTGGAGAAGGCCGAACTTTTAAATTCCTATTTTGCATCTGTTTTCTCTCAGAAAGGAAATGTAACATCAACTGATCTTCACTGTCCTATTAAGAGAATAGAAGAATCCAGGATATCCATAAACAGAAAAATAGTGAGGAAACACTTAGCTAACATAAATTAATTCAAGTCTCCAGGTCCAGATGAATTACACCCCAGAGTACTGAAGGAGATAGCAGAAGAAATTCTTGAACCACTCTCCATAATCTTTGAAAATTCTTGGACAACAGGGGAAGTCCCAGAAGACTGGAGAAGAGCAAATGTTGTTCCTATCTTCAAAAAGGGAAAGAAGGTGGACCCAGAGAACTATAGGCCAGTGAGTCTGACTTCTATACCAGGAAAGATCTTTGAACAAATTATTAAACAACATGTATGTAAGTACCTGGATAAGTCAGCATGGGTTTGTAACTAATAAGTCATTCAGACTAACTTAATTTACTTCTATGACAGAATTACTGACTGGGTGGATCAGGGAAATGCTGTAGATATAGTATATCTTGATTTCAGCAAAGCATTTGACAAAGTATCTCACACAATCCTTATTGAAAAAATGACTAAGTATGGAATGGACAAGTCAACTGTTAGGTGGATTCATAACTGGCTTAGTCGTCGTAAATGGCTGCACATCCAGTTGGAAGAATGTCTTAAGGGGGGTACCACAGGGCTCTGTCCTGGGCCCTGTATTGTTCAACATCTTTATCTGATTAAATTTGCTGATGACTCAAAGCTAGGAGAGATAGCTAATACTGGAAATAAGAGAGAGAGGATTCAAAAAGATATTGAAAAACTGGAGCAGTGGGCAGCAACTAACAGAATGGTTTTTAACAGCGAAAAATACAAAGTACTACATCTGGGCAATAAAAATGAAAAAAGCATATACAAAATGGGAGGAATAGGGCTAATTAACAGCACATGCGAAAAAGACTTGGGTACACTAATAGATCACAGACTGAACATGAGTCAACAGTGTGATGCAGATCTCATCTGGAATACTGTGTCCAGTTTTGGGCACCACATTTTAAAAAAGACATCAGCAAACTAGAGTAAGTTCAGAGAAGAGCGACTAGAATCGTGACTGGTCTGCAAACCATGTCCTATGAGGAACGGTTGCAGGATTTGGGAATGTTTAGCTTGCAAAAGAGAAGACTGAGAGGAGACTTAATAGCTGTATGCAAATACCTCAAGGGCTGTCACATTGTAGAAGGGTCATCTTTATTCTCATTTGCACAAGGAAAGACTGGAAGCAATGGGATGAAACTGAATGGGAGGAGACACAGATTAGATATTAGAAAAAACTTTTTGACAGTGAGAGTGATCAATGAGTGAAACAGGCTGCCAGAGAGATGGTGAGTTCTCCTTCAATAGAAGTCTTCAAACAGAGGCTGGACCGATATCTGTCTGGGATGATTTAGTGAATCCTGCTTTGAGCAGGGGGTTGGACCAGATGGCCCAGGAGGTCCCTTCCAACTCTACCATTCTGATTCTATGAATTCTCTAATAGTCATATCTTATTCATAATAGACTATTAGAACACTTATTAGCAGTTAAAAGTTAGACATTTTATTTGAAAAATTAACTAATTTAGAAAGTGATGGCAGAAACACATTTCAAAAAAGTTGGAAAAGGGTTAACAAAAGATTGGGAAAGTAAATGGTATTTAAAAAAACAGCTGAAGGGTGAAGTCATATGACAGAAGCTAAAAAGAATACATTAGAGGGCACAGTCTTTCTAAAATGCCAGGGTCACACTTGTGAGTGTGATGCGAGAAACTCACGCAAGTCTCTTGCATCAATACCCGGCACTGCCACCGGCACTTGGACCGGAGCGTTCAGCTGCATAGAAATATATGTAGCCGCACACTCCGATCCCGAGTACCGGCGGCAGTGCCGGGTATCGATACGAGAAACTCGAACATGTTTCTCGCATCACACTTGCAAGTGTGACCCGGACAAAGATGTTCAGAGGTTCTTTAATATGTGGAACAATATTGAAACGTTAAATTGTGGAACAATTTGAGAAAAATGTTCCCCATCATAAAATAGTAAGGGTGCATACAAGGGACTATTCTTAATGTAAACATATGTAATCATTTGTACTAAAGAATTAAAAAATACAACATTTAGGGTATG
Source organism: Oophaga sylvatica (assembly GCA_033576555.1). Lineage (NCBI taxonomy): Eukaryota > Metazoa > Chordata > Amphibia > Anura > Dendrobatidae > Oophaga > Oophaga sylvatica. Next base: position 176,139,281 of record JARQOD010000002.1, read on the forward strand.
TTTCCACAGTCAACATACGGCAGTGCTTTGGACGTAGCACATGTCCGCTGTGTCCAAAGCGCTGCCAGCTTTTGAACATAGGTGATTCCGTATGTGTTCATTGAACCATGGGGAATCACAGCATCCATTACATTGGACGGGACATTTATTTTGCCTAGATAAATAGACAGCTGCGCCACATGTGCGTATATGCAGGGCTGCCGGAGGCAGTAGTGCACGCATAATGGAGATGGAATTTCATGAAATCCCATCCACTATACTGTAACATCTGGCCGCTGCAAGTTTGATGCTGAGGATGTACACAGCATCAAACCCGCAGCATTTACTGACCTTGGAAACATACCCTAGAGGTCAGATACTCCTATAGTATACATAATTTTTTTCATGCCACTAATTACTCTGACAAGTTTTTAATTACTGCAATGCTAGCACTATTCAACTGCCCCAATGCAAGTATAATAAAAGTTTATAATGTGCACTGTAGCTCTTATATAGCCAAAGGAATTGAAAGACATTCATTAACCCCTTCACTACCTTTGATGCATGTTTACTTCCAAGGTCATTTCCCTGCCTTTGATTCAGGCTTGAACATGGAGACCACATCTTTCCCTGCACATGATGACTTATTTAATCAGCCATCATTTGACTGTAACAGCTGCGAGAGAGAGTGGTATTCTTTTAACCAGTTAAATCCTGCTGTTAATCACTGACAGCTGGATATAATGTGCGACGGTCAAAAAAGTATCATTTTTTTTCTTACAAATTTCTACAATTTTTTTCACTACTTAAATAAAAAAAACTATACATGTTTGATATCTGCATAATCATACTGACCTGTGGAATTATATTGCAAAGTTATTTTTACCATATTGTGAACATTGGAAATAAAAAAAACAAAAATTATGTGGAATTCCACTTTTTTTTCTATTTCAATGCACTTGGATTTTTTTTCTTGCTTTTTAGTGCATCACATAATAAAATAAACAATGTCATTCAAAAGTACAACTTGTCCTGCAAAAAACAATACCTTCTTCAGCTATGGGGATGGAAAACTAAAAAGTTATGGCTCTTGGAAGGTGAGGAAAAAAGGTCAAAATGGGAAAATCCCAAGTTCATGACAGAGTTAAATAAGTGTAGTTTTATAGGAACCCACTTCAACATTTGTTTTATTTGCCACAAGATAAATCAAACAGAGATGTTCAAATTTATTATCAATTTGATATATAATGAGATTAAAAAATGCACAAAGTTGCTAGTTACTGATTCAGAAACATGTAATACAGTGATCATTTTCTCTGGTGCTTTTAAATATGGCAAGGGTTGGGATTACATTTTTAACAACGGGTTCCTTGTCTGTTGTCTGTGTTAGGAAACCGCACTTATTTAAATAAGCCACGTCCATAAAAAGACATACCCTTTTGCCAGCCCATTTTCACACACATTTTCATAAGCCACAAAATACAAATAACTGTAACTAAAAGTAAAGGCGCCTTACTCTTCTTACCCCACCTCTATCTTAATTTATAGTCTCATTTGTCTCCTGTCCAGCACACAGTCAGTCACATCTTAGTATGGTGAATCGTTAATGGTTTTCTGCAAGTTTTGAAAATTAGTTCCAAAGGGACCCTGTGCAAATTTGAAAGGATGACCTGCTGTTCATCTGTTAACTCAACTGTCTGCTGCAATTAATTTCTGGCCTCAGCAGCAAATATGTGCACAATAACCTCCCAATATGACCAGTCTACATATTACCTCCACATAGTGAACAATAATACCACAATACAGGGGACAAATACTGCCACACTAGTAATGAGCGAGTGCACTCACCACTGCTCGATACTTGATCTAGCATCAGAGTGCTCATACATGCTTATTACTTGGCCGAGTAACTCGTGGCACTCGAGAACATGCTCAAGTCACACCCAGCATGTTGTGTGGCTGTTTTTCAGTCACAAAACATGCAGTGATTGTCTTCCAATTACGGTAATACCGTAGCCATGTTGGCTACTGGCATTACTGTGCATGGCTGGCTGCATGATGTCATCGGGTCTATATAAGATTACATGAATGGATGCTCGCCACACTGTACCTTGGAAACAGAGTAGGCAAAGTCACTGAAGAAGGGAAAGTTTGCATTAGGCCAGTCTCACACGTCCAGATATTTTTGGTACCAGAAAAATCGGTATCGGAGATATTCATGTCCGTGTGTCCATGTAAATACATGGTATATCCGTGTGGCAAACGTGTGCCGCACGTGTGCCACATCGGGACCACATGGACAGCCGGAGGGGAAGAAGCACTACAGAAAGCTCTGTTCCCCTGTCTGTGGTGCTGAAGCTCCCTGTCATTATTCTCCCTGCTCTGCAGGCAACAGCAAGCAGGGAGAATAAATGAAAGAAAACCTGATGTGGGGTCCCCTTTAGTAATTGAACCAACCCGGCAAAACTATACAGGTGCTGGCTGCTATTCTGAGGCTGGAAAGGGGTCATGAATATGGGCCTCCCAGCCTAAAAACAGCAGTCTGCAGCTGCCCAGAAAAGGCGCATCTATTAGATGCCCCTGTTCTGGAGCATTGTCGGGTTCTTCCCACTTGCCCTGTAGTGGTGGTAAGTGGGGATAATAAGGGGTTAATGTCACCTTTCTATTGTAAGGATACATTAAGCCAGGCTTAGTAATGAAGAGGTGTCAATAAAACACCTATTCATTAATAACCCTAGAGTTATTACAGGGTTAAATAAATACTCAAACAATAAGAATAAAGTATTTTCATGAAAGAATACACTACACAGTTTTTAAATCTTAATTACACTCCCATTCCATAATCAAAGCCCTCGATCTCCTGGAAAAAATATAAAATATAAAATAAAAAAGCAACAATATCCCATACCTGTCCACCGTGCAGTCAAGTCCCACGGAGCAATCCATCTCAAAGGGTTAATCAGTTTTCAGCCAGAGCGCTGCTAATGCAGCTGCTTTGACTGTAAACTACTGGGGAATGAATGGGAGCAGCGCGCACAGGCTCAGTGAGTAGCTGTGAACTCCTGTAAATTTCAGCACTGTCATTTTCACATGGTGCTGAGGTTACAGGTGTTCAGCTGTCAGCGAGCACAGGCTCAATGATGTCACTGCTACTCACTGAGCCTGTGCGCGCTGCTCCCATTCATTACCCAGTAGTTTACAGTCGGAGTGGCTGCATTAGCAGCGCTCCTGTTGTAAACTGAGTAACCCCTTGGGATGGATTGCGCCGTGGGACTTGACTGTACGGCGGAAAGGTATGGGATATTGTTGCTTTTTTATTTTATATTTTTTTCCAGGAGATCAAGGGCTTCGATAATGGAATGGGATTGTAATAAAGATGTGTAGTGTATTATTTCATTAAAATACTTTATTCTTATTGTGTGTGTTTTTTTAACCCTGTAATAAACTAGGGTTAGTAATGAATAGGTGTCTTATTGACAACTCTTCATTACTAAGCCTAGCTTAATGTCAACTTACAATAGATAGGTGACATTAACCCCTTATTAACCCTACTTTCCACCTCTACAGGGCAAGTGGGAAGAACCCGACAAAGCTCCAGAATAGGCACATGTAATAGATGCGCCTTTTCTGGGCAGCTGCGGGCTGCTGTTTTTAGGCTGGGGTGGCCCATATTCATGGCCCCTTACCAGCCTGAGAATAGCAGCCTGCACCTGTATAGTTTTGCTGGGTTGGTTCAAAAACTAAGGGGGACCCCATGTCGGGTTTTCTTTCATTCATTCTCCTTGCTTGCTATTGCCAGGAGAGCAGGGAGAATAATGACAAGGAGCTTCAGCACCACAGGCAGTGGAACAGCGCTTACAGTAGCACTTGTTCCCCTGCGGCCGTCCATGAGCACGGATGAGAGTGTGAACTGTTCTCCGTGTGCACGTGTACAGCACGTTTTGCGGATCGTGCGCTCCCACGAACACTGATATGTCTCCGTGTTTTGCACACGGACACACGGTCCGTGAAACCACGCTGACATGTGCCAAGGCATTCATTTTAATGTATCTATGTGTTTCAGTGTCTAGGGTACGTGAGGAAACTGTCACTACAGTACCGGAGCCACTGACGTGTGAAACCAGCCTTAGAGGCATCTAGACAGGGTTTACATTGCCTTCAAGCTTTAACTGCTGAAACTTCTAATCATACGTCTTTTTTATGGTTAAATCTATTCTATTTAATATAAATACTGCTGGTAGTTGTATTTAGTGTAGGGATAGCTGCTGGAGAAAGAATAGTAGTGCATTTGAAGTCTATAGACAGGGTTTATAGCCTTACAGTCCTTGCTGCAGAAATCTAAAGCCAACAATCCTTTACAGGTCTACATCTATTCTATTCAATATAAATACAGCTGCTAGCTATATTTAGTGTAGGAATAGCTGCTGGAGTAGGGACAGTACTGCATTAGAGGCCTATAGCCAGGGTTTATTGCCGTATAGTTCTTGCTGCAGAAATCTAAGACCAACAGTCCTTTTCAGGCCTACATGTCTTCTACTCTTATCTATTAATACTGCTGTTAGGTGCATTTAGTGCAGGAATACTTTCTAGAGAAGGGCTAGTTTTGCTTTAGAGTCATCTAGGCAGGGGTTATTACCTTACAGTCCTTGCTTCTGCAATCTAAAACTAAAACTCCTTTTCGGCCCTACATGTATTCTCTTTTAGTCCCTTTTAATACCGCTCTTAGCTGCATACCTAATGTAATATGCTCAATGCCTGTGGTATGGGAAGTAGACATACTGCTTATGGTGCATGCAGATGGCCAGTCCCAGGAGACAAGTGATCCCATACGCGCAAACTCTGAGGAGATCTTTACATTTCCATTTATTGCTTCTTCCAGCCTCTCACCCTGCATGTTTCAAGAGGGACATAAGGAGCTTGTGCATAGTGATGCCAAAATATGTGAGTACCCACGGTCTGTAGAAAACAATGGTGGGGAACTGTAGTTACTGTCTCAATAGGTGGTTAATGATGAGACATAGTTGCCAACAAGTCATGTTGTTAAGTCAACAAGTCAGGAAGAGGACCAGAATGTGGAAGTGGTAGATGAGGTGGTTGACAATGAAGTCACCACACAACCTGGGAAGGTGCCATGCAAGGCAAGCTATAGAATGCAGAGGGGGAGGGATCCGCAGCATCGCAAAAGGCAAGTAGGGACAGTGAGGTAGACAGAAAGAAAAGGCAGGCAACTTTTCTTCAGAGCACCCACATACAGCAAGATTTAAAGACAAGGGTTTGGTGTTCCTCAGTCTGGTGCTAAGGGTTTGGTGTTCCTCAGTCTGGAGCTTTTTTACAGAAACTGCGGAATACAAGAAAATTGTCATTTGCAACCTGTGCTGTATCAAGAACAGAAGGGAACTGATCACCAACAGCACAGTCAGGCACATGCCATCTAAACACCTGACAAGGTGGGCCAAAAGCCTGGGTTCACAATCAGTGTCCATGGGTGACACCACTGCCTCTTCTCCTGTGCTATGTAATAGCTCTGTAGCAACCACTTTTCAGTTGGAAGCAAACAAAACATGTGCCAGACAATCTCTGAGGGACTACCCTTCTTGGTCTTTGAACAGAGCCAAAAATGTAGTGGATAAAATAGATTGCAACACCCTAATGGTAAATGGAGGACAGAAAAATAAAAAAAGCATTAAGCATAAGTGTAATAACGAGTGATGAGCGAGTATGTTTGTTGCTTGGGTTTTCCCAAGCATGCTCAGTTGGTCTCCGAGTATTTGGAAGTGCTCGGAGATTTAGTTTATGTCGCTGCAGCTGCATGATTTGCGACTGCTAGACAAAATGAATACATGTGTGGATACCCTAACAAACAGGCAATCCCCACATGTATTCAGGCTGTCTAGTAGCCGAAAATCATGTAGCTGTGGCGACAGAAACTTAATCTCTGAGCACTTCCAAATACTCGGAGACCACCCGAGTGAGGATCATGCTCGCTCATTACTAGTAATAACTAGAGATGAGCGACTTTGCCTTTTTTAGGGTCGAGTCAGGTTTCATGAAACCCAACTTTCTCAAAAGTCGAGTCGAACGAAATCGGCCGACTATCAAGAAAAGTCGGGGGTCCGACTGAAACACGAAACCCAATGCAAGTCAATGGGGAAGCAAAGTCGCAGGGGAGTGGAGGACAGTAAACACACCTACAGTGCCCATTTCAATGCCAACTACATCAATTCGTATTACTTATGCTTGGCAACCTTCATTTACTTTATAATAATAGTTACGCATTGAAAACTGGGGGATATTTGACTAAAGTTGTGTGGGGGGGTAGGGCTGGCTCCAGGTTTTCATGTGCCCTGGGCGAAAGAGTGTCAGTGGGCCCCTTTAACACATACCACAATTAATGATGCTCCGATACGGCACAGAAATATAGATATAGTACAATGACAAATACTTCACTTCTTACATTACATGACTGATATCTATTTTAAATTCTACAATAGCTCAAAAACCGGACAGTAAATTACTCCATACAGTATTATGGCCACCACATAGTGAGCCATACAGAATTATGAGCCCCATATATTGCTCCATACAGAATAATTGGTCCCATATAATGTTCCATACAGTTTATGATGAGCTCCAGATAATGCTCCAGTATATGATGGTCCCCAAATAATGTGCCATACAGTATAGGACGATCCCCATAGAGTAGAATGAGCCCCACATGTTACTCCATACAGTATGAGTCGCATATAAAGCTCCATACAGTATATGATGGGCCACATATATTGCTCCATACAGAATCGGCTCTACAGTCATGGCCAAAAGTTTTGAGAATGACACAAATATTATATTTTCACATGATCTGCTGCCCTCTGGTTTTTAAAATGTGTGTTTGACAGATGTTTTTATCACAGACAGAAATATAATAATTGCAAACATATGAGTAACAAAAGCTTATATTGACAGGTAGAATGAGTTAATGCAGCAAGTCAATATTTGCAGTGTTGACCCTTCTTCTTCAGGACCTCTGCAATTCTCCCTGGCATGCTCTCAATCAACTTCTGGACCAAATCCTGACTGATAGCAGTCCATTCTTGCACAAGCAATGCTTTCATTTTGTCAGAATTTTTAGGTTTTTGTTTGTCCACCCGTCTCTTGATGATTGACCACAAGTTCTCAATGGGATTAAGATCTGGGGAGTTTCCAGGCCATGGACCCAAAATCTCTATGTTTTGTTCCCTGAGCCATTTAGTTATCACCTTTGCTTTATGGCAAGGTGCTCCATCATGCTGGAAAAGGCATTGTTGATTGCCAAACTGCTCTTGGAGGGTTGGGAGAAGTTGCTCTTGGAGGACATTCTGGTACCATTCTTTATTCATGGCTGTGTTTTTAGGCAAGACTGTGAGAGAGCCAATTCCCTTGGCTGAGAAGCAACCCCACACATGAATGGTTTCAGGATGCTTAACAGTTGGCATGAGACAAGACTGGTGGTAGCGCTCACCTTGTCTTCTCTGAATGAGGCATTTTCCTGATGTCCCAAACAATCGAAAAGGGGATTCATCAGAGAAAATACCTTTACCCAGTCCTCAGCAGTCCACTGCCTGTACCTTTTGCAGAATATCAGTCTGTCCATGATGTTTTTTCTGGAGAGAAGTGGCTTCTTTGCTGCCCTCCATGAGACCAGGCCTTGCTCCAAGAGTCTCCGCCTCACAGTGCGTGCAGATGCACTCATACCAGCCTGCTGCCATTCCTGAGCAAGCTCTGCACTGCTGGTAGCCCGATCCCGCAGCTGAAACACTTTTAAGAGACGGTCCTGGCGCTTGCTGGTCTTTCTTGGGCGCCCTGAAGCCTTTTTGGCAACAATGGAACCTCTCTCCTTGAAGTTCTTGATGATGCGATAGATTGTTGACTGAGGTGCAGTCTTTCTAGCTGTGATACTCTTCCCTGTTAGGCCATTTTTTGTGCATTGCAATGATGACTGCACGTGTTTCTTTAGAGATAACCATGGTTAACAGAAGAGAAACAATGATGCCAAGCACCAGCCTCCTTTTAAAGTGTCCAGTGGTGTCATTCTTACTTAATCATGACAGATTGATCTCCAGCCATGTCCTCATCAACACCCACACCTGTGTTAATGGAGCAATCACTGAAAAGAGGTTAGCTGGTCCTTTTAAGGCAGGGCTGCAATGATGTTGAAATGTGTTTTGGGAGATAAAGTTCATTTTCTGGCTAAATATTGACTTTGCAAGCAATTGCTGTTAAGCTGATCACTCTTTATAACATTCTGGATTATATGCAAATTGCCATTAGAAAAAGTGAAGCAGTAGACTTTGTAAAAATTAATATTTGTGTCATTCTCAAAACTTTTGGCCATGACTGTATACAGTCATGGCCAAAAGTTTTGAGAATGACACAAATATTATATTTTCACATGATCTGCTGCCCTCTGGTTTTTATGTGTGTTTGACAGATGTTTTTATCACAGACAGAAATATAATTGCAAACATATGAGTAACAAAAGCTTATATTGACAGTTAGAATGAGTTAATGCAGCAAGTCAATATTTGCAGTGTTGACCCTTCTTCTTCAGGACCTCTGCAATTCTCCCTGGCATGCTCTCAATCAACTTCTGGACCAAATCCTGACTGATAGCAGTCCATTCTTGCACAATCAATGCTTTCATTTTGTCAGAATTTTGAGGTTTTTGTTTGTCCACCCGTCTCTTGATGATTGACCACAAGTTCTCAATGGGATTAAGATCTGGGGAGCTTCCAGGCCATGGACCCAAAATCTCTATGTTTTGCTCCCTGAGCCATTTAGTTATCACCTTTGCTTTATGTCAAGGTATTCCATCATGCTGGAAAAGGCATTGTTGATGGCCAAACTGCTCTTGGAGGGTTGGGAGAAGTTGCTCTTGGAGGACATTCTGGTACCATTCTTTATTCATGGCTGTGTTTTTAGGCAAGACTGTGAGAGAGTCGATTCCCTTGGCTGAGAAGCAACCCCACACATGAATGGTTTCAGGATGCTTAACAGTTGGCATGAGACAAGACTGGTGGTAGCGCTCACTTTGTCTTCTCCGAATGAGGCGTTTTCCTGATGTCCCAAACAATCAAAAAGGGGATTCATCAGAGAAAATAACTTTACCCCAGTCCTCAGCAGTCCACTGCCTGTACCTTTTGCAGAATATCAGTCTGTTCATGATGTTTTTTCTGGAGAGAAGTGGCTTCTTTGCTGCCCTCCTTGAGACCAGGCCTTGCTCCAAGAGTCTCCGCCTCACAGTGCGTGCAGATGCACTCACACCTGCCTGCTGCCATTCCTGAGCAAGCTCTGCACTGCTGGTAGCGCGATACCGCAGCTGAAACACTTTTAATAGACGGTCCTGGCGCTTGCTGGTCTTTCTTGGATGCCCTGGAGCCTTTTTGGCAACAATGGAACCTCTCTCCTTGAAGTTCTTAATGATGCGATAGATTGTTGACTGAGGTGCAATCTTTCTAGCTGCGATACTCTTCCCTGTTAGGCCATTTTTGTGCATTGCAATGATGACTGCACGTGTTTCTTTAGAGATAACCATGACATTACTTAATCATGACAGATTTATCTCCAGCCATGTCCTCATCAACACCCACACCTGTGTTAATGGAGCAATCACTCAAAAGAGGTTAGCTGGTCCTTTTAAGGCAGGGCTGCAATGATGTTGAAATGTGTTTTGGGGGATAAAGTTCATTTTCTAGCCAAATATTGACTTTGCAAGTAATTGCTGTTAAGCTGATCACTCTTTATAACATTCTGGAATATATGCAAATTGCCATTAGAAAAAGTGAAGCAGTAGACTTTGTAAAAATTAATATTTGTGTCATTCTCAAAACTTTTGTCCATGACTGTAGTCACACCCCTCCAGGGTCTCTTTGTACCATAGCACAGTGGTTTCACTACTCCCATTACACGGAGCTTCATTTTATTGTGAAGATCGATGCGTGTGAGATTGGAGCTGGAGCAGTGTTATCACAAGGTACCTCGTCTCTCACTCAGTTTCATCCATGTATCTTCTTTTCACAAAAATTTTCATCTGTCAAGAAGAATTGGAATTGTGAATTGTTGTTAATGAAGTTGGCTTTCAACGAATGTCACATATTCCTCAAAGGTGCCAAACATAAAATTACTGATATCATGGACAACAAAAGAATGACTTATTTTGAATCAGCTGAAAGACTCAACCCAAGGGAAGCTAGATGGGCATTGTTCTTTTCTTTATTTGATTTGATTTTTTATGGACATTCACACCTGATACTAATAACATAAAAATTGATGCATTCTTCCAAAGTTTCTGTCCATGTCAGTCTGAGGACTCTGAATCACTTTCTATTTTAGTTAAAGTTATGGTTATGTCTGTTTCCTTAGATCTTGTAGAAGAGATCCTTAAATCCCAAAAGCAAGCCCCTAAAACTACTCCTACCAAAAAACAATTTGTTCTTCCCCAGTTTTGCCTATGAAAAGATTAATATTGAGTTGTCTTTTTATTTTACCTACCACCCAGAGACCAAAGGTCAGACAGAACGTACTAATTAAAGACTCGATCAATATCTGTGGCGCTGTGTGTCTGATCATCAGTCTGTCTGTGAGGAATTAACAAAAAATTTCACTCTGTAGCACTATAGCATGCAAACATGAAATACATGAAATTTGAATTGGTTTACTGCTCTAGAAAATTGGAAAAAAGCAAGGCTTATGCTTCCAGCTTACTGCTGGAAACTGCCAGATATACGAGCCTTTATCCAGCTACTTTATTATCTTTCTTGCCGAACAGAAGCTAACTTTGTGGCCCTAGCCTAGGGACTCCTGTAGAAGTCCAGATCCCATTATTGATTTGAAGGGTGAAGGCCAGGTGAATCGCAGAATTCTGGGAAATGGAGTAGCTTGTGCCAATCCTGCTCATGGTAGTCATTTTATAACTGCAAGGCGACCACTGACAGAGCCACCTTAAAATTGCTTAGATCCTAGGAATAGTATGTTATTAAGTTTGAACCTATGGGCAGATTCAGACAGCAGGACTAAAACTTCCTCCATTCCCAACTGCAAAATGCACATGTGACTGGGTCCATGTGCACCTCTATGTATATGTCCACAGTAGCTGTCTGTTATTAACAGACACACTGGTTACTATTGGGATCAGTGTGTTATTGAGCATGCAGACAGCATACTTACCAAAAGTACGACCCTCTGAATGCCACCTAAGGCCATTTCATCAGACTTTAGTAGCTATAAGTGCAGAGCATCCAACAGAGTTAGGAACCTGAAAGTTGTCTACAATTAGTGAAAGATTTCCTTTTGAAGTGTGCACTAAATTGCTTAGTGCAGCTATTCAATGTAACCATCAAAAATAGACAAAACGTGTTATGCTATCCATTTCAATAGGGTACAATAAGAAAACCATCAGAATGACTAGCTCACTGCATGAAAGGTAGTCAAGACCCTAGAATACAAGTTTGTTGAACTACAATGGGCAGCACGGTGGCTCAGTGGATAGCATTACAGCGCTGGAGTCCTAGGTTCGAATCCCACCAAGGACAACATCTGCAAGGAGTTTGTATGTTCTCCCCGTGTTTGCGTGGGTTTCCTCTGGGTTCTCCGGTTTCCTCCCACATTCCAAAAACAGATAGGGAATCTAGATTGTGAGCTCCTTCGGGGACAGCGACGATAATGTGTGCAAACTGTAAAGCGCTGCGGAATATGTCAGCGCTATATAAAAAATAAAGATTATTATTATTATTATTACAATACAGTTAACAATTTAATACCAGAATGATGACCTTCTGTGAAAAAAATGAACACCAATTTTCCATGTCTTATCATGATGCTTGAGGTAATTATTAAAGAGTGCTATCACTTGAAATCCATTTCTGTGCATTTTTATATTAATGGTATTTATTTAGTGGTGATACTATAGTCATACAAGCTCAGCATTAAAATTTGAAATTAAAATCAGAAAAAAATTGAATTTCTATGAGGGTTTTATCTGACCATGTAATAAAGTTAATAGCAATTTGGGAAGATATTGTATATGCAAATGACTTGACTTAATGAATACATAATGTAATCTTGTTGCAGGTTGAAAATAGACAGGAATACAAAGAATCATCTTTTAGGTTAGTATGCTAAGTTATGGAACGTCAATCAACCATTTGTTTCACAGGATGGAATATATTTCAATTAAGAGGTCTTCAGTGTCAGTTTTGTAAATGAGCTATTAAATTGAGGTTTTAATTTTAGCTATCTACATTTCCTATTCAACAGACTGGTATTCAAAGGGTTTAAATATTATGGAGGGACAAAAAAAAGTAGGTATTAAAGTAAAGAAAAAGATAAGTAACCTGCTATGCTAGTAATAATTCAAAATCTGATTGTCTTTGACGTGCTGCTATTTAATAACGGTAAAATATAACAAAATCGGTTATAATATGTGCACAGTGGCATTCCGTTAATAGCAACATATCACGTGGCCCCTATGATGCACATGAGTTTTGAGGACTAAGTGCCTGATGCTAATCTCCACCAGTATCTCAATTTCAATGGTGTCTGCATGCTTGGGATACAAATACACTTGAATACAAGGATATTAAAGGGAGCCATTAGCATGGAAGCAATGTGCTTCTGTTGTCATAGCTACTGTGGTTGATCTTAAAGGAAACAAGCTGAAAACATGTTTTAACATCTCAAGAATGGCTGAAAATGGTAAAAAGGAGTAAATTGCAGAACTACTTGTATTTGCAAGCAGTATCCATTTATACTTATTTCTGAGGATGGGAATAACTTATTGAATAAATATGCATCATGTAGCACTTTGTTCATATACTTTATACCATTGGTGATGCTATGTTAACTTGACAGAATAAAGTATGTTCTTTAGGCACTAACTACATCTGTGCATGCAGCCAAGATGCTGAAGAGTTTAGAAAAACATTTAATTGTGACCTTACCAAACTTTATATGTCCATTCATCTAGAAAAAATATGGAGTCCGTTTAACAAAAACATCAGACTATTTTAGTAATATACAATAATCTTTATGGAGATTTTAAAGGGTAAAGATAATTAATGTCAAGTAAATTTTTTTTATTATACAATTGTTGCATTTTGCATGCATTAAGTACTGCTTTGCACATACATAGTGGATATAAAAGTCTGCTAGTAGAATTGCTAAAAAGCCAAATCAGAAACCTCCCCATAGACTGCAAAAGACATTCAGAAAGATTTAGCAGACTCAAATTCATTGTTCGAAGTATGCAAAAGAACATCTAATCATGTGTGATGCATTTTGGAAACAAGTCCTGTGGACCGATGACATTAAAATAGAACCCTTTGACCACAATGATCAAAAGCATGTGTGTAGAAAAAGCGCACAGAATTTCATGAAAAGAACATCTCACCAACCATTAAACATGGGGGTGGATAAATTATTCTTTGTTGTGTTGCTGCCAATGGCACTGGGAAAATTTCACCGGAAGAGGTCAAAAAGTTCATAGTTGAAAAGAGAATAGCTTCTACAAATGGATAATAATCCTAAAAGCGTAGCAAAATCCACAGTAGACTACCTCAAAAGGTGCAAGCTGAAGGTTTTTCAATGGCCTTCACAGTCCCCAGATCTGAACATCACTGAAAATCTGTAGCTAGAATTTAAAATAGCAATACATGCAAGATGACCCATGAATATTACAGAACTGGAGGAATTTTCCAAGGAAGAATGAAAGAAAGTCCCTCAAACAAGAATTGAAAGACGTTTGGCTGGTTGCAAAAAATGTTTACAAGCTGTGATACTTGAAATAGCGGTTGCTACTAAGCATTAGGCTATGTGCACACGTTGAAGATTTTTTTGTGGTTTTTTAGCGTTTTTGCGGCGTTTTCTGCCGCAAAAACGCTGAAAAAATGCATGCATTAAGCATCCTATTATTAGAATGCATTCCGCAATTTTTGTGCACATGCTGCGTTTTTTTCCGCAAAAAAAACACATTGTGGAAAAAAACGTAGCATGTTCATTCTTTTTCCAGAATCGCGGCGATTCCGCCACCATAGGAATGCATTGAACAGATTACTTTACGCATGTGGCTATGCCAACTATGTGCAAAGTGAGCGGTTCATGTGCGGATGGTACCCAGGGTCTGGAGGAGAGTATACTCTCCTTCAGGCCCTGGATGCCATATCCATGTTAAAACAATAATTAAAATAAAAAATAGTGATATTCTCACCTTCCGGCAGCCCCCGCAGCTTTCCCGCCTCTCAGCGACGCTCCCGGCCAATCCCGTTCCCAGGCTTCCTTAGCGACAATGACCCCAGATGACGTAGTGGTCTCGCGTGATGCTAAGTCATCTGGGGTCATTGTCGCTAGGTATCACTGGGAACGGAACTTGCCGGCTGCATCGCGAGGACCAGGAAGGCTGTGGGAGCCGCTGGAAGGTGAGAATATCACAATTTTTTTTTTATTATTATTTGACGTTTGACTAGTGTGACCAACCTGTCAATGAGTTTTCCAAGCGATGCTACAGATCGCTTGGAAAACGCTAGCATTCTGCAAGCTAATTACGCTTGCAAAATGCTAGTTTCTGGCGGGAATGCGCTTATCTATAAAATGCGTATTTCCCACGGCAGGGAGGTGTGGGATTGCCGCGGTAATTCTCCTACGTGTGCACATAGCCTAAACCTTGCAGGGTGCCCAAACTTTGCAGACCTCGCTTCACATTTTCAGAGGGCCAGCAGGTGCAGTGAAACCTGAGTTTTGTGAACTCCACAATTCATTTTGGCCACCGGATCTCAATGAAGCCACTGTCATACCGAGTGATGCCGCTGCAAGGTGAATATAGTACAGGAGTTGGAGAAGCTGTATGCTCAATGTTTGTAAATTGGATTCTACCAAACACCAAAAGCATTAGAATTAAATTCTGAATACAGTGTATTCAAGAAAGGGTCTGTATTGTGGTCAGTCTGTCAGGACTGAAACCCATGTCAGAAACATGTACAAGCCTCATTTTGCTTGGCACCCTCCTCAAGGAAAAGAGACAGGAGTGCCATTGACCAATCTGCACAAGCCTATGCACTTGTTCTGGAAACTACCCATCCAGGCAGAATTTACCTTTTGCATGGTTTTGAGCAACAATGGAGTGATTAAAGGATATGTAGCAGAGAGTGATGAGGTCTGTAGAGTGTATTACTCAGGTGACAGGCAGTGCAACAGAGCTCAAGTAAAGGCCTTAGCGTGGCAATGAACATGTTCCAATATGTGTAAGGCTGCTGTCTGAAAAGGTCTGTGAAGCATATTAACCCAGTCTCTTAGTCGTGCTTAAAATGTACAGAAACTGGGCAATACGCCACCACCATTTTTTTTTTTTACTCAAATTTAGAAAATTTAAGGGAAGCAACAATTTAATAAAAAGTCTCATTTAGGAGCCTGGAAAAGCTAGTAATCAAGGTCGGCTCCAGGTTTTCATGGGCCCCGGGCGAAAGAGTCTCAATGGGCCCCTTTAATGCATACTACAATTCATGATGCACAGATATGGAGGAGAAATATAGGTATAGTACAATGCCAAACATTTCACTTGCTTCATACATTACATGAGTGATATCTATTGTAAATTCTACAATAGCTCAAAAGACAAACAGTATAGACATCCATACAGTATTATGGGCACTACATAGTGCTCCATATAGAATAATGAGCTCCATATATTGCTCCATACAGTATTATGGTCACCACATAGAGCTCCATACAGAATAATGAGCCCCATATAATGCTCCATATATATTGGGCCCCATATAATGCTCCATGTATAATGAACCCTATAAGATGCTCCATATATAATAGGCCCCATATGATGTTCCATATATAATGGGCCCCATATAATGCTCCAGTATATGATGGGCCCCATATATGATGCTTCAGTGCATGATGGGCCCCATATAATGCTTCATATATAATGGACCTATATATGATGCTCCAGTTTATTATGGGCCCCATATAATGCTCCATATATAATGGGCCCCATAAATGATGCTCCAGTGTATGATTGGCCCCATATAATGCTCCATATATAAAGGACCCCATATATGATGCTCCAGTGTATGATGGGCTCCAGATATGATGCACCAGTATATGATGGGCCCTAGATATGATGCTCCAGTGTATGATGGGCCCCAGATATGATACTCCAATGTATGATGGGCCCCATATGATGGTCTCCATATATTGCACCAAACATAAAAATAATAAAAAATGAAATGCTCATGGCAGCGGCTCCCGATCCTGGCACAGGCATCGGGCCCCCATAGCATGCCGGTGTCCCCGACTGTGAGTGGCCCCTCCACCTCCTCAGGGTCCCGGCACTTGCCCGGGTGCGCCAAGTGCTGATGCCGGCCCTGCCAGCAATGGTCTTTGTCCAGTACCGGACGAAGTAAAGTGCCAATGAAAATGTATGCCCTATCTAAGTAACAATTTGGGAAGAGACATATATGCTGACAAGGGAACTGGAAGTAGTTGCTGACTGTTATGTCTGTGCAACTGCAGGTTGTGGGCACATGTCATCAGCGCCTGCATCCTGGACAACAGATTGGGAAGGATGTTACACAGGGGAAGGGACAGTGATTTCACCCTCAGACACAGCTTTTATACCCACCTACTGGGGTGTTGCGTATTTGAGCAGTATGTGGCGTATGCTAACATAGGTATTATGTAAAAATTCCCTATATAAAGGGATGTGTGGGTAAAATGTTCGAACTAGAAGCATATACAGTAAATAGAGCATGTTTCATTACTCATATTATTTTTCTGTGTAGGGCTGAAACCGTGTGTGGAGCCTATTAATGCATTGATGTTCCACAGTGTCCAAGTGCAGACCCAAAAATCAAAATCAGGCTCCTAGATACATGCTTAAAGAGACCATTAGAAGGGCAACACAATAAAACAATTATTATAATATTAAAATATATAGAGATTGAGAGTAGAAATTTGACCATTGCACTATGTACAAAGGTTTCCAAAAATTACACCAAGGGGTCTGGATCATACACACTGAAAGAGAACGTGATGGGGACCTCACAATACATTTTGCAGTTATTAGAATAGGTAGAGATAGGGAGTACATGTTTCACCATTACACAATGTGCAAAGTTTTCCAAAAATTACCCAAGAGGTCTGTATCATACACATTGAAAGAGACCATGATGGGAACCTCACAATACATTTTGCAATTATTACAACAGGTAGAGTTAAGGATAAGGAGTTCAAGTTTCACAATTGCACAATGTACAAAGGTTTCCAAAAATTTGAAAAAAAAAACAAGTAGGGTATACATGTATAACCACTAAGTACTTATTGCAGAAGCAGAATGTTAAGGTTTGAGTTCCCACTGCTTCACAAGGGGAGTCTCGAACCAGTCCAGCTGCTGGACCCCCATTCATCTCCGGCCCCAGTGGAGCCTGCTCAGCAGAGACGTCAGTCCCAGTGTCTTGCCCATTCCAGTACTGTGCAGAGACTTACTGCTGCCTCTCCTGGATCTGCTATTATAGCCAGTGCTGGAGCAGACGTCTTTGGGACGAAGTCCTGCGTTTCATCTTCTGAGCATGCCCAGGGTAAGATCTCTCATTGGAGATCAGGGGTCACATGTTCAGGTACTGCAGCAGCTCCTATTGGTCCGCCAGGAAGGTCCTGAAACTGCATGTGTTTTGGAACAGTTTCTCAGTGGTCCTTGTTTCTGGCAGGTCCTGTAGCTGTTGCTATAAAAGGGTGGCATGGCTGGGCCGCCATGCGCTAATATCAATTGTCATATGCTTTGCGCCAGTGTGGTCATGCGTGTGTGTGGTTAGGGCCCGGCTGAAATAAACCCTAGAATATCGACTTAATCGGTGAGGAGTTTGGTATTCTAGCTGGTTAGGGTTGGTGTCCTAGATGCCCTAGATTACCGGCATAACTGGTGAGGAGTTTGATTGCCGTATTCAGGGCCTGGCGTTCAGACGCCATAGATTGCGGGTGTCTCCCGCGAGGACATTTGCGCATGATCACGTTCTATGTTCGCTTAGCAGTCAACTGTGTACCTGGGTGCCTGACAGGACACAGAAGTTTTTCTCAGCGGCTCTGTGACGTAACAGGGTTCGGTTTCAACGCTAGACAGCGCCCTAGCGTGTTTATTTTGCGAATCAGTGGTGTTAAGTGAGTTCGCACACATCGCCATATAGTGCTGCGGCACTCCTTCTAGCGGCTCTGTGGAATAACAGAGTTCGCACATATTGCCACAGCACGTTATGGCGTTTATTTTGGCGACTCTGCAGGATAACAGAGTTCGCTTCTTGCGCAATTTTACTAGCAGCAGGCTCCGCCTGACCCGGTGGACCCCGGGCTGCGAACGCACCTCTCCATAATATCTATTAGGTGCATTCCGTAGGCCCTTAAAATAATATTAGCGCCAGGGTCTGGCTAGTAAAATGGCAGATGACCAGTGTCTACCGCAGTACATCCAGCAGCTGGAGGGTAGGTTGGCGGCTCTTGAGCGCACAACCTCAGCTGTGGATGTTACCGCAGTCTGCTGTTCAGGCTGCTAGCGTGGCTGCAGCCAGTTTGTCCTCTGCCACCTCTGCCCCTACATTATCCCACCTCCCGCTTCCTGACAAGTTTGCCGGTGACAGCAAGCAATGTTGGGGATTCGTGAGTCAGTGCTCTATACAGCTCGAGATTCTGGCTGCACGTTTCCCCACGGATGGGCACAAGTGGGTTTTATACTGTGTCTACTCTCGGGCAGAGCGTTGGAGTGGGCAATCGCCTCTGTGGGAGCACGACGATCGTGTGGTGCGGAGTGCTCCTCATTTCCTGGAGGCTTTTAAAAAGGTCTTTTTAGGACCTCAGGTCACCCACGATACGGCGCTACAACTGCTGGCATTAGCACAGGGTTTGTCTTTGGTCAGTCAGTTTTCCGTCCAGTTTCGGACTCTGACCTCAGAGCTAGACTGGTCGGATAAAGTTCTCATTCCAGTCTACTGGCGAGGACTGGCTGACCATGTTAAAGACGCTTTGGCTACCAGGGAGATTCCGCGCTCACTGGAGAAGCTTATCTCTATATCTACCCGCATCGACCTCCGTTTTCACGAGCGGAGGTTGGAGCGGACCCAGTGTAGGCAGAGGATTCGGTTGGCTCCCACCTTTGCCACAACTCTCGTATCCCGCGATCTGGCGTCCGAATCCCAAAAGGCCACAGAGGTTCCTCGTGCAGGACCTAAGTCTCAAGTCGTCCGGAGTATCTGTGGTCTGTAACCTTTGTCAGCAGACAGGACACTATGCCAACAAATGTCCACAGCGATAGGAGAAGCGATCGCGTCTAGTGGCCCTGGGAGGAGGTTCACTAGAGACAGCTGCATTTTCCTCCAAGATGACATTTAAAGGGACAGTCACTGTGGACTCTTCCACACTTACAGTCGAGCTTTGTGTGGACTTAGGAGCAGAGGGGAATTTCATTTCATCCACCTTTGCTCGTTGCCACGCAATACATCTGGTAGCGCTCGACAAACCAGTGACTGTCCGGGTAGTGAATGGGTTGACATTGCCCTCGCCAATTACACATCAGACTGTCCCTCTTACTTTGTGTGTACCCCCTTCCCATCAGGAAATTATTTCCCTTCTCGTCCTTCCCGAGGGAATAGACAAAATCCTACTGGGAATACCCTGGCTCCGTTCCCACTCGCCTCATATTGAGTGGACCTCCAGTAGGATACTGGGTTGGAGTGAGTCATATAAGGACAGATGTGTCAGGGAGTGCATTCAGGTTACCACTTCAGAGATACCCGCAGATCTTTCTCCTCTTCCCAAGTGTTATCAGTCATATGCAGACGTGTTCTCTAAAAAGGCTGCGGAGACTCTGCCGCCTCATCGTCCCTACGACTGGCCTATTTACCTCTTGCCTGGAGCAGAACCTCCTCGGGGAAGGGTCTATCCCCTCTCTCTTCCTGAGACGGAGGCTATGTCTCAATATATCCAGGAGAATTTGGCAAGAGGGTTCATTAGGAAGTCGGTGTCACCAGCAGGAGCGGGGTTCTTCTTCGTGCAGAAGAAGAGTGGAGAATTACGTCCGTGTATAGATTACAGAGGTCTTAACGCCATCACCGTTAAGAATAAGTACCCGTTGCCCCCGATCTCTGAGCTCTTTGATAGGCTCCGGGGAGCAAGGGTATTTACTAAATTAGATCTGCGTGGTGCTTATAACCTGATTCGCATCCGTGAGGGGGACGAATGGAAGACGGCTTTTAATACCAGGGATGGGCATTATGAATATCTGGTGATGCCCTTCAGGCTCTGTAATGCCCCTGTCGTTTTCCAAGACTTTGTCAATGATATCTTCCAGGATATGCTTTCCACCTCTGTAGAAGTCTATCTGGATGATATTCTCATCTTTTCTCCAGATAGTGACTCTCACCGGAGGGATGTCTGCAAAGTCTTCGACCTGTTACGGGCGAACTCCCTCTATGCAAAGTTGGAGAAATGAATGTTTGAGCAGGAGTCTTTACCTTTCCTGGGCTATATCATCTCCACCCAGGGATTGGCTATGGATCCTGCCAAACTACAGGCTGTGATGGATTGGCAAGAACCCCATTCTCTTAAAGTGGTGCAGCACTTTATGGGTTTCAATAATTACTATCGCCAATTCATTCCCCACTTCTCCACATTGGTAGCTCCCTTGGTAGCCCTCACCAAGAAGGGAGTCAATCCCAAATTGTGGTCAGAGGAGGTCTCCAAGGCCTTTACTTCATTTAAGTCCCATTTTGCTAGCGCTCCCATCTTACATCGCCCCGAGGTTGATAAGCCTTTTTTATTGGAGGTCGATGCCTCGTCCATTGGTGCTGGAGCAGTCCTTTTTCAAAAGGATGCTCAAGGTCGGAAACATCCTTGTTTCTTCTTTTCCAAGACCTTCACACCAGCGGAGAGGAATTATTCCATTGGGGATAAGGAGTTGCTAGCCATGAAGTTGGCCTTTTCCGAGTGGAGACATCTCCTGGAGGGGGCTCGCTTTCCCTTTCAAGTTTTCACTAACCACAAAAATTTGGTCTATTTACAGACCGCCCAGCGAATAAATTTCATCAGGCCAGATGGTCCCTGTTCTTCTCCCGGTTTCATTTCACCCTCCATTTCCTCTCCGGTGAGAAGAACATTCGGGCCGATGCGCTTTCTCGCTCCGTGGTGTCCTCTGAGGAGGTGGAGGAGGAGCCTCGGTTGATTGTCCCCACAGAGAGCCTAAGAACTGTTTTTTCCGGTTTCGCTTGAGTTTGTGCCTCTGGGCAAGACTTTTGTGCCCACCAATTTGCGACCAGAGGTACTCTCTTGGGCACATTCGTCCAGTGTGGGTGGACATTTTAGGGCAAAAAGGACATCTGAGTTGCTGGCGAGGACATACTGGTGGCCACATATGGTCCGTGACGTCAGGGAATACTTTCAGGCGTGCGTCTTCTGCGCCAAGAATAAGACCCCTCACAACGGCGAGCTGGGCTACTTTTTTCTTTACCGGTGGCAGACAGACCTTGGGAGATGGTAGGGATGGATTTTGTGGTGGGCTTACCCAAGTCTCGGGGTGCACCATCATCTGGGTGATAACCGACCACTTCTCCAAAATGGTGCACTTAGTGCCATTACCATGGTTACCGTCTGCATGGGCCTTGGCAGCATTGTTCATTAGGCATATTTTCCGCCTACACGGTATGCCAGACAAAATTGTCAGTGATCGAGGTCCCCAGTTTGCGTCTCGGTTCTGGAGAAAGCTGTGTCGTTTACTCAGCATTGAGTTGAATCTCTCCTCTGCATACCATCCCAAGACGAATGGGTTGGTAGAGAGGGCCAACCAGACCTTGGTCACATATTTGCGACATTTTGTCTCTGCCAGGCAGGATGACTGGGCATCCTTGCTACCGTGGGCTGAGTTCGCTCTAAATAATGCTGTGGCTGACTCCACTGGACAGACCCCATTCCTCCTGAACTACGGTCAGCATCCGCGGGTACCAGTGCCCATGCCCGTGTCTTCCGCCGTTTCCAGGGTGGCAGACTGGGCTGTGGAGGCATGGAACATTTGGGATCGCACCCAGCATGCCATTCAGGCCTCCAATGAGAGGATGAGGTCTTCAGCCGATGCCCATCGCTGCCCCGCTCCTACATTTGCTCCGGGTGACCTAGTGTGGCTCTCTGCCCGAAACATCAGGCTACGTGTAGAGTCCACCAAGTTGGCACCTCGCTTTTTGGGCCCCTTTAAAGTTCTTGAGCAGGTGAACCCGGTGGTTTACCGCCTAGCCCTTCCGCCTCGCCTTGGTATCACCGGCACCTTTACGTGTCCCTCCTGAAACCCATGGCCATTTCCGGTATTCCGAGTCATCTGCCGGGACGTCGGTTCATCTACCGACGATCATGAGGTGAACGCCATTGTTGGGTGCAAGTTGGTACGAGGCAAAAAAATTTATTTGGTGGATTGGAGGGGTTATCGGCCTGAGGATAGGTCCTGGGAGCCTGCCGAGCACGTTCACGCTCCGCAGCTCATTGCTGCCTTTGAACGCAGCGAGGCCTAAAGTAGGGGGTTCAATGTTAGGGTTCAAGTTCCCCTGCTGCACAAGGGGCAGTCTCGAACCAGTACCGCTGCGGTCCCCCATTCATCTCTGGCTGCAGTGGAGCCTGCTCAGCAAAGAGTCGGTCCCAGCGTCTTGCCCATTCCAGTACTGTGCAGAGACTTACTGCTGCCTCTCCTGGATCTGCTATTATACCAGTGCTGGAGCAGATGTCTTTTGGATGAAGTCCTGCGTTTACCCCTTCTGAGCATGCCCAGGGTAAGATCTCTCATTGGAGATCAGGGGTCACATGTTCAGGTACTGCAGCAGCTCCTATTGGTCCGCCAGGAAGGTCCTGAAACTGCATGTGTTTTGGAACAGTTTCTCATTGGTCCTTGTTTCTGGCAGGTCCTGTAGCTGTTGCTATAAAAGGGTGGCATGGCTGGGCCGCCATGCGCTAATTTCAATTGTCATATGCTTTGCGCCAGTGTGGTCATGCGTGTGTGTGGTTAGGGCCCGGCTGAAATAAGCCCTAGAATACCGACTTAATCGGTGAGGAGTTTGGTATGCTAGCTGGTCAGGGTTGATGTCCTAGATGCCCTAGTTTACCGGCATAACGGTGAGGAGTTTGAGTATTCAGGGCCTGGCGTTCAGACGCTGTCAGTTCGTTGTTCACTTAGCATGTCAAAGTTCTGTGTTCGCTGAGCAGGTCAAGAAGTTTTCTCGGGGCTCTGACAGACACGGTTTTTTCAACGCCTAGACGACCCAGCGGTTTATTTGTGACAGTAGGTGTTTATTTTGTGAAGTTGTAGCATCGCCACATGCCATATAGCGCTGCGGCACTCCTTCTAGCGGATCTGTGGAATAACAGAGTTCGCACATATTGCCACAGTGCGTTACGGCGTTTATTTTGGCGACTCTGTGGGATAACAGAGTTCGCTTCTTGCGCCATTTTACTAGCAGCAGGCTCCTCCTGCACAGTGGACCCGGGCTGCGAACGCACCTCTCCATAATATCTATTAGGTGCGTTCCGCAGGCCCTTAACACAGGAGGAATAGGAAGTGACTTCCTGAACAAAATGGGTTTGGATGGAAAGGCGTGAATGTTAAGACAACTTCCAAAAAAAAAAATTGGGGTCCATTAATGTTACATTGCTGTCATCCATAGGGCTCACAAAGTCTGAGGAAATCCAGCCCTTATTCAATTTTAGAAAAGTCAGGCTGTCTGCATCTTCCATTGACTGGCTTGTGTGCCTATCCATTATGATTACACCGAACCACAACCCTCTCAGAAAACACACTTGTGGCAGGGCATGACAGCACCTCCAAGGCATACAAGAAGAGTTCAGGCCAATTGTGCAGCTTGGACAACTAATAGTTAAAGGGCTTTGAAGAATCAGGAAATACACTGGTATGGGCACTTAAGTAGTTCTTCACTATCTTGGTCATCTTCTCCCTCCACGTTATAGTTACACCCACAGATAGCCCTTGCTGATGTGACTTTTTTTAATTTGAAAATGACCCAGTTTGTGGACATTTTCCCACCCCTTAATTTTCCCCTGGTGTGCGTGGTCCTCCCCTGTAATCCTTGTGGGTGAAAAGAGCAGGTACCTCTGCCAGTAGCGTTGTCTGAGGGTAATCTTTTTAGCAAGTCTTCCAAAATGGCCCTCTGGCATGCTTGCACTGAAAATGGCACGTCTGCCTCTGACATGAGAGAAGGAAATTTATCCTTGTACCATGGGTCAAGAAAGGTGCACATCCAGTATTTCATGGTTGACAAAATGTCTTTCACACGAGGGTCTTGGGAAAGGCATCTGGACATGAACTGTGCCATGTGTGGCAGACTGCAAAGAGTCAAACATTCAGTGTCCCCACCAGGACGAACCATAATCATCCTCTCTCCTTACGATGCATTGATGCCTCCTCCTCTTCAGGCCATCCTTTCTGGACAGGCATAAAGCTGGGATTGGGAGTCCCCTCTGTAGCATAAAACAAAAACTCCTGCTCCTCCTCCTATTTCTGTTCCTCCACATCACCCAATGTGGCCTGAGAATATTGTGTGAGGCTGGGCTGTGTGATATCAGCCACTGTAAAATCTTGCTCCATAGCCACCTGCATGGCAATCAAAGCTTCCTCTTTGAGATGCTGCAGCAAACGAATTAATAGACAGAGCAGAGGAATGGTAACGCTGATAATAGTATCTTCAACGCTCACCATCTTGGTGCAGTACTCAAAGTTTTGAAGAACCTCAGATATGTCAGCGATCCACACCCACTCGGCAGTTGTTATGTGTGGGGGCTGAGTGTAAGACCGGCGAAAGCCTGAGATGACTTTGGGAAATGGGCACTGACACGGCGTATCTTAGCATGTAGGTCCGGCAAGTCAGGGTACATTTTTAAAAACCGCTGTACAACCAAGTTCAGCATGTGGGCCATGCATGGATCGTGCACCAGCTTGATGAGCTTTAAAGCTGCCACCAAGTTACGCCCATTATCACACACAACCAGACCGGGTTGGAGGTTCAGCTGGGAAAGCCACTGATCGGTCTGGACTTTTATCCCTTTCAACAGCTCTGCTGCTTTGTGATCTTTGTCACCTAAACAGATGAGCTTCAGCAGATTGTGCTGTTGCTTCACCAAGGCATTGCTGCAGGGATCCCAGCTGGGGAGTGATGGGGAGTAGAGTTGAGCGATACTTTCCGATATCCTAAAGTATCGGAATCGGAATGGTATCGCCGATATCACTAAAATATCGGCGATACCCGATACCGATACCGGAAGTCCCATGTAAGCCTATGGGAACAAAATATCGCAACTAAAAAAACCCCATTCTTTCCTTGTAAACACTAAATATACACACATAGAATACATATATATATATATATACATGTCATTGTGACATATATATATATACATATATGTATAGTTTATACACTTCTACATAGTAAAATATCCTTTGATTCAATTGCCGGGTAAAGCCGGCTTCAGTGAAAAGACAGAAGCACCCGACATGAAATGACACTTGGTGTACATAGGGTTAACCATGTCTTTTCATGTCGTTTGCTATCTGATTTGCACAAACAATTAAATCAGACTATGTGTGCAAAATTTCACACCTGTAGGGGTTAATTAAAGGTGTAAATTCGTTGTAAAAAAAACGGACTTTTTTGCTACGAATTTACACCTTTAATTAACCCCTACAGGTGTGAAATTTTGCACACATAGTCTGATTTAATTGTTTGTGCAAATTAGATAGCAAAGGACATGAAAAGACATGGTTAACCCTATGTACACCAAGTGTCATTTCATGTCGGGTCTGCATTTTCACAAAAGCCGGCAATTGAATTAGCGGCTATTATACTATGTAGAAGTGTATGAACTACAAATATAATATATATATATATGTGTCACAAATTCAATGACATGTATATATATATATGAGGTGTAAAATTGCTGAAAAAAAATGCGTGGGCTCCCGCCCTATTTTCGCAACCAGACAGACAAAGCCAGTGAGTGGGGGCAGATAATAATAGCCCAGAAGGGACCATTATTTTTGCCCCCCCGGCTACTAACATCTGCCCCCAGACACCCCAGGAAAGACAAATCTATAATTAGATTCGCCCTTTCTGGCACTTTGCCCGTCTATTCCCATTGCCCTGTAGCGGTGGCGAATGGGTTAATATGGGGTTAAAGCCACCTTGCTATTGAAAGGTGACCTTAAGCCAGGTTAATAATTGAGAGCTGTCAATTAGACAACTATCAATTATTAATCCTATTGCATGAAATAAAAATAAAACACACACACTTTAATTAAAAATCATTTTAATGAAATAAAGACACATGTTTTTGACCATCTTTTATTTTACTGCAAAAACCATTTCCTGTAATAAAAATAAAATAAAAAAGCCAAATTATTCTTACCTATCCCATGCACAGTCAGGTCCCACGGTGTAATCCTTCAGAAAGGGTTAATGTTTACTGCAGGCACCGCAGCTAATGCTGCAGCCTCACAGTAAACCCCAAATGAATGAGTTCCTCTCCTGCCTGACAGGAGAGTAAAGGCTGGGTGTCACATAACGATACACCAGCGATCCCGACAACGATATGCACTTGTCAGGATCGCTGGTGTATCGCTACATGATCGCTGCTGAGCTGCCAAACAGGCAGCTCAGGCAGCGATCTGGGACAGCGACACTGCGGGTAACATCGCTTAAGGGCCCGTCTCACATAGCGATATCGCTACCGAGATCGCTGCTGAGTCACTAGTTTTGTGACGCAGCAGCGAGCTCACCAGCGATATCGCTGTGTGTGACATTCAGCGACGATCAGCCCCCCTGCCGGGTATCGCTGATCGTCGCAGAAATGTCAGGACCTTTTTTTGATCGCTGGTTTCCCTCTGACAGGCACGCATTGCTGCGTGTGACAGGCGGGAGACCAGCGATCCGCTGGTAACCAAGGTACACAGCGGGTTTCCAGGCACCGCGCAGCGCTTGGAAACCCGCTGTGTACCTTGGATACCAGCTCCCTGCATCAGGGCGCTGGTATCCAAGGTACACAGCGGGTTTCTAGGCACAGCCCCGCGCCTGGAAACCCGCTGTGTACCTTGGTTACCAGCGGATCGCTGGTCTCCCGCCTGTCACACGCAGCGATGTGTGCCTGTCAGCGGGAAACCAGCGTTTAAAAAAAGGTCCTGACATTTCAGCGACGATCAGCGATACCCGGCAGGGGGGCTGATCGTCGCTGAATGTCACACACAGCGATATCGCTGGTGAGCTCGCTGCTGCGTCACAAAACTAGTGACTCAGCAGCGATCTCGGTAGCGATATCGCTATGTGAGACGGGCCCTTAAGTGGAAAGCTTAATTGATTGCTTTCCACTTTCACTTCAGGTCAGCCAGGGACACAATCAGTGACGTCAGAGGGAACTGATTAACAAAAATAGGGGTTCCCTTCGAAAAAAAAATGGCGTGGGGTCCCCCCTATTTTTGTTAACCAGCCAGATGAAGCAGACCGCTGAGGCCTGGATTTTCAGGCTGTTAAGGAGCCAAGATCCATGGACCTTGCCAGCCTGATAATACTAGGCCACAGCAGTCTGCATATCTTGGCTGATTAACAAAAATAGGGGATCCCCTCGAAAAAAATTGGCGTGGGGTCCCCCCTATTTTTGTTAACCAGCCAGATGGAGCAGACCGCTGAGGCCTGGATTTTCAGGCTGTTAAGGAGCCAAGATCCATGGACCTTGCCAGCCTGATAATACCAGGCCACAGCAGTCTGCATATCTTGGCTGATTAACAAAAATAGGGGATCCCCTCGAAAAAAATTGGCGTGGGGTCCCCCCTATTTTTGTTAACCAGCCAGATGAAGCAGACCGCTGACATCCCGGCGCAGCACAGCTGATTACCTGCTTCCCCGGCGGTGACGTCATCGGACTGACTGCTTTACGGCCGGGATTACCCAGCAGTCACTGCAGTTATCGCGAGAAACTGCATGTGACCGCCGGGGAAAGAAGATTGCGGCCATGAAACAGTCCGGGATGTGACGCCGGAGATCTTCTGCCGGGTAAGTGCCGCTGACTCCTGACAGACCCGACCGACGGACACTGACAGTGACAGTGACAATCCCGATTCCGGTATCCGATAAGACGAAAATATCGGAACTCGGAATCGGAATTCCGATACAGCTAATATCGGCCGATACCCGATATTTGCAGTATCGGAATGCTCAACACTAATGGGGAGGCTAACTCCGATGAGGATGAAGAGTAGGAGAAACAAGAAATTGAATACAAGGTGACTGAAACCCTGATGGAAGTTTTGCCTGCTATTCTTGGTGTGTGTAAGATGTGTGATGTCCAAGCCTCTGACTCTGTCCCTGACTCCACCAAGTTCACCCAGTGTGCCATCAGGGAAATGTATCGTATCTATCCACAAGAACTTGTCCACGTGTCTGTGTTCAGGTCAACCTTCCTTGTGATTGTGTTGGTCAGAGCACGGCTGATAACACGTGCTTATGTAACGAGGAGATGGCACACTGGGAAAAAAGTGATGGCTGGGAATTAAGTACCATGTGGCTGCAACCACCAAGAGGTCAGGGAAAGACTTAGTTTCCACAAGCCACAACGGCAATATTTCCAGTGCTACCAATCTGGCACTGTGGGTGTTTAGCTTTTGGGCCTGTGGGTGGACAGGTGGATATTTCTGCTTTCTGAGAAACGTCTGGGGCAGGGATCAGTGAACATTGCGCTGGGACAATGAACTGGACATGGTTGTTGACTGTTGTGTCTGTGCAATCGCAGTTTGTAGGCAGAAGGCATCAGCACCTGCTTCTTGGATAGCAGATAGGGAAGGCCATAACACAGGGGAAGGGGCATTGGTTTGACCCTCAGAATCAGTTTTGAACCCGGCGTTTTTTCCCCCCCTACTTGGTTGTTTGGCGCATTGTGTTCTGCATGCGGTGGTGCTCAGATTGGAAGTTTTCTTGTCTTTTTTTAGTTTGGGTTTAGGCAAAAGCTACAAATTCAAAATTGTTTTGTCTGAAAGATTTTCCCTTCCCAATCAACAATATAGAAGCTTTTTTTGCCAAAAGTTTTTTTTAACTGCCCCCATGACAAAGTAGACTTTTAGGCCGGGTCTTACTCTACCTAACCTATTAAAAATTTGTAAAATTTTCCAAAAAATTTGGGGGTTTTTTTTTATTTATTTTTCAATTTTTAAAATGACCTAATATCACATAAAAGGGAAAAATTTACCAGCCCCCTGTCCAGACCATATTCCCACCCATTGTGACCAAATAATAGCCATACAAGGAACAAATACCCCCAACCATGGCCGGACAAATATTGCCACCACAGTGATAAAATGCACAATACTGACGTAGGGTTGAGCGTTTTTTCCGATATCAAAAGTACGGATCGGAATGGGTATCGCAAACCCCCAAAAAAGTTGGGCGATCCCCATTCCTCCCGGAAACCCCAATGCAAGTCTATGGGACAGAATTATGAAAACAAAAAAAAAACCTTTCTTTCTTGTAAACAAAAATATACACCATAAAATAATATTTATATATTTAATATATTACATTCTTGTGACATATAATATGCCTATTTATAGTTTATAACTTCTAATAGTAAATAGCCTCTGATTCAATTCGGGGAAATTGGGCTTTTGTGAAAATACGAAGACCCGACTAAATTTTACACTTGGTTTTAAAGAGTTAACCATGTCTTTTAAGTAGTTTGATATTTGTTTGCACAAACAATTACATGGGTTTTGTTCAAAATTTCACACTGTGGGGTTAAAAAAAGGTGTAAATTCGTTGTAAAAAAAACGGACTGTCTTGCTACGAATTTTAACCTTTTTAAATTAAATACAGGGTGTTTTTGCAACTACATCTGTAATTTTTGTTAAAACAATATAAAAAAAACTTGAAATGAAGGTTAACTCTAGTAAAAAACCCGTTCATTTCTGTGGGTTTTGCTTTTCACAAAGCCGGCAATTTTAATTAGCGGTATTTACTATGTAGAAGTGTAGAACTTAAATAAAATTTTTTTATATATATTATATGGTCACAAATTAAAGAATGATTTATAATAGGTGTAAAATTGTTTGAAAAAAATGTGTGGGCTCCCGCCCTATTTTCGCAACTCCCGACAAAGCAGCTAGTGTGGGAGATAAAATAGCCCAGAGAGGGGGCCCCTTATTTTTGGCCCCCCCTGGCTATAAATCTGCCCCCGACATCCCGAAAAAGACAAATCTATAATTAGATTGCCCTTTTGGCACTTTGCCCCTCTTTCCCCTTGCCCTGTAGGGTGGCGAATGGGTTTTAAAAAGGGGGGTTTAAAGCCCCCTTGTATTGAAAAGGGGACCTTTGCCAGGTTAATAAATTTAAGCGTCAATTAACAACTATCAATTTTAATCCTATTGCATGAAATAAAAATAAAACACACACATTAATTAAAAATATTTTAATGAAATAAAACACATGTTTTTTTACCCTTTTTATTTTACTGCAAAAATTTTCCCGTAATAAAAATAAAAAAGCAAAAAATTTTTCTTACCTATCCATGCACAGTCAGGTCCCGGGTTTTTAATCCTTCGAAGGT
>JARQOD010000002.1:176170001-176215170 GCA_033576555.1 Oophaga sylvatica
TTTCATCTAGCACAAAGCACCGTCACGTCTTCCAGTTGGGGGTTGTCTCTGCAGGAAATAACAGTTATCTAGAGCTCTGCTTGCAGAACACATGTTAGGCATCGGGCGACGGCTCAATCCAAATTTGGATCTGAGGAGTCTGTGGTCTCCCATCTGGTCCAGCCGGGGCAAATGTTGCTCAGCTTCACCATCGGTCCTGACGCCTAGCCAATACAACAGAAGTACAAGCTGTTGCAAGGGTCTTTGTTCCTAGTAGCTTTAAGCATAGGTTGCAGAAAGGAACAGGGCTTCCACAGCCTAAGTCCAGGATTCCCTGCACTTAGCATGTCCGTGACGTGGCGGACCATGATTTTGATTTGGTATCAGCTGATCCGGTAACCTGGCACCGCCTGATTGGTCACGGGTGACGTCATCAGTGACGCGATTAACGATATGGCTGGGGGCAGGGCTTAGCCTTTAAATAGCCTGACCTCAAGAAGGCGGTGCGGTCAGATCATTTCTAAATGGTTGTGTTCATGTGTGGATGCCTCTAATTCTGGGCTCCACGTGCCTAGGGCCCTCGCTCCCCAGGGGCTCCCAGCTAGCAGCACATCACACAGCCGCTATGGAGCCCATGAGACAGGGGGGCCCACCTGCCCCCAGCGCCGACTCCCCCGCCACCGCATTGAACTATACGGCATCATAGGCACCGGTACAGTTCAAAGCAATAATGGAGGGGGGAGCGTCAGCTGACGATCCCTCTCCTTTCATTCCCCGCTCTGCCTCTGACACACATGGGGTGAGCGATGATATCATCGTGCACTCACTGTGTACCAGGCAGAGCAGGAGACAGGAGCTGGGAGCAGCTCGGGCACGAGGAGAAGGTGAGGATAGTGGTTTTTTTTTATATATCAGTGTGAGTACTGGACTGTGGGGTCATTCTCAGGGGGGCTATATACCATGTTGGGCTATATACCATGTGGTTCTGTTCTATATTCTATGTGGTACTGTGCTATATACCATGCTGAGCTATATACCATGTAGTGCTCTTCTATATTCTATGTGATATTATGTGAAATACCATGCTGGGCTATATACCACGTGGTGCTGTTCTATATTCTATGTGGTACTGTGATATATACCATGCTGGGCTATATACCGTGTGGTGCTGTTCTATATTCTCTGGGGTACTGTGTGATATACAATGCTGGGCTATATACTATGTGGTGCTGTTCTATATTCTATGTGATACTGTGATATATACCATGGTGGGCTATATACCATGTGGTGCTGTTCTATATTCTATGTGGTACTGTTATATATACCATGCTGGGCTGTTGTGTTTAGGTAGCTGAGGAGGACAGGAACAAAAGCAGGGCAGCAGAACACCTGAGATGTTGGTAACTAATGGGTCGCAGATTCCTAAACTAACGACACAACTAGAGGTAGCCGTGGAGCGTTCCTACGTTGATCCTAGAGCCTCGTCACAGCCTGAGAGATAACTACACCTAAAGGCAGAAAGATGAAAGCTATCTGCCCCGGAGCAGATCCCCAAAGAAAATAGGAAGCCCCCAAACATATAATGGCGGTTAGACAAGATGAAAACACAAACATAGGCAGAAAATAGATTGAGCAAACACTGGGGCCACAAGCTGACTAAATAGGATAGGAAAGGAGAGATTACTTTCTGCAACCCAGAAAACCCTACAAAAATCCAACAATTCTGATTACAAAAATACTGAGATCACTTGATCTCGCCACCCGCTAAATCAGATCTCAGTGTGAACAAAACCAAGCTGCAGCCGCTGAAAAAACAGGAAAAAGCAAATGAGCAAATAACAGTGGCTGCAGATAAACTTTGAGGAGCTCAGTCCCCAGGAGGGGACCTGGCTGACCTCCATAAAAGTGCAGAAAACAATGCAAACGCTGGAGCCCAATCTGCCTAGACAGAAAAGGATAGAAAGGATACTCACTGCAATCCAAAAAAAACCCTAAAAAATGCCAACGCTACTGATTGAAAAAAAACATCTGAGATCACACGACCTCTACCACCTAAATCAGTTCTCTGGTGTAACAAAACTAAGCCGCAGCCACTGAAAAAACTGGAAAAGGCAAATGAACAAATAACAGTGGCTACAGCGGAACTGAGAGGAGCCCAAGCCCCCCGGGAGGGGACCTGGCTAACCTCACAGAAATGCAGAGAAATATGCAAATGGTAAGCACAAAAACAGAAAATATCTTATCTGAAAGCAAGAAGAAGAGGCAAGACACAGCAAGTGTAATGTATGTAGTACAGTTCATATAGCGTCTTGTGCTTGGGTGCGATGAAAATACATGAGACACAGGTTTGATATAGAAAGTCTTGTATTACTTCATACAAGTTGGCAAAAATAGTCACACAGTTTGCAGACACAGAAGCAGGAGACACAGCAGGCCAGAGTAATCTAAGTTCAGCAATCACTCTCCACAACAGGTTCAGGATCTTCTTCTCTGTTACCGTAAGTCCATGCAAACGTGGGTCTTTCAAAGAGCAGGGTTCAGAGTCCACAAGTGCTTCAGAGTTCCTCAGTAGGAATAGCTGGAGTACAAGGTCCAAGGCTTTAGGAGTCAGGTCACAGGTTCACTGCAGGCTAGATTCTGAAGCACTGATTGCTCAGCTGTGGCTGCTTAAGAAGCAAAAGGAGAGAATCAGGGCGGGAACATGCAAGCTGGAAACTCCATTTTGACTGAGGGCAAGATAGCTGCAGCAAGACAGAAAGTAAAATGGCTGACGAACAAACTGAGTTTCAGGAACATGTACACAGAACCTTACATTACTCCCCCTTAGGGACAACCTCCGGATGACCTCAGGCCAGGCTTGTGTGGGTACCTCTGATGAAACTGAGGAGCAAGCGAGGAGCATTAACGTTATTGACTGGTTCCCATGAGTTGTCCTCCACTGGGTAGCCCTGCCATTTAATCAGATATTGTAACTGATTTCTATACAACCTGGAATCTAAAATCCTTTCCACCACAAATTCTTCCTGACCATCGACTAGCACTGGGTCAGGGCAAGGAGAAGAACGTCCAGGAAACGTATTGGGTGTCGCAGCCTTTAGTAGGGATACATGAAAGACAGGGTGAATTCTCATAGTTCTGGGCAGTTGAAGACGACAAGCAACGGCACTTATAATTTTACTGATTTTATAGGGTCCAATGTACTTATGTCCCAACTTAGACGATGGAATCCTTAACTTAAGATTTCTGGTTGACAGCCAGACCAAGTCTCCTACCTTGAAAGCTGGTGCAGGTTTACGAAATTTATCTGCTGCTTTCTTGTACCTTTCCTGAGCCGATTCCAGATTCTCCTTTAGAAGATCCATATTCTTCTGTAAAGACGTGATTCTTTCAGCCACTGCTGGTAAAGGCGTTTCTATGGGAAATCGTGGTAGAATGTTAGGATGATAACCTAGATTAGAGTAAAAAGGAGACTGCTTAGTGGAGGCACTCTGAGAGTTGTTATACGAGAACTCAGCTAATGGAAGTAGATCCACCCAATCATCCTGTAGGTGGCAGATAAAGCAGCGGAGATACTGCTCCAGGGTTTGATTGGTTCGTTCGGTCTGTCCATTAGTCTGGGGATGAAAAGCAGAAGAAAGGTTTACTTTAATGTCCAATGCTGCACAGAAATTTTGCCAAAACCTAGAAGTGAATTGCACCCTCGATCCGAAATAACCTCATCCGGTACTCCATGTAAGCGAAACACATCTTTAATCATCAAATCTGATGTCTGTTTTGCAGTGGGTAAGCCGACACAAGGGATAAAATGAGCTGCCTTTGTTAGACGGTCAACCACCACTAGAATGGTGTTCTTCCTTGAGAGGTTGGTAACTCCACAATGAAGTCCATAGAAATGGATCCCCACGGGCGGGACGGGGTGGGAAGAGGCTGTAACAGACCAGTTGGTGAGGAGCGAGGTGTTTTGCATCTTGCACAGACTTCACATGAAGTGACATAGTTTAAAACATCCTTCCTGCAAGTGGGCCACCAAAAGAAACGAGAGAGAAATTCCTGTGTCTTTAGAATTCCTCTATGCCCAGCTATCTTGGAATCGTGAATGAGTTGCAATACTCTCAATCTGACTGTTTCAGGAATATACAGGCGTTGTCCCTGAATCCACACACCATTCTTAAAGACAAGACTTACGTCCCTTGGGGGTTGTGCCAAAAAGGAATCCGCATGGTATGCTTCCTTGATGTCCTTAAGTAGGTCTTGATTATGAATTACTCCTAGGAATCTAGATCAGGAAGAATAGTCTTAGGAGGAGTAATTGGACGTGTCTCTGCTGAGTAAATCCTAGAGAGTGCATCAGCCTTTCCATTGCGCGATCCTGGTCTATAAGAAATGATAAAATTAAATTGGTTTAAGAAAAGATTCCAGCGAGCCTGGCGAGGAGTCAGGCACTTAGCCGACCTGATAAATCAAGGTTACGATGATCTGTCAGGACGACTATTTGCTGTGCAGCTCCCTGAAGAAGGTGTCTCCATTCTTTGAAGGCGGCAATAATGGCCAACAACTCTCTATTGCCCACATCGTAGTTCCTCTCAGCCGAAGACAACTGCTGGGAAAAGAAGGCACAGGGATGCAAGACATTCTTCTCACCTGTTCTCTGAGAGAGTATAGCTCCAACGGCACAGTCTGAAGCATCCACCTCTATTATGAAGGCAAGCTCGGGGTTGGGATGTACTAGGATAGGTGCAGTGGTAAATTTATCTTTTAGACGGGAAAATGCTTCCTGGGCTTGGGGAGTCCAGGAGAACCTAGACTCTTTCCGGGTAAGTTGGGTGATAGGTGACACTACCTCAGAGAAATTTCTAATGAAATGTCTATAGAAGTTGGCAAACCCGATGAAGCGCTGTACCTCCTTCATATTTCTAGGACTTGGCCAATCCTTGATGGCTTGGGTTTTGCTTCCATCCATACTAATTCCTTGTGTAGACAGTACATACCCCAGAAATTGAATTTCGGTCCTATGGAATTCACACTTTTCAAGTTTGATGTAAAGATGATTTTGTCTTAGACGTTCCAAGACCATTCTCACATGTCCATGATGTTCCTCTGTGGAGTTAGAAAAAATTAGAATATCATCCAAATAAATTACCACGAATGTATCTAGGAGATCCCTGAAGATGTCATTCACCAAGTGTTGGAAAGTGGCTGGGGCGGTACTCAGACCAAAAGGCATAACTAGATATTCAAAGTGTCCATAGCGTGACCTGAATGCAGTCTTCCATTCATCCCCAGGTCTAATACGGACTAAGTTATAGGCCCCACGAAGATCTAGTTTAGAGAAAATTTTGGCATGTCGCACTCTCTCCAATAACTCAGGGATTAAAGGCAATGGATAACGGTTTCTAATAGTAACCTTATTGAGTTCCCTATAGTCTACGCATGGTCTCAGAGATCCATCTTTCTTCTTTACAAAGAAGATGGGTGCACCTGCAGGAGATGAAGAGGGCGTATGAAGCCCTTGGCTAGATTTTCGTCTATGTAATCCTTTAAAGCCTTTAGCTCGGGCCCCGCCAGGGGGTAGATCTTACCAAAAGGTATCTCTGCTCCAGGCAATAATTCAATTGGACAATCATATGGACGGTGAGGAGGAAGCTGGTCAGCGTTCTTCTTGTCACATAAATCCACATAGTCCTGGTATACAGCTGGTAGTTCAGGGACTGACATGGTTCCTTTAGGAACAGAGCAAGCTGAAACTTTTGGACTCATCTGTTTCTCTGGAAAGTGTAATTCCTTGGTCTCCCAGTTAATGGTAGGATTCTGAGCCTGCAGCCATGGTAGCCCTAGAATAATGGGAAAGTGGGGAGAAGAGATAAGCATAAAGGACAGTTTCTCTTGATGATCTTTACCCATAAGAACCCTCAAAGGCTCTGTTTCCTGATCCACTGGTCCAGAGGTCAGCAGGGAGCCATCCACAGTTTCCATCTGTACTGGAGTAGCCTTCTTCACTGAACGTATCCCCTGTTTCAGAGCAAAGGAGACATCCATAAAATTTCCACTTGCCCCTGAGTCGATCATAGCAGAGCTAGACACCCAAGCTGAGTCAACCCAGAGTTTGATGGAAAGAAAGCAATGAGAATTGTTTTTCTTACAACTCAGCTGGGACACCGCTGAGGAAACTTGAAAAATGGCAGCGTTTACACAGTCAACGTCCTCAGAGGTAACGGAGTTTAAGTCCGAGAAATCAAGATCTGTTGCTGCAGATCTCTCTGGAGCCTGAGGCTCGGACCTGACAGATCCCCTCTCGCAACACTCACAATGAATGAGTGCTGCAGTAGTCTTACGAGAACGGCTGGGGCAGTTTATAATGAAGTGCCCTGACTTACCACAATAGAAACATAGATTTTCCTTAAAACGATGTTCCTTGCGTGCATCACTAACCCGTCGTTGTAAAGAGTCTACCTGCATGGGTTCAGGTTCAGGTTCCCGTGTAATCCTACTCAAAGGTTCCTTAGCTGGAGAGGAAGGTAGGAAAAGGTTAGTGCGATTGCTTTCGAACCATCTCTCTTGCCTGCGTTCAGTCAGACGAGTATCAATACGGATGCAGTAGTTAATAAAGTCACCTAACGCAGTGGGAGGGTCGGCACGAGCAAGTTCATCCTTAATCAGTGGAGATAACCCCTTTCGAAAAATAGATTTTTTGGCGGAACTGTCCCAGGTGGTATCAAGGGCCCATCTCCTGAAATCCAAGGCATATTCAGCTACCGAGTGCTTACCTTGGCGCAAAGCTAACATGGCTGCTTCAGCTGTTGCACCTCGATTGGGGTCATCAAACACCTGCCCCATGGCTGAAATAAAAGCATCAAGGTGATTCAAACAATCATCCTCAGTCTCAATCAGAGGGTTTGCCCCATCAAAGCCTTGTTGGTAAGCAACATAATTATAGTAAGCACCTTAGATTGTTCAGTGGGAAATTGTGAAGCATGTGCAGAAAAAAAAAAGATTGCATTGATTAATAAATCCCCTGAATTTCTCACGTTCACCGCCAAAACGAAAAGGGGGCAACTTGGGAATCCCAGAACTCGGGACTACGGCAGGAGACCTGACTCGGTCTTCTAAACCTCAATCCTGGCTCGCAAATCTGGGCAGTCTGTCCAAACACTTTCAATTGTGATTAGTGAGGTCCCGTAGGCTGAAAACGGGTCTTTATATCTGCAATCTGCAAGGATATTATCAGTCACTCCGCAAAGTTCTTTATGCGGGCCTCCATTTTCCAGATCTTTAAGACAGAGTACTGGAAGAAGAGGAGAGGAGAAAAAAAAACAATAGTGTTTACCTGTGGTAACACTGCAGAGAAAAAAAATTAAGGGAACTGCTCACCTGGAATGGTTGTGAGAAGTCACAACCACTATCATCACAGAAAGTTCACCGGACATCTGATATCCACAGTTACAGCAGACACAGCCTTTCCAGACCCAGCAGACACTAACGTTTTGGCTTCAGAATCTTGTAATGTATGTAGTACAGTTCATATAGCGTCTTGTGCTTGGGTGCGATGAAAATACATGAGACACAGGTTTGATATAGAAAGTCTTGTATTACTTCATACAAGTTGGCAAAAATAGTCACACAGTTTGCAGACACAGAAGCAGGAGACACAGCAGGCCAGAGTAATCTAAGCTCAGCAATCACTCTCCACAACAGGTTCAGGATCTTCTTCTCTGTTACCGTAAGTCCATGCAAACGTGGGTCTTTCAAAGAGCAGGGTTCAGAGTCCACAAGTGCTTCAGAGTTCCTCAGTAGGAATAGCTGGAGTACAAGGTCCAAGGCTTTAGGAGTCAGGTCACAGGTTCACTGCAGGCTAGATTCTGAAGCACTGATTGCTCAGCTGTGGCTGCTTAAGAAGCAAAAGGAGAGAGTCAGGGCGGGAACATGCAAGCTGGAAACTCCATTTTGACTGAGGGCAAGATAGCTGCAGCAAGACAGAAAGTAAAATGGCTGACGAACAAACTGAGTTTCAGGAACATGTACACAGAACCTTACAGGCGGTTAGACAGAGGGAATACAGACACAGACAGAAAATAGTATGAGCAAACGTTGGGCCCAATCTGCTAGACAGAAAAGGATAGGAGGATACTTACTGCATCCAAAAAAAACCTAAAAAACCACGCTAATAATTGCAAAAACACCTCAGATCACATGACTCTACACCAATTAGTTCATGTACAAAACTAAGCGCAGCCAGTGAAAAATGGAAAAGGCAATGAACAAATAACAGTGGCCCGAGGAACTGAGAGGAGCCAAGCCCCGGGGAGGGGGACCTGGCTAACTTCACAGAATGCAGAGAAATATGCAAATGGTAAGCACAAACAAAAAGAGAAATATCTTAGCTGAGAGCAGAGAAGAGGCAGATCAGCAAGCTTCCAAGTGAACCAGGAAACAACGTTGAGACAAGAACAATTGATCACCGGCAACCATGATGGGAGGGAACCTCCCTTATATAAGACCAGTCTGTGATTCCTGATTGCAATCCTTATTGAATGGTTCAGTACTGTTTGTAACCACCAGAGGGAGCTTCTGCTCAGAATTCATTTCTAAAACATTCACAACAGTACACCCCCTTGAGGAGGGGTCACCGAACCCTCATTTGTGCAACCAGGTCGGTCAGGATGAGCTCTGTGATACGCACGGATCAGTCTCCTAGCATGGATGCCCGAAGCAAACACCCAAGAATTGTCCTCCTGACCATAACCTCTCCACTTAACCAAATACTGGAGTTTCCGTCTAGAAAAACGAGAATCCAATATTCTCTCAACCACATACTCCAGATTGCCCTCAACCAAAACAGGGTCAGGAGGCGCAGCCATAGGAACCACTGGCTCGACAAACCTCTTCAATAAGGACTTGTGGAACACATTATGGATCTTAAATGTCCCTGGAAGAAGTAAACGAAAGGAAACAGGATTAAGAATCTCCATGATCTTATAAGGTCCAATGAACCTAGGCTTAAAATTAGGAGATGCAACTCTCATAGGGATATTTCTTGAGGACAACCAGACCAAGTCCCCCACTTTAAACCGAGGACCATCAGTCCTATGCCGGTTGGCAAACCGCTGGGCCTTCTCCTGAGAGAGGGACAACCTCTCCACTACCTGGTCCTATATCTGCTGCATACGCTCCACAACAGAGTCAGCACCCGGACAGACAGAAGCCTCCGTCTGTCCCGAAGAAAATCGAGGGTAGAAACCCAAAATTGCAGAAAAATGGAGACATCAAAGTGGCAGAGCTTGCCCTATTATTAAGAGCAAACTCAGCCAAAGGCAAAAAAGAGACCCAGTCATCTTGATCAGCAGACACAAAGCATCTCAGATAAGTCTCCAATGTCTGGTTTGTTCTCTCAGTTTGTCCATTGGTCTGAGGATGAAAAGCAGAGGAGAAAGACAATTGAACACCAAGTTTAGAACAAAAAGTCCTCCAAAATCTGGAAACAAACTGGACTCCTCTGTCAGACACAATGTTCTCAGGAATGCCGTGTAACCGAACCACGTGCTGAAGGAACAAAGGCACCAATTCGGAGGAGGAAGGCAACTTAGGTAATGGCACAAGATGTATCATCTTGGAAAACCTATCACAAATCACCCAGATAACGGTCATTCTCTGAGAAACAGGGAGGTCGGAAATAAAATCCATAGAGATATGGGTCCATGGTCTCTTGGGCACAGGCAATGGCATCAACAAACCACTAGAGCGAGAGCAAGGCTTGGAGCGAGAGCAAGTCCCACAGGACTGCACAAACTCCCTGACGTCACGAGACAAAGTAGGCCACCAAAAGGACCGACTCACCAAGTCTCTGGTACCAAAAATTCCGGGATGACCGGCCAACGCAGAACAATGAATCTCAGACATCACACTCTTCTTCCACTGGTCTGGGACAAACAATTTCCCAATAGGGCAGTGCTCGGGTTAATCCTCCTGACACCCTTCCAGAGCCAGTCTCAAATTGGGCGAGATGGCGGAAAGAACTACACCCTCTTTCAAAATAACAGCAGGATCAGATAACTCAGGAGAGTCCGCAAGGAAACTCCACGAAAGGGCATCCGCTTTAACATTCTTAGTGCCAGGAAGAAAGGAAACCACAAATTTAAAACGTGTGAAAAACAAGGCCCACCTGGCCTGTCTAGGATTAAGTCGCTTGGCTGATTCCAGATAAACCAGATTCTTATGGTCCGTGAGGACCACCACCTGATGTTTGGCTCCCTCCAGCCAATGTCTCCACTCTTCAAAAGCCCACTTCATGGCCAATAACTCCCGATTACCCACGTCATAATTAGGTTCAGTTGGAGAAAATTTTCGAGAGAAAAAGCACAAGGGTTACTTTTAGAGGTCTCAGGATCTCTTTGGGACAAAACGGCACCTGCCCCAATTTTAGAGGCATCAACCTCCACCTGAAATGGCAGAGAAACATCAGGCTGCCGTAGAACAGGAGCAGAAGTGAATCTCTGCTTAAGTTCCTGAAGCGCAGAGACTGCCTCAGGAGGCCAATTCACACATCAGAACCCTTTTTGGTCAAATCAGTCAAGGTTTAACAATAACAGAGAAATTACCAATAAATTTACAATAAAAATTGGCAAAACCCAAGAATCTCTGAAGAGCCTTTAATGAAGGAGGTTGGACCCAATCACAGATGGCCTGAACCTTGACCGGGTCCATTTCAATAACAGACGGAGACAAAATGAATCCCAGAAATGAGATCCTCTGTACGCCAAAAAGACTCTTTGATCCCTTCACATACAGAGCATTCTCTCTCAAAATCTGGAACACAGTCCGAACATGTTTCACATGAGAGTCCCAGTCATTGGAAAAAATCAAGATATCATCCAAATAAACAATCAGAAATTTATCCACAAAATCCCTGAAAATGTCATTCATGAAGGACTAGAAGAAGGAAGGAGCATTAGTGAGCCAAAAGGGCATCACTAGGTACTCAAAATGCCCCTCTGGGGTATTAAACGCCGTCTTCCATTCATCCCCGTGCTTAATGCGAATAAGGTTATACGCCCCCCTGAGGTCAAGCTTGGTAAACCAAGTAGCACTTTTCACCCT
This sequence comes from Oophaga sylvatica, assembly GCA_033576555.1. NCBI lineage: Eukaryota > Metazoa > Chordata > Amphibia > Anura > Dendrobatidae > Oophaga > Oophaga sylvatica. The sequence continues at coordinate 176,181,072 of JARQOD010000002.1, forward strand.
GGAAAAGAGGTCAGAAATTAACGGTAACGGATATTGATATTTCACAGTGATCTTGTTCAAGAGACGATAATCAATACACGGCCTTAATGAACCATCCTTTTTGGCCACAAAGAAAAAACCGGCACCCAAGGGTGAAGAGGATGGTCTGATATGACCCTTCTCCAATGACTCCGTGACATAAGACCGCATAGCGTCATGTTCAGGTACAGACAAGTTAAAAAGGCGACCTTTAGGGAATTTACTAAGAGGCACTAATTCAATAGCGCAGTCATAGCTCCTATGGGGGGGCAAGGATGCAGATTTACTTTCGCTAAACACATCAGAAAAATCAGTCAAAAAGTCAGGAACATCCTGAGACTGGGGAGAGGCAGAAAAAACAGGAGTGTTGGCATTAACACATTGGCAGCCCCAACTGGTTACAGACACAGATTTCCAATCCAAAACAGGATTATTAGACTGTAACCAAGGAAAACCCAGTACAATAATGTCATGCAGATTATACAGTACCAAAAATTTGCAACTCTCCTGATGATCAGGTTCAAGCCTCATTATCACCTGAGAAGAAAACTGGGGTTTATTCTCAGCCAAAGGGGTAGAATCAATCCCCAGTAGGGGAATAGACTTCCATAGTGGTATCAAGGGAAACCCACAACGTTTGGCAAAATCAAAATCCATCAGGTTAATAGCTGCTCCCGAATCAACAAAAGCCTGAGCAGAAAATGTGGACAGGGAGCAAATCAGGGTAACAGTCAACAGAAATTTAGTCTGAACACTACCCAAGACAACTGAGCGTGCAAAACGTCTTCCCCGCTTAGGGCAGACAGAAATGGCATGAGAGGCGTCACCACAATAGAAACATAACCCATTGCGTTTTCGAAACTCATGACGCTGTGCCCCAGAAGCCACTCTATCACACTGCATGGGTTCAGAAGCTGGCTCACAAGGCATCACTATCCCACGCATACCTCTACGCTCACGCAAACGTCTGTCAATTTGAATCGCTAATGACATAGAATCATTGAGACCAGAGGGAGCAGGGAAACCCACCATAACATCTTTTACATTCTCTGACAGCCCCTTCCGAAAAAGGGCTGCCAAAGCATCATCATTCCATTTGGTTAGGACTGCCCATTTTCGGAATTTCTGACAGTACAACTCAGCGTCCTCAAGCCCTGATTTAATGCCAACAAGTTCTTTCAGCTTGATCAGTGACATTAGGCTCATCGTACAATAACCCCAGAGCCAGAAAAAATGCATCAACATCACTCAAAACAGGGTCCCCAGGTGTCAGGGAAAAAGCCCAATCCTGAGGATCGCCGCACAGGAGAGAGATGACAATTTGAACCTGCTGTGCTGCGTTCCCTGAGGACTTAAGTTTTAAGGCAAAAAACAACTTAGTTATTTTTGAAATTCAGAAATTTGGCCCGATCTCCCAAAAACAAATCTGGCATGGGTATCCTAGGTTCCACAACCGGCAACCCAGCAAGATAGACAGCAATACTCCGAACCTCAGTGGCAAGCTGATCCACACGGCCAGACAGCTGTGCAAGCTCCATTGAGAAAAAAAAATCCTCCTCAGCACCCAGAGAATAAGAGGGAAAAAATGCAAGAAACAGATAAAAAAAAAAAAAATCTCTGACAACTCTGACAACTTTTTTCTTTCCACTCTATTTTTCCCTTCTGTGAGTACCATACAATTTTCAGTTTGGCCGGTGATACTGTTATGTTTTGGTAGCTGAGGAGAGCAGGCAAAAACGGCAATACACCAGAGAGGTTGGAATCTATTGGATTGCAGTACCCTGACTAACCACCACAACTAAAGGCAGCCGTGGAGAGTTCCTACGTTGGTCCTAGACCCCTCTTCACAGCCTGAGAGATTAACTACACCTAAAGATAGAAAGAGGAAAGCTATCTGCCCCGGAGCAGATCCCCAAAGAACATAGGAAGCCCCCAAACATGTAATGGCGGTTAGACAAGAGGAAATACAGACACAGACAGAAAATAGTATGAGCAAACGCTGGGGCCCAATCTGCCTACACAGAAAAGGATAGAAAGGATACTCACTACAATCCAAAAAAAAACCTAAAAAATGCCAACGCTACTGATTGCAAAAACACCTGAGATCACACGACCTCTACCACCTAAATCAGTTCTCTGGTGTAACAAACCTAAGCTGCAGCCACTGAAAAAACTGGAAAAGGCAAATGAACAAATAACAGTGGCTCCAGCGGAACTGAGAGGAGCCCAAGCCCCCGGGAGGGGACCTGGCTAACCTCACAGAAATGCAGAGAAATATGCAAATGGTAAGCACAAAAACAAAAACAGAAAATATCTTATCTGAAAGCAGAAGAAGATGCAAGACACAGCAAGCTTCCAAGTGAACCAGGAACCACAGTTGAGACAAGAACAATTGATCACCGGCAACCATGATGGGAGGGAACCTCCCTTATATCAAGCCAGTCTGTAACTCCTGATTGCCAATCCTCATTGAATGGTTCAGTACTGTTTGTAACCACCAGAGGGAGCTTCTGCTCAGAATTCATTTCCAAAACATTCACAACAGGCTACATTATACTGTATAAGGGGCAGTATTATACTCTATGAGGGGGTTGCCATATATGCTATGGAGGGGCTGCATTATACTATATGAGGGGGCTGCATTATATTTTATGGGGGTTACATTATATTCTGTGGTGTGGCTGCATTATACTCTGTGGGCTAACTGTATTATTCTCTAATGGGTGGCTGCATTATACTATAAGAGTGAGGCTGCATTATATACTATGGGGTTACATTATATTGTATGGTGGGGCTGCATTATACTCTGTGGGGTGGCTGCATTATGCTCTATGGGGTGGCTGCATTATACTATATGTGGGCTTCATTATACTGTATCGAGGACTATGGGGTGCATTATATTATGGGAAGTGAATTGTACTACATGGATAACTATGGTGGTGCATTATACTATATGGAGCACTATGAGGAGTGTATTATACTATATGGAGGACTGAGCAGTGTATTTTAATATATGGAGGACTATGTGGAGTGTATTATACTATATGGAAGACTGAGGAGTGTATTATACTACATGTAGCACTATGATGAGTGTATTATACTATATGGAGGACTGAGCTGTGTATTTTAATATATGGAGGACTATGTGGAGTGTATTATACTATATGGAAGACTGAGGAGTGTATTATACTACATGTAGCACTATGATGAGTGTATTATACTATATGGAGGACTGAGCTGTGTATTTTAATATATGGAGGACTATGAGGAGTGTATTATACTATTTGGGGGACTGAGGAGTGTATGAAAAATGAAATGAAAAAAAAGACAATATATATACAGTGGGAAAAAACAACACTGGCGATTTCGCAAGTTTTCCCACCTACATAGGATGGAGAGGTCTGTAATTTTATAAGAACACTTCAACTGTGAGAGGCAGAATCTTAAAAAAATCTAGAAGATCACATTGTATGATTTTTACATAATTAATTAGAATTTTATTGCATGAAATAAGTATTTGATACAATAGAAAAGTAAAACTTAAAATTTGGTACAGAAACCTTTGTTTGCAATTACAGAGGCCAAACATTTCCTTTAGTTCTTGACCAAGTTTGCACACACTGCAGCAGGGATTTTGGCCCACTACTCCATACAGATCTTCTCCAGATCTTTTAGGTTTTGGTGCTGTCACTGGGCAAAAATGAGTTTCAGCTCCCTCCAAAGATTTTCTATTTGGTTCAGGTCTGGAGACTAGCTAGGCCACTCCAGAACCTTGAAATGCTTCTTACAGAGCCACTCCTTAGTTGCCCTGGCTGTGTTTTTTGGGACATTGTCATGCTGGAAGACCCAACAGTGACCCATTTTCAAAGGCAAACTCTTGCGATACATGACCCGAGCCATCGTCCCTTTAATACAGTGCAGTCACCGTGTCCCCTTTGCAAAAAATCACCCCCAAACTGTGATGCTTCCCCCACCATGCTTTACAGTTCTAACAGTGTTCTTGGGGTTTTACTCATCCTTCTTTTTCCTCCAAACCCAGCGTGTGGAGTTGATACCAAAAAAATATATTTTGGTCTCATCTGACAACATTACTTTCTCCCATGCCTCCTTTGGATCATTCAGATGGTCATTGTCAAACTTCAAATGGGCATGGACATGTGCTGATGGGAAGAGGGGGGCATTGCATGTACGGCAGGATTTTAATCCATGACGGCGTAGTGTGGCACTAACGGACTGTGGTTCCAGCTCTCTTCAGGTCAGTGATCATATACTCCAGTGTAGTTCTGGGCTTATTCCTGAATTTTTTCAAAATCATCCTTCCCCCAAGAGATAAGATCTTGCATGGAGCCCCAGAGAAAGGAAAATTGACAGTCATCTTGTGTTTTTTCCATTTTCTAATAATTGTGCAAAAAGTTGCTGCCTGCTTACTAAGCTAGTTGCCTATTGTCCTGTAGCCCATCCCAGCCCTGTGCAGGTCTACAATTTTGTCCCTGCTGTCCTTAGACAGCTTTTCAGTCTTGGCCATGGTAAAGATGTTGGAGTGTGATTGATTGAGTGTGTGGACAGGTATCTTTTATACAGGTAACAAGTTTAAGCAGGTGCAATTAATATAGGTAATGCGTGCAGAGTAGGAGGGCTTCTTAAAGAAAAAAACAGTTCTGTGAAAGCCAGAATTCTTGCTTGTTGGTAGGTGATCAAATACTTATGTTGTGAAATAAAAAACAATTTAATTATTTAAAAATCATACTACATGATTTTCTCTTTTATTTTTAGATTCTGTCTCTCACAGTTGAATTGTACCTGCGTTAAAAATTACAGACCTCTCCATTCTTTGTAGTTGGGAAAACTTGCAAAATTGGCAGTGTATCAAATATTTTCCACACAGTATATATACATGTATACTGTATTGTGGCAGCTAGTGATGAGCGAGTATACTTATTGCTCGGGTTTTTTCCGAAGTTTTGGAAGTGCTCAGAGATTTAGTTTCTGTTGCCGCAGCTGCATGATTTGCGGCTATTTGACAGCCTGAATACATGTGGGGATTCCTTAGCAAACAGGCATTCCTCACAAGTATTCAAGTTGTCCAGCAGCCATAAATCATGCAGCTGTGGCCACAGAAACTAACTCTCCCAGCACTTCCAAATACTCGCAAACCACCCGAGCATGCTCAGGAAAACCCGAGCAAAGAGTATACTCGCCCATCACTAGTGGCAGCTGATTGGTCATAAACAGGAAGTATGTGTCCCCAAGGTACCAAGCCTCAGTGATGTAAGACCTGGAGAAGCAGGCTTCAGCACGCGTAATGCTGAGAGGTGTTTTAATGGGCACGAATTATAGGTCCAGGTTTTATGAGCAGCTGAAAGAGTTGGGTGGGATCAGCTGCTCACTTACCTCCAATCCAGGTCTTTTAGTGTCTGATTAAAGGCAGCTGGTACTGTTTCACTTGACGCTGTGTGTGTGCAAGGTGAAGAGGACTTGCATGTGCTCTTCAGACCCTGCTGGAGTCTGAGAGAAAAGGAATGACTTTTAAATGCGTGAGCCCATTGTTTATATTTACTGGTTATTTTCTATTTTTGTTCTGATATTCCCTTTTTGTACCTTGAAGAGGCTGCTTTATCTTGTTAAACCTGTGGGTTTATGAACTTTTAATAAACTTCAGTTTGTTTTGAATCAACCTAAATTCTGTGTGTGAACCAACACCTACCACAGAGCCAATCCCTTACAACTAGTGATGAGCCACCCCGTAGTGTTCGAGTTCGGTTCGGATCATCGAACAGCAGTGTGTTCGACGAACTGTTCGTCGAACTGTTCGTCGAACACCGTCGAAAACCGTCGAACACACGTTAAAACCAATGGCAGGCAAACCAAAACACATAGAAACACGAAGAAAACACATAGAAAACACTTCAAAGGTGTCCAAAAGCTGACAAATTGCTCACAAGACACAACTAACACATGGAAAAGTGACAAGTACATATAGTCATGCGAAAAGAAAAGAGGTGGAGGAGTAAAAGGAGGGGGAGACACAGATATAGGCATGTCATGTCCTTCTAAAACCAAAACAGTCCGTTCCTGCCCGTGCGACCTGCGTGTTGCTGGGTTTGTGCCAGAGCTGCGGTGGACCCTGACGGCCAGCCACCCCTCCCAATACTGGTGCCTGTCCGCTGGTGGGTCGAGCGAGCCCCCTGGGGTGGAGGCAGGTCTAATCATTTTTATTTAAATTGTCTCTGTAATTTGAATGAGTACACTTTAAATCCTTTTACAACGATCTCTTGGAGGGCAAGTCTCATGCCAGCAGCTGCGGTAATGCCAGGTCCAGTAGCATCCAGTAAAGCTGCTGAAGTTAAAAAGCTTTTATAAGGATTGAGCTTGGCGGTCGACCGCAAGGCGTCCTACCTCCACTCACAGCCCCTGTGCCTTGGGGTGCCTCCACGATGCTCTTCACTGATTTTCCGGGAGCCTGAAGCATTTCCTTTGAAAAAATTAAGTGTCCAAAGTACAGGTGGTGTAGCTTGCTTAACAGCTGTGTTAATCCGCTGACTAGCAGACACTGCTACTAGGCCCAAAATTATTGTTGTTTTTTCGGAAAAAACGAACTCTTCAAAATCTAGTTGCCCCTAGCAACACAACTCTCAAGTCCTTATCTTCATCTGCAACCTGGTTAAATTCTAATCCAGGTTGTTTTGCATGTAGGACCACTAAGTGTTTATGTTGCGTCTCTATTATGAATGGGGTGCAAGAATTTCAATCTCGTACCACAGGCACCATTTTTAAAATCAACTGTCATGTCAATTGCCAATCGTGCTATATTATTTATTTAATTGAGTGCGGTTGTGGGTTGCAGTACAACGATACAGACGATGCATGCAAGACTCAACAAGCACCGTCAAAATATCCAAAATGGTTTCATGCTACACAGTCTCTCAAAACATTTCTCCCTAGTGCACCAAAAGAATTTGAATTTGTTAAAACTCACTGTTATTGACCAGATACCACATGATATGCCTGATCGGTATAATAATCTAATAACAAGGGAGAGTTTCTGGATTTTTAAACTTGGTACACTGGCCCCAGAGGGGTTAACCCTCACTATCGAAAAAGTCACGTAATATATGCATTTTGTTTTATTTATTTATTTATTTATTTTATTTTCATTTATTTTTCCTTGTGTACATTGTTTTTATGTCGTTTTTAGGTTGGTTTTATTCAATTTATCTGTTTTTTTTTTCTTTTTTGCAGTCATATTTGCATTTTTAATCATGTGGGTATTCTGATTAATTGCCTTTTAATTTTCATTTGCTGCTCCACCTTTATATAGCTTTCCTACTCCATTCTATGTATAACTGCCACCTGAGGAAGACGGAGCTATTCCGTTGAAACGCGTTGTAGATATCAATAAATGAAGAATTTTTAATATCAGCTGAATTGTGTCCCTCGCGCTCCTTATGACCGGATTGCTTTATCATCACTTATGTCTGATCCTCTCTTGAGGTACCCGGCCAGAGCTGCAGAGGACAACCTTAATCTCATCTGCCTTTATCGTCAGCCTGGCGCTCCTTTGAAACCGTCTATCTGAATTTGGTTGCAAAATTATTGTCTGGGTTAGATGCAGTTAAAAATTTGTAATTAGATCTACAGCGGTGGCTACTCCGCTGACTAGCAGACACTGCTACTAGGCCCAAAATTATTGTCCAGGCAAGATGAAGTTAAAAATTTGTAACTATATCTACAGCCGGTGGCTACTCCGCTGACTAGCAGACACTGCTACTAGGCCCAAAATTATTGTCTAGTTAAATGCAGTTAAAAATTTGTAATTATATCTACTGCCGGTGGCTACTCCGTTTACTATCAGATACTCAAGCTTTGGAGCAGACCTCTGATTCCCAGGCTATAGTATGAGTAAACAGCTTTAGTCTTCACACTCAACCATCTGTGTTACCCCAAGCCATAGTGTATGTAGCTTCTTACGGTTAAAAGGGGGGTGAGGAAAGACTCAACCCACCTGTAATTGACAATGCCAACGTCACGTAAAACACAGCAAGGGCACTCCAAAAAGAGTCTCCATTTTTACCAAAAATTTGGGGCACAGACACCACTTAAGTAGCATCAATTGCCCCAGAGTTGCTTAAAACAGTTGGTGAGGTGATATTACCAAATCCTCAAGCTTTTACTCTCCCCAGATTGACACAGGGTAGAAAAGTCCTTGCGGATCCATGATTTGTTCATCTTTATGAACGTGAGTCTGTCTACATTCTCAGTGGACAGCCGCGTGCGTTTATTTGTCAGCACACCACCAGCAGCGCTGAACACACGTTCAGAGAGAAAGCTGGCTGCAGGGCATGACAAGATTTCCAAGGCATGAGTGGCAAGCTCCAGCCATTTATCCAGATTGGAAGCCCAAAAAGAGCAAGGGTCCAGTCATGGCTTCCATGTTCAGTTGGAGATACTCCTGTACCATCGTCTCTAGGCGTTGACTATGTGTCTGACTTCTTGTCTCCTGTGGCCTTGCAAAGGATGGGCTAAAAAACTGGTGAAACTATTCCGCAAAATTCTGTGAACACCAGCAGATACTGTGTTTCTGTTACGGTTTGAGTGCTGAACATTCGACAGTCCCACGGTTGGCAAGTTAGAACTGTGAGATTCACTACGTGCACCACTGATGTTTTGTGGAAAAGCACATGTAAGATTCTGCAACAGTCTCTGCTGATACTCCTGCATGGGTGAATCCCTTTCTATGGCTGGAATTATTTAGGCAAATTTACTTTTGCATCGGGGATCTAACAGTGTGACAACCCAGTAGTCAGGATTATTTTGAATTCAGACAATTCGAGGGTCATATTGCAGGTAGTGCAGCAAGATGGCACTTATGTGTCTTGCGCATCCGGGAGCACCAAGTCCCTGTTGTATTGGTGGTGAGGTACGACTCATGCTTCCTTCCTCTGCCCTCTCCCCCCAACCTCGCACAACAGAAATGTGATCAAGGTCTCCCTCATCTGATGAGTCTTCCATGCCCATTGCCAGTTCGTCATCCACTTCTTTCTGTGCTCCTGCACCTTCCTCACTAGTTTGGCTGCTACCATATGCCCTGGTTAATCCCTCTCCCCACCCTCCCATGCCAGCCATCTTGGTGCTGCCGACCATCTGGACCTTGCAGATGTTAGCCCTTCCGCATACAACTCCTCCTCTACTTCCTCCACCTCCTCTTGTTCCACCATCTGACTCCGAATTCTGTTTAACATCTGCTCCAGCAGTAAATCACCGGAATAGTCATGCTGATAATGGCATAGTCAGCACTAAACATCTTCGTGGCCATTTCAAAACTGTGCAGACGGGTGTAAAGGTCCCTGATCTGAGACCACTCCTCCAGCGTTATTTGCCCCACCTCTGGATCTCGTTGGCCCAGGCTATAATTCAGAACATATTGCACTAGGGCTTGTCGGTGCTGCCACAGTCGCTGCAACATGTGCAGAGTTGAATTCCACCGTGTTGGCACATCGCATTTAGCCGGTGAAGTGGCAGGCCCAACAACTTCTGTAGAGATGTAAGTCGCTGAGCTGTGGGATGCAAACTGCGGAAGTGAGCACACATCGACCGTGCCCTCTGCAGAAGGCCATGTAGTCCGGGATAGTGGGCTAAAATTGCTGGACAACCAGGTTCAACACGTGAACCATACAAGGCACGTGTGTGACATTGCCCCGGTGAAGGGCCGCATCCAGGTTTGCGGCATTGTCGCACAAGGCCTTCCCTGGTTGCAGGTCCAGTGGAGAAAACCATTCATGAAACTGGTTCTCCAGAGCTGACCACAACTCCTCAGCTGTGTGACTCACATTTCCCAGACATTTCAATGTAAAAACCGCCTGATTACGTTGAGCCCTTCTGCCAGCATAGCAAGGAGGTGTGCTGCAGGATCCCTTCTGCGCAGTTAGAAAGCCCGTGGCATGACCAGACAGGCTTTGGGTGCAGGTGGAGGAACGAGTGGAGGTTGAGGAGGCAGAAGCAGTGGAGGAACTTCGAGATAAAGAGGATTGACGCACAACTCGTGGGGACGGCAACACTTGGACAGCAGCCCCTTGTCCTGCTGTCACCATAGTTACCCAGTGCCCAGTCAGCGACATGTAACCCCCTGTCCATGCCTACTCGTCCAAGTGTCTGTGGTGAAATGCACCCTGTCACACACTGAGTTTCTCAAAGAAGCAGTGATGTTGTGTGTAACATGCTGGTGGAGCACAGGCACACCTTTCTTTGAGAAGTAGTGCTGACTGGGCATTTGGTACTGGGGAACTGCGACGGACATAAGGGCTCGAAAATCCTCTGTGTCAAGCTAGAAAGGCAGCATTTCTGTAGCCAAGAGCTTGCAGATGGTGAAATTCAACCTCTTAGCTTTCTCATGGCTAGGAGGAAATGTTTTTTTACTTGTCCACATCTGAGTGACCGAGGGCTGGCTGTTGTGCGTAGACGGGGTTGAGTAGGGTGTCCCCGGAACTGATGGTCTGTGAGGAAGATGCAGGCGCAAAAGTTAGGTTGCCTTGATCCAAAGGTGGTGCTCTCGATGTCGGAGAGCGCTCAACACCAGCTGGTGTTTCCACTTCCAAATGAACTGATGACCTGCCAATCTGACTGGCTGTTGCTGGTAAAGAGGTGCAAGGTCTGAGTCTCAAAACAGGTCTGACTGCTGTCCCCCCAGTCACAGAGGATGAAGAGGCCGCGGTCACAGATGCACAAGATGGGACAGACGGTGGTTGGGCCGGCCCGCTAGGCCGCATTGTAGCACAGTGATCTTGCCACTGCAACTTATGCTTCATATCCATGTGACGGTTCATGTATGAAGTACTCAAACTATGGATTGTTTGGTATCTACTTAGCTTTTGGTCACAAATGTTACAGATAACACGAGTTGGGTCATCCTTATCGATGTTAAAAAATGCCCAGGCTATGCAAGTCTTAGAACCCATGCGACCTGAAGAGTCACCTTGACTTGTGGTCAGAGGCAGAGTTGTGGTTGAGGATGCAGTTGGTGACGTGCTTCCAGTACTACATCTCTGTCCAGGAAGGTGCACCCTGACCTCGTCGTCACTCGAATCCTCCTCCACCTCCTCTGCTGACCTCATCGACTGTCTCACTGTGGGTTGAGAGTAAATGGGATCTACAACCTCGTCATCATCACCCTGTGTGTTCTCACCCCCGTCGACCTCAGAGCCAACCTCTTCCTGCCCTGACACAAAACTCAAGTTGTCTCTCACATCTGGTATTTGAGTCTCATCATCGTCTTCCTCATTGTTTCCACCAACAGGAGTTACAGTTTGGGAAAGAGGGTCTACATTATGCTCAGAACCTTCTTCATCTGGTCCTGGATCAGACTCATAAACATTCTGGGCATCAGTGCAGATCATTTCCTCATCTGGATTCACAGAAGCTGAGGAGATGACCTCTGATTCCAAGGCTATAGTATGAGTAAACAACTCTGCAGACTCAATCATCTGTTCTACCCCATACTCAGATGGGCAGTTGGAGACTTGGGAGCTGTGAGGAAGCAAGTGCGATTGGGGTGACACCTCTGAGGACTGGAGTTTTTGTGTTGTTGAAGTTAGGTGGAGAGCCGACTTAAAGGAGCACTTGATATCTGTTGAAGCACCTTATTTTTTTGTGCCTCATCTGGAATTTGTAGCGATGGGCGTGCCCGTAAGAAAGGGATCGTACCACATTGTCCACTAAAAGAAGTAGACATTTTAGTTTGGCTGGAAGATGGTCTTTCTTCTGCAGATGTTACTGTTGATTTAACACCTACCCAATGGACACAACATTTTTTTCCCTTCACAACACGCCTATTCCCTTTCCACCAGCACCAGGCCTTTTGCCACTCATTTTGGTGGTTACCTAATTGTCAACTGTGGAGTTGTTTCCACAAAAAACGATGGCTGCAAAAAATTCTTAGTATTTGAAGCGGGTGGAGCTGTAGGTGGCTTATCAGACCACAAACTTTTACTATGCCATTATGTCAGCACTGCAGATGATTTATTTTAAGGTGGTGAGCTTGTAGAGGCAATCATGAGTACCACAGACTGTACTATGCCCAAAATTATTGTCCAAGCAACATGCAGATAGATTTTATTTTTTAAGGTGGTGGAGCTTTGTAGAGATGGCCTAATACAATGAGTACCACAGACTGCTACTATGCCCAAAATTATTGTCTAAGCAACATGCAGATAGATTTTTTTTTTTTTTTTAAGGCTGGTGGACCTTTGTAGAGATGGCCTAATGCAATGAGTACCACAGACTGCTACTATGCCCAAAATTATTGTCCAAGCAACATGCAGATAGAATTATTTTTTTGTTTTTTAAGGCTGGTGGACCTTTGTAGAGATGGCCTAATACAATGAGTACCACAGACTGCTACTATGCTCAAATTATTGTCTAAGCAACATGCAGATAGATTTTTTTTTAAGGCTGGTGACCTTTGTAGAGATGGCCTAATACAATGAGTACCACAGACTGCTACTATGCCAAATTACTGTCCAGGCAACATGCAGATAGAATTTTTTTTTTTTTAAGGCTGGTGGACTTTTGTAGAGATGGCCTAATACAATGAGTACCACAGACTGCTACTTTGCCCAAAATTATTGTCCAAGCAACATGCAGATAGATTTTTTTTTGTTTTTTAAGGCTGGTGGAGCTTTGCAGAGATGCCCTAATAGAATGAGTAGCACACACTGCTACTATGCACACAATTATTGAACAGGATAGATGCAGCGAATAATTATGAGTGATTTGAACGCTGGTGTAGCTGACAAAAAGTGATAGCAACTGCTGTAACCTAGCCCTGAAAAGCCTGCCTGCTAAAACTGCTAGGAACTGATGTAATGTAGCCTTCAAAAGGGCTGCAATTATGAACAAGTCCCTACTCCCTAAACCTTCCTCTCTATTTCTCAGCGATTTCGCTTGCAAGTCGCTGTTGCACAATGCACACACAATATAGCGCTAACAGCAGCAGTGCCGTCTAACACTGAGCTGCAGCACGGTGAAAATGGTTGCGAGGGGGGAAATGGCTGGGTCTTATAGGGCAAAGACATGTGACATACACAGCAATGACACATGCCATTGCTTGTGTGAAAAAAAGCACCTCGCTCCGTGTGAGCACTGCTGATAGGCTGACAGACTGCACCGCCCACTGGAAATGGGTAAAGAGAAAAAAAAATGGAGATCTTCATTATCTCTACAGAGATCCTTGCTATGCCCCTCCCCCCGCCACGCTGGATACTCAAAATGTGTATTAACAGTGATTCTCAGCATAACTGTTAAAAAATCCAGTGACGATTTAGGTGCACGAACAGTTATTGAACATAACCTCGAACAGCCGGATTTTTTCCAAATCGTTCGGGTTCGTCGAACGACTCGAACACCGCCCAAAACAGCTCGAATTTGAAACTGGCGAACAGTTCTAGTCGAACACGCTCATCTCTACTTACAACAATATATAATATATATATATATATAAAATTCTTTTTTTGCCTAAAATACAAAGGAAATGTGTCTAATTTAACTTTAAGGCTTTTAGAGTTAATTTAATCTTCAACTTGCTTAACTGCTCGCAATAACAATCATTTTGACTACAGATGGCCAAACATTTACATGTCACTGTAGATTTCTGTACCGACATGCACTGCTGGCAGCTCCCATTGCAACTGTTGTCCAATTACTCTCCAAATATGTTTGATGGGAGAATAATCCATGTTGTATTGAAAAAAGGCTCCTGGAACACTATAGAGAAATAGTGGAAACACTGGTCCCACACAATTGATTCAATCTATGCTGCAAGTGAAATTGAATGCCACATTTCAAGATTAAGACATTAAACAATGTCTATAAAAACCTTGTGATGGCATTTGCACAACATTAGACTTTGAGTCAGATGTCCAGCTTTAGGTGTTTCATTAACCTTATGCCACCACTCTCAAGGGCTATGATGGTGCAGAGCAAGATGGCAAGAAGGCCTGTACTAATTCAAGTTTTGAGCTATTTTCAGGGTGGTTGTCAGATTGTGGTCACACCATTGTTGAGTGGCACTAAGGAGTCACAGATTCATGTACCTGCCTATCATTGTCATCAGTGCTGCTCGTCTTCTAATGTAGAAGTAAATATCACTGGAAAACTTCTTCATGATGATTATTTTGTTTTATTTTATAACAACTCAATTGCAAGGCCACCAGGTTCATTGTTTCGCAAAATGTTTGAAAAAAAAACAAATTCCAGTTCAAATGGACAAAAATGTCATGTTTTTTGCCTAGATATTAAAGTAAAACTTCTTCATGATTTGAGTGTGACGCTTTTGCTTGGAAATTTACTTTACATTATGAACAATGAGGTAACAAGCTAAACAAATGTTAAATCATTGCTTTGGCCACACATACAATAGATGAACAAAAAAGTGCCCTGTTGCTTTATTTGCAAAACTATTAAAGAACCTGCAGGATAGACTAATACGACCAAGCACTCATTTAACCTAAAATATTACAGATTTTGATTTTCAATAATAAAGCACCCAGCTGCAAGTTGCAACAATTGTTTAATACAATCGCAATACAATGCAATCTTGCTATTACAGATTATAAAATATATGCAACAAAGGCACATAAATATGGATTGAAAGTAGAAGGAGACACTAAAGTCAATACATTATAATCCTGATGTGCATTATTTGTCAGATGATCTACAAAATGCTCAAAATTTTTACACTGACCTGTCCTACAGTCTTACCTGATAATGTCGACTTCACCACAATTTATATGGTCCTCTTCAGTTCTTCTGGTGCTGAAGTTGATGTGCTGATGCTAATGTATTTTCTGGTGCATCAAGCACCCTTACACTATGATTAAGAGTTCTTGATACAGGATAGATGCATTGATGATTGCAGAGACCACTTGTGGGCGATGATTAAACGGACAATTTATGTACCCAAAGTTTCTACTATACTATAATTCTAATGGCTCAAAATAAATACTGAAGATTTTATCTCCATTAAGCTGGTTACTTTTCTTTAGAATTTGTAGGTAATAAATGGCAGTGATGGCAGCAGAAGCTGCATGGAAGAAAAATAGGACAGATGAGGGAATCTGTCTCTCTGTTGTAGGGCCAGCAACAGCAGCCACATCAGCAGTAGTAATTTGTGGCACTGTAAAACACAGTGGGCAGCAAGGACATGTGTTGTTGAGCATTACCAGTGACTGAAGACACTAGAAAAATAATAATCACAGGATATGCAAGGAGATGTCTGCAGTGTTGGGTAAGCAACAGCAGCACTGGCAGCAGCAGTACAGTATAGCAATAGAAAGCTCAGTGGGCAACAAGGAGATGTGTGGCAGGCATGGCTGTGTAGTGGCAATGGCAGAAGCTGCATGGTAGAGAATTATGAAGTGGCAAGAAAAGAAATGTCTTACAGCATAGGGCTAACAATGGCAGCCTCAATAGCATAACTACAGTTTAGTACAGTCATGGCCAAAAGTTTTGAGAATGACACAAATATTATATTTTCACATGATCTGCTGCCCTCTGGTTTTTATGTGTGTTTGACAGATGTTTTTATCACAGACAGAAATATAATTGCAAACATATGAGTAACCAAAGCTTATATTGACAGTTAGAATGAGTTAATGCAGCAAGTCAATATTTGCAGTGTTGACCCTTCTTCTTCAGGACCTCTGCAATTCTCCCTGGCATGCTCTCAATTAACTTCTGGACCAAATCCTGACTGATAGCAGTCCATTCCTGCACAATCAATGCTTTCATTTTGTCAGAATTTTTAGGTTTTTGTTTGTCCTTACGTCTCTTGATGATTGACCACAAGTTCTCAATGGGATTAAGATCTGGGGATTTTCCAGGCCATGGACCCAAAATCTCTATGTTTTGTTCCCTGAGCCATTTAGTTATCACCTTTGCTTTATGGCAAGGTGCTCCATCATGCTGGAAAAGGCATTGTTGATCACCAAACTGCTCTTGGAGGGTTGGGAGAAGTTGCTCTTGGAGGACATTCTGGTACCATTCTTTATTCATGGCTGTGTTTTTAGGCAAGACTGTGAGAGAGCCGATTCCCTTGGCTGAGAAGCAACCCCACACATGAATGGTTTCAGGATGCTTAACAGTTGGCATGAGACAAGACTGGTGGTAGCGCTCACCTTGTCTTCTCCGAATGAGGCGTTTTCCTGATGTCCCAAACAATCGAAAAGGGGATTCATCAGAGAAAATAACTTTACCCCAGTCCTCAGCAGTCCACTGCCTGTACCTTTTGCAGAATATCAGTCTGTCCATGATGTTTTTTCTGGAGAGAAGTGGCTTCTTTGCTGCCCTCCTTGAGACCAGGCCTTGCTCCAAGAGTCTCCGCCTCACAGTGCGTGCAGATGCACTCACACCTGCCTGCTGCCATTCCTGAGCAAGCTCTGCACTGCTGGTAGCCCGATCCCACAGCTGAAACACTTTTAAGAGATGGTCCTGGCGCTTGCTGGTCTTTCTTGGGCGCCCTGGAGCCTTTTTGGCAACAATGGAACCTCTCTCCTTGAAGTTCTTGATGATGCGATAGATTGTTGACTGAGGTGCAATCTTTCTAGCTGTGATACTCTTCCCTGTTAGGCCATTTTTGTGCATTGCAATGATGACTGCACATGTTTCTTTAGAGATAACCATGGTTAACAGAAGAGAAACAATGATGCCAAGCACCAGCCTCCTTTTAAAGTGTCCAGTGGTGTCATTCTTACTTAATCATGACAGATTGATCTCCAGCCATGTCCTCATCAACACCCACACCTGTGTTAATGGAGCAATCACTGAAAAGAGGTTAGCTGGTCCTTTTAAGGCAGGGCTGCAATGATGTTGAAATGTGTTTTGGGGGATAAAGTTCATTTTCTAGCCAAATATTGACTTTGCAAGTAATTGCTGTTAAGCTGATCACTCTTTATAACATTCTTGAGTATATGCAAATTGACATTAGAAAAAGTGAAGCAGTAGACTTTGTAAAAATTAATATTTGTGTCATTCTCAAAACTTTTGTCCATGACTGTACATTTAATAATCCATTGTTGCTTAAGGAACGGGATCTACACCTGTAATATAGTGCAAACAATGGATGTAGGACTACTCATCATCATTACTTATATTTGTGACAGTAAAAAATACACTGATTTAGCCCAAATTTTATTTCACACCCCATATCTGGAAGGTCCAGCATGTAATCCTGATAATAAGGCGCAAAAATCATGCATAACCTCTAAAAAGTGCATCGTGCATACTGACAATAGCAAGTTATACCTGCAAGCGCAGGTGAAACAACGACAACTGATAGAAAAGGTTAAGAGTGAATAGCGACACCTGTACAATGGCGATATAATACTGTACCTCAATAAAGGCTGCGGCACACCTCACCCGCGTTTTGCTTGTAGCTTCTTCTCTAAGAGGGGACGTGCGTGTATGTTTGATCATAGGTGCATGTTTACTGAGTAAAGCAGTCATGACAACGGCTTTGTGTTGTTGGTAGACTAACGATGATGAACGATGCGCAACGTGACTGAAAGTCAGCGTCATATGACGCACAGACGCTCCACTACCCAACGTGTCACAGCAGGAAGCCAGTCTGTGCGTCAAAACAGTACTAGGAGAAATCGGTAAGGTGCTGGTGTAGAGGACTAGTGTCCTGAATACAGTAGTATATAAATATATAAATATAAATATACACCGCACACTAAGGGTAGATATGCAAAAAAAGAACAAACTTTATTGTGACAATAATCAAAATTTTATTTATGTTTTCTATAGCGACTTATGTTGAGAAAAGACCCGGGAGGGTCGAAACGTTCTTACCTTATCTAGTCGCCTCACATGCATTCATTGGCTCCCACATATTTGATTATTGTCACAATAAAGTTTGTTCTTTTTTGCATATCTACCCTATAGTGTGCGGTGTATATTTATATACTACTGTATTCAGACACTAGTCCTTACACCAGCACCTTTACCTTTTGTCTGAGTGCACACGATTTCTCCTAGTCTGTATTACTTTCTTGGGTTGCTGCACCGTCATCTAAATGTCTAATGACACATTTGCATACGATTTGGAAATTAGTAACAATATCCTGTCACAGGTAACTAGTTCTACAGATTTTTTGAAAACCCCTGCTCTAGATATCAGAACTAGAGATTACGAAAAAATCAAACGTAAATTGGTCTCTTATGACCTTCATTGTACCACACTAGCGGAATATCACCTCCAAAACAAAATCCCCAGGGGTCTGAGAAGCCACTTACGTCCCACCTTATTCTCAGACAACCCAGAATTTTGTGACAAATACAAAAAAATATTAAATAAATGTTCTTTAGACATCATTATACTCACCATTGAATATCTCCAGAAAGAAATCATTGACATTAAGAAAAACATTCAGACCATTGAAAATCAGTTAACTACCACTCTATCCTCTGTGGACTGGACCACATTGAAGTCCAAAACTGAGAAAATCATTACAGATTATCAAACTACTCTCCAGGATCGAAAAAGAGTCAAATTTCAACGTGACAACGAGGATTATTCGAACGATCGAGTATACAGATGGAGCGATTCTTCAGGGAAAACCCCTTGGCAACGGGACAGGTATCCACGAAGATTTGGATCTTTCAGTTCTGGCAGCGACTCTTCCACAGGACCCAACAGATCCCGTTTTTTACCCAAGGGACGCAGGGGAGGACACCATACCGCAAACCAATCAGAAGAGCGCGGAGAAAAAATGACCACTCGGTCCCAGGTGAGTCACCCAACCTGGTGATCAATATCTCTAGTTACTCCCTCTCCCCTGCGGAACTTGAGGTTCTCCAAAAAGGACTGTCCTTCTGTCCAACTCCTCAGTGGAACTCATTCCAATTAGAAAAGGATTTACAACGTTTTTATCGTTTGATCAGATTAAAAACCCACTTTGGATCTATATCCACTAATTTGGTAACTCCTATCAGAGATTTCACCGCACCTGAGTTGTCTATCTCATCTTTGGGACTCCACAATCCCAGCACGTTTTCTCCTCCTCACACCTACCATGCCAGTGAAACTTTCATTTCTAACATTGACCGTGAGGTCAAATCTCTGTCTCACCAACAGCGCTTAGGTTTTTTTTTTTTTTCCCACACACAAAAATCTCTCTCGAGATGAAAAACAGGCCCTAACCACATTACGTAACAACAGTGGTATTATTATTAAACCAGCAGACAAGGGGGGCGCTATAGTGATTATGGACCGTTCCCTATACTGCCAAGAAATCAACCGACAACTCTCTGACCCTGAAACCTACTGTATTATCCCTCGTGATCCTACATTTTCCATTAATCAGAAAATTCAAGAAATCACAAAACGCTACTTGGACATCAATACCATTGATCAGAAAACAGCCTCATTTTTAAATAATCCACATCCTATTACCCCCGTATTCTACATTTTACCAAAAATTCATAAGTGTCTAAACAACCCTCCTGGCAGGCCGATAGTTGCATCAACGGATTCCATACTTTCACCCTTATCTGTTTTTCTAGAAAAAATCCTGACTCCTTTAGTGAAAAAAACAAAATCTTTTATTTTGGATACGGGGCATTTTCTCAAAATTATCCAACAACTTCACAGGATACCTGCTGATAGCCTGCTTGTCACCCTAGACGTCAATAGTCTGTACACCTCCATAGTACATGAAAAAGGTATGTCAGCTACTAAATCCTTACTAGAGAATTCTACATTATCTTCAAATTCAATCAATCTATGCCTGGACCTATTACAATTGGTCCTATATGAAAACTTTTTTCTATACGGAGATACCTATTATGTCCAGAAACGCGGGACTGCAATGGGGTCTAACGTTGCGCCGGCTTACGCAAATGCATTTATGAATGCTTTTGAGATCAATTACATCTATAATCAGGAACTCTTTCAATCTTTTGCCACCAGTTATCATCGCTATATTGACGACATTTTCATGATCTGGTCAGGAACAACTGAATCACTCAATGAGTTTTTCTCATACCTCAACTCAGTCTATCCTGAATTACAATTCACTATACATTATGATAAACAACAACTGTCATTCTTAGATACTCTGATTCAAAAAGACACTGCTGGCCTGTTGACTACAGACCTATTCTCCAAACCAACAGACTGCAATAGTCTGCTGCATTTTTCTAGCTGCCATCCGAATTCAACCAAAAATAGCCTACCATATTCACAATTTAAAAGAATCTCCCGAATTGTGACTGATCAGAAAAACGACTCATGAGGTTAGACTCCATGTCCAATAAATTCAGAGAAAGACAGTACCCACTAAAATTGCTCGACCAAGAACTCATAAGGTCAAGAACACAAGAACCTCCACTTCCTAGACAAGAACCTAAAGACAGATCCCTTTTGTGCACACGCACCATCCTTTTATGCCTAGGATCCACTCCGTAATCAGGAAACACTGGTCTATCCTCTCAAGAGCTTACCAAAATATCCCATCCTTTCAATTACCTGCTCTTATGAGCACAAGACGGCCAAATAATATCAAGGATCATCTCATTAGGGCTGATATCGGCAGTATACGTCCTAACCAGACACAAAAATTACTCAGTACGCGCCGCAACGGCACCTTCCCCTGCCTTAGCTGCGCATCCTGTTCCAATGTCTCAAGGCCGAATGTGTCACCCATCCAAGGACTGGTAAGACATACCCTATACGGGGTTACTACACATGTAACTAATTTTGTCGTATATTTAATAAAGTGTCCTTGTGGTCTCCTCTATGTTGGGGAGACCAATCAACACATAAAAGACCGTATAGCAAGCCATAAGTCCACAATTCGTTGTGGAAAAACTTGGCTCCCACTTCCTGACCATTTCACCAACGCCAGACATTCGGTAGCTCAGCTTAAATTTCAAATCATAGAACATGTTCCACGCCCTAGAAGAGGGGGCAATCATATCAAATTACTCAAATCCAGGGAAACCTACTGGATTCACACTTTGGATACCCTCTCTCCCAAAGGTCTCAACAGGGAGATTGATTGGTTAGTCTGACTGATTTTTGGTCTTTAATCATTTTTTTCTTGTTTCCCAGACTCGCTGAAATATTGTGCCATTGGTGAGTTACATGACATTAATAGTTCTATCTTCATTTATCCCTAACAATTACCTCCTTTTATTGCATATATGTTAGTTCCCCCTTTTCCCCCCATCCCCTCTCCTTTTTTCTTCAGGGTTCCTAACATTTTTACGTTCAACCTTATTCCCATTGTTTAATCTTTATGTTGCATTAAGTCCTTTTCAACGCTCTTATTTTTTAATTTTTAATAAGCCTTTTGATTTGCCCTCTCAGTTACACAGCGTCCATTCATCTCTTGTTATCTGCGCATGCACAGGGTTGCCTTGGCAACACCAAACATGCACAATTCACTCTCCCCTCACTTATCAGCGTCACTTCCGGTACCGGATGACGTACTTCCGGTCCAGGACGTTAGGACGCTATTTATAGGAACAGACTACACAGCAGACACACGCCACACCAAGCCAGGCGCGGGAGCGCCGCTGATTCAAGATACCCATTAAGGTAACACCGAGCTGTGTCTCTCCTATAACGCTAACGACCTTGTACTTATATGGTATACTGCTCTGTGCTCAGCGCTACTCCTCTATGACA
Organism: Oophaga sylvatica; assembly: GCA_033576555.1. Taxonomy (NCBI): domain Eukaryota; kingdom Metazoa; phylum Chordata; class Amphibia; order Anura; family Dendrobatidae; genus Oophaga; species Oophaga sylvatica. Next base: position 176,202,772 of record JARQOD010000002.1, read on the forward strand.
CCTAAGCAAGGCATTTTAAGCTGCTTTCATGTAATTACATAGCGCCAATGGTTTCTACTATATTTCTCTGTGTTCTATTCATTTCATTTATGACCATCTTATGACTCGTTCCTCTTTCACCCTAAACCGGTGAGCGTATACCATCTAAAAGTGTTAAAAGTTGATCCATATTAATACACCATCACTGATTTTAATACCATATGTTTACAATATCATTTCTGATTTAACTGAGCTTTAACTTACATAATTATTCTCCTGAGTACATTTAACCCTATATTTCTAACAGATACCGGGCCAGATTAACCATTACATTTTTTATGTACCTCATTCTTACAGGTCTCCTTACCTGTGAAATAAAATTCTCTCTATTTCTATATGTATCTACGCCCTACAGGTATTTATTAGATCTCTATCAATCAATTTTCTAAACGATATATATGCTATTTCCTCACATTTATTATTTTCAACAGCTTTTCTGCTATATTCTGTGAAAAACTCATGATTAACCTCCCTCATACTAACTCTGAGGTAATTGTACTCCAATTTTTTCACTTTGATCACTTTAGCTAGTAGACACACAATTGGTGGCTCTCAACTCCATGGATTTGTGCTTTAACTTTTTTTCTTTTTTTCTTCCTTCAGTTCCTAGTTTTCTTTCATACTGTTTGGACTATTTCACAGGATGTGATCTGTTTTGTTCTGCTTTTGTTGTTATTTATGTATATTAATGCAATTTTATTTTATGTTTTCTATAGCGACTTATGTTGAGAAAGACCCAGGGGGTCGAAACGTTCTTACCTTATCTAGTCGCCTCACATCATTCATTGGCTCCCACATATTTGATTATTGTCACAATAAAGTTTGTTCTTTTTTTGCATATCTACCCTATAGTGTGCGGTGTATATTTATATACTACTGTGCGTCAAAACAAACGCTCAAGCATACATGCACTTCCCCTCTTTATCAAGCTATAAGAAAAACGAGCGTGAGTTGTGACGCAGACTTTATTAAGGTACAGTATTATATCGCCATACAGCATCAGTGGCTATGCAGTCTGATCGATATATACCTTATCTATCCGTTGTCATGGTTTCAAGTGCACTGTCAGGCATACATAGCAATTTTCGCAATGCACTATGTACTTTTTCTAGGTTATGCTTGATCAGAAAATTGATTATTGCGCCATATTATCAGGATTGCATGATGGACATTTTATATATGTGCTGAGCCGGTTAAGTAACATTTTTCTGCAATTACTGTTTTTTTTATGTCACATATAACTTGTAATGCTGATGATGTTTAGAAGTCCTACATTCATTGTCTACACTATATTACAGGTGTACATACCGTTACTTAGGCAGCATTAATGGATTCTGAAATGTACTTGTATGCATTAATTTCAACCCCTATAGCCTTAATTATTTTTTTTTGTTTGCATTGCTTTTCGCCATGGGCATATATGCGTTTATATTTGTAAATTCTTTATTTCTATATTTTTTAATTCAATTCATCATTTTATGGTAGTAAAGTTTATCTTTATCTTGTTTGGAGTATATACATTTTGAAGTGCCACGTAACAAGGCAAATACCCTATATAGTATTTTCACACCCTCCTTGACCCTCGGCTTCAACACCACCAGTTGCTGCTCGGAAGTGCCGTATGCACAATCAACACTTGCTCCTGTGTTACTGGGGTTCACAAATGTCAGCTGTTCCCCTGCTGTGAGTCCGGCAAGAAGTCCTGCTGCCTCCAATTTAAGGTTACAAAGTTGCTTCTAGGCCTCAGCCTACACCCTGACTGACCCAGGGCTCCAACACCTCCAGTTGCTGCTCGGAAGTGCCGTCTGCACAGTCAAACACTTGCTCCTGTGTTATTGGGGTTCAGTAATGTCAGCTGTTCCCCTGCTGTGTAGCTATCAATGTTTCCTGCTCTGTCCACACTCCCCCAAGTTCATATTTTCAACTTGGTCCAATTTGTCCTCTGCCTCCACCCTGTTCTCCTCTCATCCCTGGGCTCCAACACCGCCAGTTGCTGCTCGGAAGTGCTGTATGCACAGATAAAAACACTTGCTCCTGTGTTACTGGGGTTCAGTAATGCCAGCTGTTCACCTGCTGTGTGTCCGGCAAGAAGTCCTGGTGCCTCAAATTTAAAGTTACAAAGTTGCTCATACTAGGCCTCAGCCTACACCCTGACTGACCCTGGGCTCCAACACCACCAGTTGCTGCTCGGAAGTGCCGTCTGCACAGTCAACACTTGCTCCTGTGTTATTGGGGTTCAGTAATGTCAGCTGTTCCCCTGCTGTGTAGCTGGCAATGTTTCCTGCTCTGTCCACACTCACCCAAGTTCATATTTTCAACCTGGTCCAATTTGTCCTCTGCCTCCACTCTGTTCTCCTCTCATCTCTGGGCTCCAACACCGCCAGTTGCTGCTCGGAAGTGCTGTATGCACAGTCAACACTTGCTCCTGTGTTACTGGGGTTCAGTAATGTCAGCTGTTCCCCTGCTGTGTGTCCGGCAAGCAGTCCTGCTGCCTCCAATTTAAAGTTACAAAGTTGCAAATACTAGGCCTCAGCCTACACCCTGACTGACCCTGGGCTCCAACACCGCCAGTTGCTGCTTGGAAGTGCTGTATGCACAGATAAAAACACTTGCTCCTGTGTTACTGGGGTTCAGTAATGCCAGCTGTTCCCTGCTGTGTGTCCGGCAATAAGTCCTGCTACCTCCAATTTCAAGTTACACCAGAGATTAAACTTGCTCATACTAGGCCTCAGCCTATACCATCCTTGACCCTTGGCTTCAACACCGCCAGTTTCTGCTCAGAAATGCCTTCTGCACAGTCAACACTTGCTCCTGTGTTATTGGGTTTCAGTAATGTCAGCTGATCCCCAGCTGTGTAGCTGGCAATCTTTCCTGCTCTGTCCACACTCACCCAAGTTCAGATTTTCAACTTGGTCCAATTTGTCCTCTGCCTCCACTCTGATCCCTGTGCTTCAACACCGCCAGTTGCTGCTCGGAAGTGTCTTTGGCACGGGTACTCCCTCCTGCCAAGCCTGGTAACAGCACGCCAGCTGTTTCCAGGCAGTGTCAACGTCACTTTGCCTCCAATAAGTTGTCCTGTCGTGTTGCGGTCGGGTTAGCGACTCTATGGTGCCTGCAGTTTAGGTGCTTCCTATGTGGGCTGCGGGATATGTAAATAAAGGCTGTTTCCGTAGTGCCAATAGGACAAGCACCCCCTGTAGGACTGTGGGATTCGGTAACTGCGGCCGACTCGCGGCCTTTCAACTTTAATTTTCATGGGTAAATTCTGCTACCCGTCCGGGTTCCAGTACCGTCAGCTGGTTCTCGGCAGTGCCTTTGGCCTAGGTGCCTCCATCTCGGTATCCGAGTTCCAGCAACGTCTGCTGGTCCTTGGAAGTGATTTGTAGCACAGGTACCTCCTGCTTAGTAACCGTGTCCCAGTACCGTCAGCTGGTCCTCGGTTGTGCCATTGGCTCTTTTCCTTCTGCTGCCCCTCCGGGTTCCAGCACAGTCAGCTGGTCCTCATTACTTCCATTGTCTCTTGTACCTTCTGCTACCCATCTGGGTTCCAGTAGCGTCAGCTGGTTCTCGGTAGTGCCTTTGGCCTAGGTTCCTCCATCTCGGTATCCGAGTTCCAGCAACGTCTGATGGTCCTTGGTAGTGCTTTGTAGCACAAGTACCTCCTGCTTAGTAACCGTGTCCCAGTACCATCAGCTGGTCCTCGGTTGTGCCATTGGCTCTGTTCCTTCTACTGCCCTTCCGGGTTCCAGGACAGTCAGCTGGTTCTCGGAAGTTACTCGGCCTTCTTGTACCTTCAGCTACATTTCCAAGTTGAAGATTTTGGAAATGGATTTTTGGGTAATCACTCTGGATCTTCCTGACTCCGACACTGAAGACGAGGACCCTGAAGACCACCCCGAAGAAGATGACAACCCCGAAGACGAGGACCCTGAAGACGACGACGACCCTGAAGACCACCCCGAAGAAGACGACGACCCCAAGGACAACGACCATGAAGACGACGAGCCTGAACATCACCACAAAGAAGAACTAAAAGATTATCCAGAAGAAGATCACCAACCGGACAAAAATGATGAAGACAACCGACAAGATACAGAACAAGAGACAGAAGACCAAGAAGCAGAAGAACAAAAAGCAGAAGAACAATAAGCATAACACCAAAAATCTTAGCAAAATATATGCTCTAAATTATAAGCAGAAGAAGACTAAGCAGTGTATGGGGGTGAGTCCGTTCCTCCTCGTGGTGCCCCTGGAAAATGCCTGCTGCTGCAGGCAAAACTGAAAGCGGACAAATACTGTTGTAAATCTTTTGTGACAGCAAGACCGGAAGGTGTAATGTTCAAACTTTTACAGATTACAACTACAAGAATGCCTGTCACAAATAAGAATATGATGAAGAAGATGAATAGGAAGAAGATGAAGAAGTAGAATATGAAGAAGAATAATAGTAGAATAAGAAGAATATGAGTAATGTTACAAAAAAGAATAATAGGAAGAAGTTGAAGAAGAAGATAAATAAGGTGAAGAGGAAGTTGATGAAAAATATGCTGCTGCTGAGGATCATGAAGGAGAAAGTGTGGGAGAAGTAAAAAAGAACGTGAAGAGCATGGAAGTAGTGAAACATACATATGTGCCAAAATAGAAAAAAGGTTAACAACATAGTCAATTTCTTCGTAACGCCGAACGTCTTAAAAAAAAAAAATTATTCCTGCTATTCCATTTGATTGGGTTAAACCTCTATGCCTTTAATGTCTCCTCCACCTCCCCCAATACATTCTACATTATTCTTAGTTGTTTTCCTTCATGTACAATTAACCTACAAGGAAAGAAAAGGGTTATTTTAATTCCGATATTTTTGTCCCATTGACTTGCATTGATTTCCGGTTTTGGAATCGGCGATATCCGATACTTTTTCAGTTTTGGACCGATCCAATCCGATCCGATATTTTGCAATATCGGAAAGTATCGCTCAACACTACTCATTATTCAAAAAGGTAGAAGTCTCAATGTTCTTATCAGTAAGCAAGTACTCATCCAGTCATTTCTCTTTCAATTCTGTGAGAGAGGACACAAGTAGTTTACACAAGTAGGAAGAAACCCTGGAGAAAGAGCTATAAAAAAATCAGGGTATGCGAGTTGTTCTCGATTTGACTCATGGACTAAATGGACAAAATGTCACATGTGACAACTTTTTCACTTCCTACCAACTGGGCCTGATGTTGTAAAAAAGACAACTTACCATGCTGGGTACTATAAGGAAAAACAAGAAAGAACTGCTGCAAGGTATCCTTAGTAAAAGAGATGTGCAAAGTTCTACTTTTTACTTTACTGGAGAAACAACAGTTGTGTCTTACGTTCCCCAAAAAAATAAACATGTAATTCTAATGAGCAAAATGCACCATGACAATGCAATAAGTAATCGAGGAGACAGAAAGCCGGAGATGATATTAGATTGTAATGCCACAAAAGCGGCAGTTGATGCACTAGATCAAGCAATATCAACAGACACATGCAAACTCAAAACTAATCATTGGCTAATGATAATATTTTACAACATTCTGGATGTTTCAGCATACAACACATTAGTTTTATGGAGACAAATTGACCCCAATTGGAACGGAAATAACCTGCATAAAAGAAGAATTTTTATTGAAGAATTAGGAAAATCAATAGTTCGGCCACATATCGAAGCCAGAAAATTAAACCCCAGAAAGGAAGGAGCAGCAGCCATTGTGAAGAATGTCCAGCAGCATGTTCAAGAAAGAGACTCCACGGCCTCCACCAGCACAGCTACCAGCCAAGAAAGGAAGAGATGTAGTTTCTGTCCATTTTCTTGTGACAAGAAAACAAATCTGACATGTGCTAGGTGTGCAAAATATCTATGTAAAGGACATGTTTTTAGTTTACATATCCTCTTTGAAAAAAAGTAAACCTTAAAAGTAATATATATGCTGTAATTTTTTATTGATTTAGATATGAATGATATGTTTTATTATATTTATACTTTAAAATAGAAATATAGGACATGTAAGGATAATATAAACTGTAGATGACTATTATTACAGAGTTTTTTATTGATAATACATTACAGTGAATTTGTATTATTTTGACTTGGTTGATATTACTAGAATACTGTTTCAAGCAGTCTGGTCTACTTTCAGTCACTCCACTTCATGTCATCATGCAACAATTCTTATTTATACATTTCTTTATAATAATTGATATCTTCAATGTATAGTAAACATTATATTTTATATTTCCTGGAATTGCAAGCCCATGTGTCTGCAAAAAAAATAGTAAAACAGTATTCCAATTTTTTAACTTTTAGTTTAAATCTCATAATTGATTTTTTTCCTCTAAACTATTATTCATTATCACTAATTGCGAGTTTCTTTATGAAAATGGCAGCACATTTTGAAATGCTCCTGGGATGTGATATTTTACAAGAAAAAATGTATTTGTGAAACTGAAAATGTTACACATGGAAGAAATATTTCATGCAAATATCTGCTGAATGTCAATTAAATATACCTACATAGGAGGATGCCTTTTATAATAGGAATCTTTTTTTTCTCTTGTAAAGTAAAATCTACTGAAAGCAGCATTTAGCGCTAAGGTCATGAGTTTATAAGAATGACAAATTGTTATTCTGAAATACTTTATAAGGTCATGACCACTTTGAATTAAAAGCTTGTTCTGTTTTTAAAACAATACCTCTAGGAAAGGAGAGCTATTGAAATGATATGGTTTGGCCAGCATGTCATTATGCAGAAACAGTTTATTCAGTGTTTACCTAATATTTCAGAAATTTCCTTTAGATAAGTAAGGTATTTTGCAAAAACTAGCTTCACAGTGTCCTTATTTGATAAAATAAAAGATAAGCAAAGAAAGAAAAAAAATTGCTTTGGGCTTATGTTTTGAGAGACAAATTTTATGCAGTTAGCATTCAAAAAATAAGTAAAATGTACTATTTATGTGATGGAAATATTTTACAAGTCTGGCAATTATTGCAAATGGAAAATTATAAAATTGTAAGACTTTTTTTATATATAATGCATAAAACAGGCAAAATGCATGATAAAATAATATGTAAGTTAAAGTTTATGATACGTACAATATATAACAAAAGTGAGTACACTCCATACATTTTTGTAAATAAGCTATATTTTTCATGTGACAACACTGAAGATATGACACTTTGAAACAATGTAAAGTAGTCAGCGTACAGCTCGTATAGAAGTTAAACTTGGTGTGTCCTCTAAATAACTCAATACACAGCCATTAATGTCTAAACCTCTAGCGCCAAAAGTGAGTACACCATTAAGTGAAAATGGCCAAATTGTACCCAATGTGTTAATATTTTGTGTGGCTACCATTATTTTCAAGCACTGCCTTAACTTTCTTGGCCATGGAGTTCACTAGGAGTTCACTTCACAAATTGCCACTGGCTCCATCACAGAGCTCGTGAATGTTATTAGAGACTTTGCGCTCCTCCATCTTCCATTTGAGAATGCCCCACAGATGTTCAATAGGGTTTAAGTCTGGAGACATACTTGGCCAGTCCTGCACCTTTACCTTCAGTTTTTTTTAGCAAGGCAGTAGTCATCTTGAAGGTGTGTTTTGAGTCTTTATTATGTTGAAATACTGCACTGCAGCCCATATTCCGAAGGGAGGGATCATGCTCTGCTTCAGTACGCCACACTACATAATGGCATTCATGTATTCATGGTTTCCTCAATGGGCTGTAGATCTCCACAGCCGACAGCACTCACGCATCCCCAAACCTTGGCACTCCCACCAACATTCTTAACTGTAGTAAAGACACATTTGTCTTTGTACTCATCACCTGGTTGCCTCCACACATGCTTTACACCAGCTAAGCCACAGGGTGTTGGAAAACTTCTTAAAGCCTACGCTTTCTTTATGTTGATCAACAATTCATATTTTTCATATCCTTAAAGAGTTCTTTGCCATGAAGTGCCATGTTGAACTTCCAGTGACCAGTATGAGAGAGAGTGAGAGCGATAACATCAAATTTAACACACCTGCTCTCCTTTCACACATAAAACCTTGTAACACTAGTGAGTCACATGATATAGGGCAGGGTAATGGGCTAATTGGGCACAATTTGATCATTTTAAGAGTGTATTCACATTTTTTTGCCAGCGGTTTAGATATTAATGTCTTTGAGTTATTTAGAGGGCACACCAAATTTGCACTGTTATACAAGCTGTGCACTGATTACATTGTATTAAAAGGTTATATCTTCAGCGTTGTCCCATGAAAAGATATAATAAAACATTTACAAAATTGTGAGGGGTGTACTCATTTTTGTAATATTCTGTATATTCATAATAGAAAATAAAAATGTAAATTATAATGCTATCCTCAACATTGACATTGCAACAACACGCTGGAAAAGTGATTAACATCACAGGATTGATAGACATGTTAATGAAACAACATTTTCAAAAACTTGATTTATCCAGCATTGAGTATAAGCACCAAGTGCAGAAATACACAGATTTAACCCCTTACCAACATTGAAGTATACAGTATATCATATACATCATGGTTGGGAACACGCGAAAAATTGCTGGCTGATATGACAGCTGATACCACCACTCACAGCAAGGGGTTTATCCCATAAATGGTGAATTAGATATTGATTGCAGCATTTAGAAGGCAGGCAGAGGGAGGGGACCCCATTTGCTCTCTGATCGGTGCCCCGTGACGTCATTGTGGGAACCCGATCATTGCCATGGTGACCCGATGTCATCATGGCTAGAGATGAGCAAACCTTTCAAGGTTTGGTTCGGGTTTGCCGAACAGACCGCCATTCACTGAACAGTTGCCGAATGGTTCAATGAACATATGCGAAGCCCATTAAATTCAATGGGAGGCAAAACCAAATGCATAGGCAACACCTTAAGAGGTGACAAAAAGCTTACCAAACAGCTAAAAGTAGAGGCATACACCAGGAAAAATGGCATCAATTGACCCACAGTAGAAATTTACAAAATGGTACAACAGCAGTCATCCATGGGTAGTGTTGAGCGATACGATAATGTAAATATCGGCTATCGGCCGATATTAGCTCTATCGCCTTTCGATAATTGTTTCGATATTTTCGTCTTATCGAATACGGAATCGGATTTGTCACTGTCACTGTCTGTGTCCGTCGGTCGGGTCTGTCACTGTCAGTGTCCTCGGTCGGGTCTGTCAGGAGTCAGCGGCACTTACCTGGCAGAAGATCTCCGGCGGTCACGTCCTGGACTGCTTAATGGCCGCCATCCTCTTCTCCCGGCGGTCACATGCAGTTTCTCGCGATAACTGCAGTGACTGCTGGGTAATCCCGGCCGTAAAGCAGTCAGTCCGATGACGTCACCGCCGGGGAAGCAGGTAATCAGCTGTGCTGCGTCGCGATGACAGGCTCTGCCTGTCATTGCGATGTAGCAGAGCTGGATCGTCGTGGGACTGTCGTTATGGACTGCGTCGGACAGGTGGTATACTGTTGGTTTGTTTTTTTTCTTTTTTTACAGGAGATCGATGGCGTCGCAGGAATGAGAGTACAATAAAAGAAATGAAAACTGTGTTCTCTCTTTTATTTATTAAAAGACTTTTTTCTTGCTTTGTCTTTTTTTATGCATTTAATAACTTTGGGATTAATAATGGATCGGTGTCTTATTGACGCCTCTCCATTATTAACCGGGCTTATTGTCACCGTGCAATCAACAGTGACATTAACCCCTTATTACCCCGCTTGCCACCGCTACAGGGCAAGTGGGAAGAGCCGGGTAAAGTGCCACAATTGGCACATCTTTTGATGCGCCAAATGTGGGGCTGCTGTAGCCTGGTATTATCAGGCTGTTGAGGGCCAAAATCCATGGGCCTTGACAGTCTTTTAATACCAGGCCGCAGCAGTCTGCATTTTACTTGGCTGGTTAACAAAAATAGGGGGACCCCTACGCCGTTTTTTTTTCGAGGGGATCCCCTATTTTTGTTAACCAGCCAAGCTAAGCAGACTGCTGTGGCCTGGTATTATCAGGCTTGCAAGGTCCATGGATATTGGATCCTTACCAGCCTGAAAAACCAGGCCTCAGCGGTCTGCTTCATCTGGCTGGTTAACAAAAATAGGGGAGACCCCACGCCAATTTTTTTCGAGGGGATCCCCTATTTTTGTTAACCAGTTCCCTCTGACGTCACTGATTGTGTCCCTGGCTGACCTGAAGTGAAAGTGGAAAGCAATCAATTAAGCTTTCCACTTCCTCTCCTGTCAGCCAGGAGAGGAACTCATTCATTTGGGGGTTTACTGTGAGGCTGCAGCATTAGCTGCGGTCCCTGCAGTAAACATTAACCCTTTCTGATGGATTACACCGTGGGACCTGACTGTACATCGGATTGGTAAGAATAATTTTGCTTTATTATTTTATTTTTATTACAGGAAATGGTTTTAGCAGGTAAATAAAATATGGTCAAAAACTGTGTGATTATTTCATTAAACTTCTTTTTTATTAAAGTGTGTGTGTTTGATTTTTCTTTCATACAATAGGATTAATAATTGATAGTTGTCTGATTGACAGCTCTCAATTATTAACCTGGCTTAAAGTGACCTTTCAATTGCAAGGTCATTTTAACCCCTTATTAACCCATTCGCCACCGCTACAGGGCAATGGGAATAGACGGGCAAAGTTCCAGAAAGGGCAATCTAATTAGAGATTTGCCCTTTCTGGGGTGTCTGGGGGCAGATGTTAGTAGCCGGGGGGGGCCAAAAATAATGGTCCCTCTCTGGGCTATTATTATCTGCCCCCACTCACTGGCTTTGTCTGTCTGGTTGCGAAAATAGGGCGGGAGCCCACGCATTTTTTTTCAGCAATTTTACACCTCATATATATATATACATGTCATTGAATTTGTGACACATATATATATATTTATATTTATAGTTCATACACTTCTACATAGTATAATAGCCGCTAATTCAATTGCCGGCTTTTGTGAAAATGCAGAACCCGACATGAAATGACACTTGGTTTACATAGAGTTAACCATGTCTTTTCATGTAGTTTGATATCTGATTTGCACAAACAATTACATGAGTGTAAGTGTGTAAAATTTCACACCTGTAGGGGTTAATTAAAGGTGTAAATTCGTAGCAAAAAAGTCAGTTTTTTTACAACGAATTTACACCTTTAATTAACCCCTACAGGTGTGAAATTTTGCACACATAGACTGATGTAATTGTTTTGCAAATCAGATTGCAAACGACATGAAAATACATGGTTAACCCTATGTACACCAAGTGTTATTTCATGTCGGGTGCTTCTGTCTTTTCACAGAAGTCGGCTTTACCCGGCAATTGAATCAGAGGATATTTTACTATGTAGAAGTGTATAAACTATACATATATGTATATATATATGTCACAATGACATGTATATATATATATATGTATTCTATGTGTGTATATTTAGTGTTTACAAGGAAATAAAGGTTTTTTTTAGTTGCGATATTTTGTTCCCATAGACTTACATTGGACTTCCGGTATCGAAATCGGATATCGACGATATTTAGTGCTATCGGCGATACAATTTCGATACGATATTTTTAGATATCGAGCACTATCGCTCAAACTATCCATGGGCCATGCATGAGGTATCAGGTCCTGGCCCAGCATTTACAGCTAGAAATTGAAGTTTCAAAGAGTACCTGTTGGTTAAGGGAGCGTAAGCATTCTTAGCTGGGATATCTCATACCTCATGCAACACCTCCTTTTTTTTATTCCAGCCACACAGATGACACAAACAACAGTTTCATAGACTACTAATCTTATATTTTTCTATTCATAGTAACACAGGAATTTTACTGATCAATTGACCCACAGTAAAACCTATTATAATGGCACAGAAGCAGTCAGCCAGGGCCAATGCTTTAGGTATCATTGTCTGGTCCAGCATTTACAGCTTAGAATTGATGTGTCAATGAGGACAAGGGTAGTTAAGGGAGTTGTGTAAGTCTTCAAAGGTAGAAACCTCATAACTCTCATGCAACACCTACAAATTATTTTTTTTTATTCCAGCCACACCTAGATGGCATAAACATCAGTTTTATAGACTATTTTTGATAGAAGGGAAAGAATAGGGACTAATGTACAAAAATAATCTATGTAGGTTAACGCAGATTGGGAACAAAAATTTAAATTTTATTGGACTATTTTTAAAAAATAAAAATCCACATACAACATATAATAAGGTACAATTGTGCAAAATTTACAAACAAAATATTAGTAGCAAATGTAGCGTACTCTCTGCATCATTCACTACTGCGACCAAGGTACCTGCCTGCTAAGAACTGGATAAT